>JADLZL010005035.1:0-340903 GCA_015844335.1 Chrysopogon serrulatus | reverse complement strand
ATTTCCTTTCAAAGATTAAACGGAAATACAGAGAGTTTTGAAATACTGAGACAAGACAGCAGCAGATAAGAACCTAACCTACCAAGCATAACCTCTAGCTCTAGCTAGGGAAACAAGGTAAACAAGGAACCAAAAGGAGGCCATCATCAGACCTTCATCAGGCTAACAGAGCATCGACCCAACTCAACAAACAAAATGTTGCAAGTTTTATTCACTTGTTAAAGTGTAGCTAGATGTAAAACGTGGATCATTTTGGGTTCTACCTTGGGGTGGACTAGACAAATGACTAACGGGTTTTGACTTCGTATATTGGACATACTTAATATCAAATGGTTGATGAGTACGCGTACGCTTGGGATTAATTTAAATTGGATGGTTCTACCACATCTTTGTGGCAAGAACTATTCTAGTGTTGCTGATCTGGCATCATGTCTCATAAAAAGCAGGAGATTGAGCTGATCCTGCTCCAACAAAAGCTCAATTGAGCTCAACAACGACAGAAGTAACAGGCTGACAAACATAGAACAGAACAAACACTTTGCTGTGGGTGATTCTATTTATCTCAAACTCTAGCTAGCCACACATTCAGTCTTCAATTGCTGGTCGCTGCAATCAAAAGCTTGCTTTTTCGATATTAGGGTAGGGACGATATCCTGTCATCACTAAAGTAGGGTCAGTCGCCTACAAGCTTCAGTTAGCAGCCGGCAAGTTAATTTGAGGAAGAGAACAAGGTACGTTTGTCTTCAATGTTCACATTAACTAATTGGAACCGTTCATCCGATCCATTTCTTATATTATACAGAATGTGCATCCAAACTCCTCGCAGATGGATTTGTCATATGATCTGATTCCATCTGAGTTCAAGTACTAGTCCTGGGAGATCAGGTTGATCGAGCTAGTATCTATAGAGAAGTGTACGGCAATAATAACGTAGATCGCCGATCGAGTTTCCAAACACTACATTGATTTAGTCCAACTTCCATGCCTGACCACCATGCATGCTGAACTTCTTGAGCCTGCCATAGAACATGACGGCCATGAGCGTGAGCTTGCCTTCCCTGCTCCACTTGCCGGAGAAGCCAACCCACGCGTCCCTGCAGCTGCCGTCGGGCGTCACCTGCCTGCTGCAGCTGTACCCGGTGCTGAATCCCACGTTGCCATAGGCACTGCATGCATCAGCACGTTGAATTGAATTGCTTCATTATTGTGCAGTAGTCCAGTACAATGCAAGAGATCATCTATTGCGCTTGGAGTCACTAGTAATTGATTGATTAATAAACACCTGATGACTTCGACGACGATGTTGAGGACGCTGAAGTTGATTGGGTCGGGAGCAATCTGCCGCCGCTCGGTGATGCAGATGATGACGATGAAGATGGTCAGGCACGAGAGCGGCGACATGAGGAGCTTCTGCCAGATGCTAATTGCCGTCTGGTTGCTGCTCTTGCGCTTGTCGTCTGGTTGTGCCTCGTATTGCTGCTGCTGGTGGTCTTCCATCGCTATGGGTAAAAAATGTGGTGTAAGGCGGTAGATACCTGCAGAGGAAAAAAAAAAAAAACATATGAGCATAACGGAGTAAAATTATATATTTAAAGAAAAAAAGCTAATAATAGTTTCTATGCTTTGCTATAGCTTAAACATCGTCATGTCTTGTGTCAGTCAGTGTCATGCTTGGCAGGCACAATGATAAGTGGAAAGCAAAGTTATATCACTTAATTAGTAGCACTACACATATCGTTGGAACGATATCAAATTACGTATATTATAAAAACCGATGTTTGGACGTGTTGGTGCCTTGGTGGACCATTGTGGTGTATGTACAACTTATATATGCATGAACTAGATAGCAGCGCCTCAAAACTTATATATATGCATGTAATCTAGCACCTATACCTACACCACTTAAAAAATTACCAACGGCTTTCTTCCAAACAAAGTTGGTACGCGTGCGGCGTGCCTCAGATCCTCAGGGCGTCCCCAGTGGCATCATCGAAATCGTCGGCCTAGCTGGAGGTGTGAGAGTAGATAAAATATTATTTTAGCTTTCCATTTCCACCAAGGAAGCAGTACGCGTAAATCCCGCTCTCACATGCTCTCGATTGAAGTGAAATCGGCAGTCGACTCTTTCGTCGCTAGCGAGATAATCTCTCTCCTTTTTACGTGTACACGTCAGATGGTGTCCGACGTCAGCTAGCGACGTAGACGACCACTGCGGACCACCCTCAAGGCCGCTGGGCAGTGCAGTGCCCCTCGCATATAGGTGGAAAATCCTCTAGGCCAATCGGCAGTCCGGCCTGACTCGTAAACAACTCCAGCACCGAGTCAGAAGGCGCAACACAGGCAGGTTCTAGCCTTGCAGAAAAAAAGGTCCGTAAACGCGACCCCACACGGCGCACGAGAGCCACATAAAAACACACACAAATCCAGCACACGCAAAAAAAAAAAAAGGAAAAAGAAAGAGAAACGGACTCACCACGTGTGAAACATACAGCCTCTGAACGTAAGAAACATAGCACAAAATATGCCTATCGTGTGAATGCGTACGTCATCCATACGAAGCGGTAGTCTCGGAGGACCCTACTGACTTAGTTAAGGAATCGTGTTCTTCTTTTTTTCCTTCAAAAATTCTAATGACTCCCTTCATCATGTACTTTTATAGATCTCTCTTACTTAATTAGAACCTATAGAAAATCAGAAATAAGGTTCTTCAACACCACTCAGAGACTGACAAAACCCGATCGATGAAGATAAATGATAACAACAAATGTATGCTTCTGGACGTAATTGAAGTGGTGCTTTTAGGTGCTAATCAATTATGTCTTTTTGTCTATTAAAAAATAGGTGGCCAAAAGTGTACTTACAGAAGTCGTTGATCCTAAGAGGATTTTTTAAGAGACTCTATATTCATTCTAAATACTAGGAGTAGAGATTTTGGTGAAAAACTACCCTACATCAACATGTCTAAATGGTTATCTAAATATAGTCATTTTCTATTTTGTATTTTTTAAGCTAGCCAAAAATAGAAGTCGAGAATGACTATAGTGTGCATGAGATATAGAAAACTGCTAGAGAGTAAACAGATATAGAAATTAATATTTATGCAAATTGCTTTCCATGTGATGATTTAGAAAGTAGGATTTAGAAAGGCTCTTGCATATGCTCTATGGAACATAAAAGTTAATCAGAAAGAGCATGCCGTGCATGCTATAACTGATGAGGTGCAATAGGACTAAATTAAGATAAATAGAAGGAAAATATTTAGTAGCTTTTAAGTATTTTAAAAAATGATCAAATTCAACATTTTTGGCATGGCAAAAAAAAATCATATAGTCTCCGTGCGATGCATGGGCATATATCTAGTGAGTAATATAAATACCCCTCTAT
Source organism: Chrysopogon serrulatus (assembly GCA_015844335.1). Taxonomy (NCBI): domain Eukaryota; kingdom Viridiplantae; phylum Streptophyta; class Magnoliopsida; order Poales; family Poaceae; genus Chrysopogon; species Chrysopogon serrulatus. Next base: position 337,519 of record JADLZL010005035.1, on the reverse strand, counting down.
CCTTAAATAAATAGATTCCTAAAGTTAATCTAAGTCGATCATACTTTTAAAACTTTGACTGATCTCTAAAAAACTGTTAAGATTTATAACATCAAATCAATATCATTGGATATTAGCGTATAGAATATTTTTTTTTATAATATGCTCATTTATTTTATGTCAAAATAGTCAAACTTAAGGTATTTGATTTGTATAAATTTTAGGAATTGATTTATTTGGAGACCAACGGAGTAAAAATGTAGTGCACAAATTAAAACTTGCTAACGCTACCGACGATCTTTTGATCGATGTGTGTGTGTGTGTGTGTATATATATATATATATATATATATATATACGTATTAATTAGTTTACTTACATCATGAGCACATAGAGCACGACCATGGCGGACGAAACGGTGGCGAGGTCGACGACCATCTCTCCTGAGTGCCTGGAGTTGACCGACATGAAGAGTGCCGCAACGAGCTTCTGGAACGCGTTGAGCCCTCGAAGGCCATCGGTGCCCCACTCCATGGCACAGTATAGCAGCAGCTGCACCGCCAGGAACACCGCCACGGTGAGAGCCAGGAACCATGTGCGGGCTCCGGGCAGCAGGTGGTCGTAGCCGATAGCAGCAGCAGCAGGTCCGCCGCCGCCGTCCCTCAGCAGCTCGCGGAGGTCTGGCCTCCTTGTGAGCCTCTCGAGCGCTGCAATGGAGAGCCTGAGAAAGACGGGGAAGAGGGTGTTGCCGAGGAGGACGTGCGGCATGACCAGGAGGAGCATGCCCGGGAAGGTCTTGAAGGACACCATCCCCTCGTTCGTTGGCACGAAGCCGCAGTTCGCGAACGTCGAGACGACCGTGAAGATGGAGAAGGTGCTCAGGCTGATCCTCTTGCCAACCAGCACTGCTCTCGCGCTGCCGACCACGCTGAGGTAGATTAGAACGAGCGTGTAGCCGGCGAGGTGCACCACCAAGAGGTAGCCTAACACGATGAACATTAGCAACCTAGCCATGGATGCCAAGACACGATGGTCGTCGTCCTTGTTGAACCGGCCTGCAGCTAGCTCCATTTGGACGACGGCGGCCGCCTGCTGGCGGGCTTCCATCTCCATGGGACGGAGACGACGACTGTGCTCTAAGCTACTAGGAGGTGCTTGTGGTGGTCCATTAATATTATTATTACCGTGGAGGAGATTATTGTAAGGCGTTTCTCTCTTCTTGATCATGAGCTTGGTGCTGGTGAAGTGGAGACCAAGCATGCTGGTGAACACCTCGCCGCCGAGGAGCATCAGGAGTGTGATGAGGAGGAGCTGGGAGTTGGAGAAGGATTCCATCTCGACGGCGACCATGCTGGAGACTGTCGTCGCTGACACGGACGTGAAGACTAGGTCAAGAGCCGAGGGCCTAGGGACGGAGCTGGACTTCATGGGCAGCGCTTTCAGCATCAAGAAGCCAAGGACGGAGATGAAGAGGAAGTACAGGAGTTGGATCCAGAACGAGTGCACATGGAAGAGCACAAGGTGATAAAACTTGCGAGGACCACCACTACTACTACTGGCAGGGACAGGGACGTGCAAAGGGCCCATTTAATTTGCTATAGCTATTTCTATGCTTATTAGTTTCTATATGGAGCCGTGGAGCCTTGCGCTTTGATTTAGTTGTTGTGCATGAAGCAACCAGCGGAGTCGTGCTATTTATACGAGATCGAGCGAGCGAGCGAGAGAGAGAGAGAGAGAGAGAGAGAGAGAGAGAGAGGTTTATCGTAATCATTGTTTTACTTATCATGTTGATTGTGCTCAATGCAATCATTCAGTACAACGCTAGTGCACCTGCACGATGTGCATATCCATTGGTGCAATTAATTTCAGTATATAGCTCAGCAAATTAAAATTAAAAGAGTATATATGTCCCCCTCCTGTTACCATCAAAATCTAATCTCTCTAGTGCTCTCATCGCGCATCAAAGTCAACAGTATTAAGTAGCAGCAACCTAAACAAAAAGCAAACCTATGTATGACATATATTGCCAAGTTGATAGTGCCAAGTCTTTAACAAGGTGACGAGGCCCTACTTCTATCCCTATCCATATATATATATATATATATATATATATATATATATATATATATATATATATATATATATATATATAATATTATTCTATATATATATATATATATACACAAGTTTTCTCCCCCTTTTTTCGGTTTGGTCTGGCCTTAATATAAACACATAAACTGTTTTGGGCCCTAGCGAATCACCCCGCCTCATATTGTTACGTGACGGACTCCTACGCGAAACCGACTCGGCATCCCTCCTCAGTCCAACTCTGTGTGCATGTAGGACTGATATGAAAAAACACAAACCCACCTTGTACCTATCCAGGCCGATACTATATACTTCGAATTTGCTTCTGTCATGTGCTTGCAACCCCATGAATCTACTTGCTTGAATGGCCATTGCTGCATTGCTGACCATGCACCACTGCGTCGTTTCTTTTTTTAGAATTTCAGGGCTAAAGCCCCAGCCATTGCATTACGACTAGGATCAAAGTCACCACTGCGCCGTTCGCCTGCCCTACGGTTCGCACGACGGGCATCTACAAGGCGCCCTCCACGCCCACGGCGCCCTCCACGTTGGCCAGCAGCTCTCTCTCAGGTGGCCACTGCTGCCCCAGCTCCGCGACCCTGCCCCAGCTTTGGCACGTATGGTCCCTGCGCGTGACGCCAAGCAGGTGGAAGGTGCAGAGGGGGTCGGCGCGGCAGCGAAGGAGGCGAAAGGATCGCAAGTGGGGATCCATGCACGAATCGATCGAAGAGAAAATCAGAGAAAGAATTGAGTCAAAGAAATCAGAGAAAAAATCGAAGAGGACATCAGACAGGGGTTGCTCCAGCCGGGCGCCGCCAAAGGCCGTCCGCTTGCACCGCTGCCTCTGCGGCTGGACGGCCAGGAGCCAGCGCCGCCGCCGCCCCCCCCAGCGGCTAGATCGCGCGCTCTCGGCCTGTGAGTCGTCGCCGCCACCGGTCTTCGTCTCTCGAGCCACAAGCCACCACCGCACTCACGAGCAGGCCGCCGCCGGATCTGAACCAGCCCGACCACCGCCGCAAAGCCCACAAAGCAACGCCGGTCCTCACCCAGCCATCAACTGCAGCCAGTTCTCGCCATGCGCGACGCTGTCTCTCCTCATGCCATGCACCGCTGCAATTGGGCACGCTCGTACCATGAAGAGGAAAGGAGATTTTTTGGACTCGACGAGGAAAGGAGCATTTGCGGTGCTAGAAAGGGATAACGATGGATGAGTGGATGCAATATTCGGTTTTTGTATGAATTTCATAAAGGTTCTTCTTAAACCATTAATTAATTTTCTTTTTTGTGACAGATGATTTTATTAATAATATAATGTTATCTAAGTATGTATTAAACTCTCAAAATATCCAAACAATTAATAAATGGCACGTTGATATGCTTCGGGTTTGATAGCGGGCAGTGTTTAAGATATGCTTCCAGGTAGTGTTTAAGTATCTTTTTTGGAATTGTCACTTGACTTGAAACAATTACCGTATAGATCTTTTGAGTACGTGGTAAGATTATTATTTCCTTTGATTTATTACTGTTGACTTATATTTTATAGAAATCAATAACCATATTAATTGAATAATTATTTATTTGGTTATGTTTTATTGAGGCAATCATTGTATATGTTAATTAACAATATTTATAAACCGTACCTATAATAGCCATAGTATTTATTGTCTATAATGCAATATTATATTCAAGCAAAAAGTTAATGAAACATCAAACATTAGAAGTTATGTTGGTCAGTGTGTAGTAATGTTGAATTTGTTTGAAAATAGATGGCGTGCTGAGGAGTTAATTAAAAACATCGTATTAAATCTCCCACTACAGTCATTTGAGGTAGTGTGCCGCTAATCAATGGAGTGGGACACTAAAAAATAGAAATTATAATATAAAATAGATAATTTAAACTTATAACCTTTACTTATTAGATAAACTAAACTCATCACTAAGTTATTGTCATGTTTTTGTTGTTTATGCAAGTCACCATGTAATTGATTGTTAGCCAGTGGTTCAACGTAAGTAAAGTGCTCTGAATTAGAGTACGTAGTGACTTTATGTCCGTACGAGTTAGATCAGCATGTTAAAGCATAATAGGGGCTCTAATTTTTTAGAAGAGTATGAGTTAACTGAACTAGGAGCACTAGATACATGATGTACATGAGGAATATCAATACTGCATATTAATTATTAAATTGGTTGGACCTAGATTGATGACATGTAGAGACTTCTCGAGATCTCGTGCTTACTGTAGTATACTCTCTGCTCGATAATCTCATCATATGTATCAAAGAACATGAGTGTCATACAGATAATATCTCAATGACAAAGATATATATGTATCCCCGTTGCAACGCACGGCCATATTTACTAGTTTACCTAATTTACCAAACAAAATCTTCTTCCAGCACGAGGAACTCTCCGTGGGTACCGGTGCTCTATTGCAAAGATTAGGGAACAAGGTATATATAACTTGGGATCTTCTTGGACCTAAAGGACCATGTTCAATGTTTTCTTTATTTAATTTAATTAATGAATTTGGCACCTTCTCCTTCTGGTTCGTTAAAAAGCACAAGATGTTGCCTGAAAACAATGAGTATAAAACTTGCGAGGACTACTGCTGCTGGCAGGGACGTGCAAAGAAGGGCCCATTTGATTTGTTGGCGCCATTTCTATGCTTTGTTGTGCATGAGGCAGCAATCAGAGTTGTGCTATTTATACGAGAGAGCGAGCGAGCAACAGATAGTCACTGTGGTGCGGTTGCAGTTGCAGCTTGGCTTCTGCATGTGTACTTGCGAAAATCCAAGGTTTATCACCATTGTTTTACTTATCATGTTTTATATTAGGTAAAAAAAAAAAACTCAGATACTGCGGGGATAGCATGCGCCTAGCATTCACATAGTGATGAACTCCTCGTTGAGTCCAAAAAAAACCTCCAAACCTTATACTCTATCAGCATACAAGGGTCCGTTACCCTATGAATAGACATTAAGGCAAAGAGCTCCGGTCCGTTATCCTATGAATGGACATTAAGGCAAAGAGCTCCTCACCCAGTCTGAAAAACCTCCAAACGTCGTAACTCATCTGCACATGGCACACTGGAGTCCATTACACTGTAAGTGATCCAGTGCCATAAACCTATGCTTTGGGTAAAACTTGCGGAATCGATGATAGTTCTCTTTTTAACCTCCATTGCAATTTGTTTCCGTGGAGGATTGAATCGAGTCCGTGAGGGTGCCATTTAAAATGCTTGACCAGCCAGTCTAGCATCTGTCGACATGCTTTTTATTAGTTAAGAAAGTTTAATCATGTTTACAGAAATGCTACTCTAGTTAAGAAAGTGTAATTTGAGTGAGGTAAAAATTAAACTATAGCAACATTTGACCATAGTTAGTTAGCTGACCCAAATAACACTATCAAGTAACCCACTTGCATCCTTAGAGCTCTGTGATTGAGAGGATATAAGAGGAGCAAATTGTCGAAAAAGTTGTTTGTTAGGAATATTATACATTGAACTATAGTTTCTTTGCTATAATAATGTCTATATGACATGGCATTGTCATGGATACTACTACTATTACATAGTGTTTTCTAGTGGGACTGCCCTCAGGTTTTGTGTTCCGGGATAAACGAGCCATATTCCGTAGCAATACCGGCACAGGAGAGAATTTCTTGCAAAGTTTTTGTCTTGTTCTGTTGCCACGAATCAATTCCTAACGGGTGATCCAAAATAGATGGTAAGGTACGGTGCAATGCTATCGAAGGATTGATGACATATTATGCCTGCAGTTCTTGCATTGCTCGCCACTCCTATCCCATCACTATATTCTTTGAAGCTATATTTTGTAAAATATCGTTATATTTACTGCTAAGTATAATATTTGTAGGGGACGACTCAAGAGGGTTTGTAGGGGCGGTTCCTATAACTGCCCCTACCACCCCATCTCTATAAATAGGAGGAATGGTTGTATATTGAGCTACCCTTACAAATCAAATTTTAGATTCTACAAAACCGAGTCTAAAAAATAAAAAAAATGCTAAAAGTGGTTTCTATAACCGCCCCTACCACTGTTTGAGCCAAAATCTTACATCTCCCTCATATAGTTTCATAAAGTATAAAAAGAGATATGTAGGATTTGTGAACAATGTTACTATTAACTTTATTGGATAAAGAAATACCCAAAATAAAAGTTGTAGATCTTAATCAGTTGCACAACTTTTATGTTTATGTATTTTGTAGTTGAAATCATTTACTACTTCAAAATGTTGTTTTAAGTTATTATTTTTTAGAATTCAAATATACAATTAACAAACCAAAGTTACGTGATGAAAAGATAAAGCTGCAACAATGCATTAATTTGACAGAGAATGGTTTAAAAAAATTTAAAAAAATCATCAGATTTGGAGCTAGTACGAGGAATAAAGACTAGTTATAAATTTTAACCAAAGATTAAAAAATATAAATCAGAGTTCTTCGAGAATACATCAAATTTCAAATCAAATTTCAAAGCTAAGGTTCAAAATAAATTTTAGAACAGAAAATGATTTCAAATGAAAAAAAAAAAAAGGTTATGAATAGCAAAGTTAGATAACTTTTTGAGATCTATAACTTTTATTTTGGTCATTTCCCTATTTGAGGTCATTTTCAAAAATTTAAATTTTAGTGCTTAATTTTTATTCGGTATCTATTTGTAGGAGCGCCTCAATACAGAGCCGTTCCTACAAATTAAGTTGTAGAGGCGGCTTATAACACTAACTGCTTCTATGAATTGATTTGTAGAAACAACTCGTTTTGGAACCATTTGTAGGAACTACTCAATATAGAATCGCCCTGAAAAAGAAAAAGACATTAAAAATCGGGTTTTTTAAGTAGTACTTGAAGATTAGAACGAGTCCTCCAAAGGGACACGAGCTGCTAGCTTGTCGAGCACAAAGATATCGACCCTTCGCAGTAATACTAATCACTAGGATCACCAATAGAGAAAAAAACTTCCTCAATTTTTTTTCTTAAACCCACACTTTAAATAATTATTTGTGGAGTCTTTTAAATAAAAATCATTCTCTATATTTTTATCACCATTCAACACGTTCTCTATATCTTGTACACACTTTAGATTAGGAAAACAGCTCCGCTTTTTATCTTTGGCTAGCCAGAAACTCAAAAATTATGTCTATATTTGAAGACAAAAATCTTTTTTCCTATTTATTAGAAAGGATCTAAATAATCTAAGCATGATATTTTTGTTTTATTTTTATGAAAATTATATTTTGTTAAAGGGTAGCGACTTAATAGAAAAGCGGAATGAGATCGTTGCAATTGGAGGAAGAACTTCTCAACACAAGAAAATCTACTCCCTTTGTTTAAATATAGTTCATTTTAGTTTCCCTTTGTGAGTAGTTCATTTTAGTTTCTTCATAAAACAAAAGAACTCCATCTTTAATCAATTTTATAGAAAAATATATAAACATCTACATATTCAAACAAACACCATAATAACATAATGAATTTTAAAAAAGTGGCGTTGTATTTCCAACCACCTATATAGATTGTTTGGGGAGGGGACATTTCTAGGGACGATCTGTAACACCTCTGCATATTGATTTTTAGAGATGGTCAGTAAGTGCAAAATCTCAATAAATAGTTACTGCACATAAAAAGCATAACTTCTTCGAGGGAAGTCACATAAATGTACCAGAATTGTAGCATATAAAAATTTGCAGTCGATGAATTTTTTTAGATATTTTAGGGGCAAAATATATGTTGTTCTTTTTTATTAAATTCATTTTTTTTTTTTCAAATGATCTAGATGGATAAATGTTCTACGTAAGTTGTAGTGTACTAGGCCTTTGCATTCGGTCATGACCGAAAATTCAGGTCAGCTTCTTCGATTACTTTTTTATCTCGTTCTTTGAAAATCATGAACCGAAGTTTTGCCTGAGAAAACAAGAACGGACCGTTCGGTCTTCGGTTTTTTTAATCGAGCGGGACAAGGAAAAAAGTCTACTTTTCATCTCTTAATTTTTACGAAAGTCTATTTTTCTCTCTAAATCGTAACACTAGGAAAATTATCTCCCCCAACTTTTCAAATCATGCATTTTACCTTCCTCGAGCAGTTTTAAAGGCGGTTTTGTCTTTTTCTTTTTTATTTATCTCAGCTGAATCGTTAAAAATCACAGTAAATCATAGAAAAAACATAAAATAGATAATCCAATTTTGTTGAACTCCACATAAGTAAATCTACATAGTAAACATATAATATGGTATGCTTTAGTATAAAGCTTTTGCTATAGAATTTAGCTCTATACTTTTCTATAATTAATTAGAATAATTTATAACTGTAGTTTATATGGTCCAATTATAGTGAAATTTTTATGGTGGCCTAATTATTGTATGCTTGAACTATAAAAATTTTATACTCATTGGATCGTATATAATTTAGTTTTAGATTTAATAAGCATAAACACTATATAAATCTAAAACTAAGTTATACATGATCCAATGAGCATGAAACTTTTACTGTAGTTTAAGAATAAAATAATTAGGCCACCATAAAAATTTCACCACAATTGGACCATAAATACTACCGTTATGAATTAATCCAATTAATTATAGAAAAGCATATATCTAAATTGTACAGCTAAAACTTTGTATTGAAATATATCATATTATATGTTCACTATAGAGATCTACTCATGTGGAGTCCAACAAAATTGGATTTTTATATTTTATAATTTTTCTATGATTTACTATGATTTTTTAAAGATTTAGCCAAAATAAATAAAAAGAAAAAGACAAAACCGCCTTCAAAACCACTCTAGGGAGATAAAATACACGGTTTAAAAAGTTGAGAGAGATAATTTGTCTGGTTTTATTGTTCAGAGAGGAAAAGTGGACTTGCAAAAGTCAAGGATAGAATAGTAGACTTTTTTTTCCAATAAGAAACAGCTAGAGATGAGTCTAGATTTACCTAAGAGAGGAAGAGATTGGGCGGCCCAAGTTTGCCAAAGAAGGGGTAGCGCCCTCAGCCACTCTGGCCCGGCGGTGCTCCCGGCCTTCCCTGGCTATGGTTTTATTGTTTGTCAAACCAACAAGAGATAAAATAAAAAATTAGGAAGCAAGATTGTAGCAAGATTATTATTATAATATATATATACACATATATATATATATTCTACACCCTAGGTGTAGAATAATATTCTACACCCACAGCTAATATAGAATAATACTAACTATCCTAAGAAAATTTAGAAATAATAACACTACACCCGCCAACTAATACGACTAATAATACTAATGCGGCTCAATATCGTTAAGATTGTTCAATTTTTTGTCAATATTACTCAACACTCATGTATTAACTACTTGGGTGTACTAATATTCTACACCTAAGGTGTAGAATAAGCTCAATATCGTAATATATATATATATATTCATATATATTTATATATATATATATATATATATATATATATATATATATATATATATATATATATATATATATATGTGTATATATATATATATATATATATACACCTAATATATATATATATATATATATATATATATATATATATATATATATATATATATATATATATATATATATATGTATATATATAGTAGTCGTCAGAACTTGATTTTGTGCTCCTTTTCAAAAAGAAATCTGAAAAACTAGATTGTGTTCTAATCTGTTGGCTCTTCGCAAGTTAGCATAATAAATTCATCTCAATCCTAATCCCCCCAAAAATGTGAATGATATTACATGCGCATTTACGGTTGGATTGGCTTAAAGGCATACTTTGTGTTTAATGAAAACATAGGAATACCTGGTTTCGAAACGTTCTGTTTTGTTTGATTTGGTTTCGCTAGTCAAATTATCAAGATTTTCATTGTATTTTCTTAGTGAACTCAGTACCACAACCTCCCCAATGTAATGTAATCTAGATTTTATGGCGGTCGGTAATTGATGTACCCGAGTCAGACATAACGATAGTGATGGTTCGATCAACGCAAACTATACGCTGAAACGCAGAATCAAATAGCAAATGTTCTTGTGTTTTAGGAGATACTTTAATAAGTGTCGCAAACTATACGCTGAAATGCAGAATCAAATAGCAAATGTTCTTTTGTTCTAGGAGGTACTATAAGTGTGACATGGCTAGTCATATAAGATGGTTGATAACTTAAATCGGCTAATTTGTTACGAGAGAAAAATATTATTCAAATAGCTCATAAGCTAAAGTGAACAGGACGTTTTTCCTATAGAAGATGACTAATACTTCATCCCAAATTATAAAATGTTTGATCTTTTCAACCCTAAGTTTGACCACTCGTCTTATATTCAAAAAATTTATGCAAAAGTAGTTAAATTTAAGTCATTCTTAAAGAATTTTTATTGATAAAATAAGCCACAACAAAAGAAATGATATTTTGTAATTTTTTTTAATAAGACAAATGATCAAACTTAGTATTAAAAAGTCAAACGTGTTATAAATTGGGATGGAGGAAATACTAAGTTATAAAAACAAGCGTTTCTGAATTAGATTTCACAGTTAACATCAAATAAAACTGTAGGGAAGGCAAGTGTAGAAGATTCAGATCTGGCCATCTGGTGAAGAAAACAGCAGCGCTCGAAATTTGTAAGACCTCATAGGATGGCATGAACCTTATCAAACTATAACGGTTAATGTTTTTGTACAATGTAGTATCAGGAGGGTATTCAACAGCCTCCTCAAATAAACAAAGAAAGTGCCGCACTACAAATACAAAACACGCACAGTTACATTTTAAATGCTCTGAGCTATTCAGTTTACAAAAGAAGAAACGTCTTTCAATCATCTTTCTGATGTCTACTAGCACCGGGTAGACTACTACCGTTCAGTGCTGCATGGTACATACGCTTCTCCGCCAGCCCAAGATTAGAAAGAATTAAATTGCCCTGGAGAAAGAGAAGGTTATTATATGGATGGATCATGAACATATGAATTTCATATTTAAAAAGGTGACCGGTGATTATAGAGCTTATTATTGGAGGAATGACCCCACGATAGAACGAAGCTTTTAATATTTTCTTTAAAAGGACTTGTTTTGGCCTTTTCCTTTTTATTATGACGGAGTGTTAGGCTATCCACACTCTCCATCCTCTATATCCACCCTAAAGGGAATATTCTGTCCTAATCATCAAAATTCTATCCTCTATGCTCAATTCTTCCGCACTCATGCATCCTCTATATGCCTACTCTATACCGCGTGGGACCCACACATCAGCTTTTTTTTTATTTTTCCCCTCCTCCCCATTCTCTCTCTCTTCTTCACCCACCGACGCCCTCCCCTCCTCCCCATTCTCTCTCCTCTCTCCGGTGGGAAGCGGGCGGCCGCCAAGCCCCATCCACTCCTCACTGCGGCGGCCCGGCGAGGGGCGTGAGCCGCGGCCGGCGGCTCGGTGGCGGCCCGGGCGGGCTCCCGGCGAGGGTTTCAGCTAGCGGCTAGGGGGTGCGAGCGAGCCCGTGGCGGGGGATCGGGCGAGGCTTCCGGGGGCGGTCGTCGCGGCAGCAGGGTGCGAGACGGCGAGGGCGCCTCCCTCCCGGCTCGGCCTTGCGAGGAAGCAGCGCCGCCGCCTCTCCCTCCCGGACGGGCGGCTGGCGGAGCCTTAGCCTCGGCCTCGGGCGCGCCTTGAGGCGCCTCGCCTCTCTCTCCTCCCTTCTCCCTCCTCCTTCTCAGTCTCTTCCCTCCTCCACCTGCGACGGCGAAGCGGGCGGCGGTAATCCCGGCCTTCGGCGTCGGCGGCGCCGGCGGCGAGCGGCCTTGCGCCAGCGTTCGAGCCCGCCCGGCAGCGTCGATGGCGCCCTCCCGATGGCGTGTTCGGATGGCAGCGAGGCGCCGACGGCGCCAAGACGCGCTGCGTGTGACGGCGGCGACGGCGAGCCTCGCCTCCCTCGTCCTCTCTCTCTCCGGTATCAAGGCGACGGCGGCCGTCCGCCACGGCGACGGCGGCGGCGCTGCACGGCCTCCCTCCTCCTCTCTCAGGCGGCGGTGGTGGGTGGCGGGCCCCACCCAGCGCCACGCCCTCGCGTCCCGGACGTCCGGGAAGACGCTGGGAGTGGGGGACGGCCGGCCTCCCAGGGCGGCTTCCCGACGCCGCTGCAGGCCGCCCGTCCGAAGCTGGCGTCCGGGTCAGCGCCACCGATGTGTTTTCCTGACGCTGCGGACAGTCTTAGCAACAGCCTACAGCAGCTCCAGCTGTGCACCAACACAGGGAACAGTGCTGGGCAGGTGTTTGTTTGCCACAGCCGCTGCGGCGTATAACACAAGCTAACAGATCTCATATATGTACCCACCAGCCTTGTTCGTTTTCGGAAACCATGCCTCAATCCCTCCCATTCTCCCAATCCCCATGGTTGACAGAAAACAAACAGACCTAACTGGATGGAGAGAGGATTCACCTCATCACCCACCTATACAAAGGAGCCAAGGGGTCAAGGGGACTTCCCTCTCAGATTCCTTCTCCGTGCTTATCTTTCATCCCCATATTTGGCAATGATTTTTCGTGGAGTGCCTTTTGTTTTGGACATGGGCTCAGTTTTGGTTTTAGCTTACCTCCATTGCTATCAGTTTTCTGACGTTACTTGCGTAGAGCTTAGGATCTTCCTTTTCTTGTTGAGAAGGATAGTATACAGGCAACCGAACCACCTCCATGTGATTGACAAATTGACAGAGCAGCAAAAACACATGACGTGCCTGCAAGTTTTTATAACATAAATCAGGGGAAAAAAAAAGGTGTCAGAACTCAATGAATCAAGAGAGCATATTATTGCCAATGCAGAAATGAATGTAATACTCAACACAAAAGATAGACACAAGGCAGTTTTACATGCTTAAGTGCCACATACTTCTGAAAGAAATTATATAAGAACCATGAATAAATGTTTGGATGCTCCATATGGGGAAGTCACTCTAGCATGGCAGTCTCACTATCTATCCTAAATATTAATTATTTTTTTTTGACAACGTCCTTAATGGCTTATGTGATAGCATGTGTGTCGTTTATTGAACTATATAGAAAGTTATGGCAGTTAGGCACAACAAAGGTCAAATATTAGACAGTACTAGCTTCATGCCAAATTATAAATCGTTTTGACTTGTCTAGATACACTTTTTTTAATATGTATCTAGAAACAGCGTATATCTAAGTACATAGCAAAACTATGTACCTAAAAAAGCCAAAAGGACTTACAATTTGTAATGGATGGAGTATTAGTTAAACAAACATGGACAGTATTATTGAACAACAATGATAATGGCAAAGTTGGCAACATCCTGATCAAAGCCCTGAACAAGATTTAAAAAAAAAAAAAAATAGATAAAAACAAACTTCTCAACCCTGGAACTCTTCACACAAGGTTTCACTAAATTGCTCAAGCATTCCTTTGTCTACTTTTAGGTTCTAAATTGACACTGTTAAGTGTAGACTTGCAATCATTACTTACTCCATCCATGGAATCCCATGCTGGACTGAATCTCCTGTAAGGGTATTTCAAAATGACTGGCTGCACTGGTGCACTTGCAAGAAAGGCTCCGGTCTTAAATGGAAGTAGGTAATCCCCATTTGTAGTAGTTCCCTCTGAAAGAAATGGAAAGCGAAAATCAAGTTTCTTGAAGAGATAAAATGAAGGAAAGGAAAAAAGATTGCATATACAGAAATAAGAAGGAAAGAAAAAAAGATTGCATATATAGAAATAAGAATGCTAACTTTCTGACATGTGTGTTGCAATAGAAAATGATAAAGCCGAATATATTTTAATCATGTGAAATAATAAGTAGAAAGACTGGAGTGCAAAATTGGGGGTGGGGTGAACATGAAAGGTAACAATGTTTATACAGAGGCAATGGAACATGATTCTGAATTCCTGCTAATCCTGTAGCTCACAATGGCTTTATTCAGCTATTCTCTCAGCAAAGCATGTTTTGATCACTACGCTTTGCATAGTTATGGCCAGCTTCAAGACAATACAAAGTTTGCTCATTAGGGAGGATGACTAATGTAAAAGAAGATAGGAAACAACACCTTTAAAGGATGGTGCTAATAACCCTTCAAAAATGTTCATGACTCAGGAAATTGGTAAGCATTATATTAAATAATAAAACATAGTTACAAGAAAACTGGAAAATAAATGGTCACACACTAACCAGGAAACAACAACATCATTGGGGTATTCTTATCTCGACAAACCTCTTGGATCCTTTCAGTTACAGCACCTACATACAGTATAGAAAGTACGGTAAATACAATGAACAAAAACTACAGATGAATATAATGCAATATTTGAAGTGTTAGTAAAAGAAGCCGCTCAATACTAACCCTATATTTTGAGGATGCTAGCAATAATAAGTAACTTTTATTTGGCATGAGAAAACTAGCACGAGTTAACTATTTCCAGGAATGTAGTCAATATATACCTGAGACACCTTTAGCATCTGAAGACTTCGATTCTCGTTGAACAAAAAATGCATCCAAGACAATTGCTGCATTACACCAGAAAAGAAAAGTAAAGTTGGTTCCAACATATTCTACATATAAAATATGAAGATATAAATGAAACTAGCTAAGTCCATCTTCTGGCAGAATACATAAATGAATCAGACACTACCAGAAATTAATTAAGTACTAATGAGCATGAAAAAGGTACCTTATGAGACCAATAAGTGGCAACCTGGACACTGACTCCTATAATAAGGATGCATTTAAGCATTGATAGGACACATACAAAGCTAGAATACATTGATTTTTAAAGTTTGAATAAGTTATGAGGAGCAACAAATAAGTACCTTAGCAACAAAACTCGGAAAGGATGCTGACATGTGATAAAGAATATCCACATAAGACACATGATTAGAAACAATTGCCCCTGGCCTTTGGCATTCTTCAGATTGGTCCTGATTTACATCCTGGCAAAATGTACACCAAGATGACAGGGGAACCAGGGTACAAAATTTATAGTACAGTCACATGGACAGAGCAGCAGTGATATGATGCATTATGCGCAGAAGAAATCATTGCCATTACTGATGTACAATCCGAACTCGTTGAGTGCTTTAAGGCATCAAACGTCTCTATTGCTAGTTATCGCAAATTGAATGCAGCCCTAAGATATTTTTATGAAAGGGCAGGGGCACAGGGAATCGCCATTCATTGTCCTAAAGTGAGAATATATGTAGCATCCAGATTCTGGATTCGTGACTAACACAACACAGTATGATGCCAAGTTCCAGCCACTTATTAAGGGTTTTCGGACAACTGCATACTGACAAGAAACCTGTCTCAAGAATTTGAAAGCATCTAATAAAGCAGAGGAACACAAATCACATAACATCAATCTAACTTATCTTCAATCTATCTGAACAAGCTAAACAAACCACCATGCATACGGATTTTATTCGCTACAATTATCCAGGTTTGCCTCTGCTAGTTTAAACCAATTAGTGGCACTCAGCAAATCACTTCCACAGAGTAAGTAACAATGGACACGCATCAGCATTGCCCATGGACAAAGAGGGAAAACAAAGAAAAAATATATATATATCTCTGTAGTTTACAACAGCGTAAGCGTAAGTGACTAAGGGTGCATACAGGACTCCAAAACTAATTCCATCATCAGGAAACGAATAGATATGTAATCAATAAAATTACTCTACATGCTCTAGCTAAAAAGTAACTCGGACCCTATTACTTATGGATCCATGGTTGTAGCAGCATCATAGACGTTGCTGCAGATACATTCCAGAGGAAGAGAGTGATGCTGACCCTAGTTGTCGCTGTCACTCTACTTCCTACAACCCATCAACCTCGGTGCTCCAGGACCAAATACAGTAATAGTACTTTTCAAGCAACACAGAACCAAAACTCTGAGATTATTAAGCGCAGGCATGACACCGGAACTAACCTCGGCATTGGGGAACCCCCTGTGGGTCTCGCGGATCCAGTAGAAGCCGAAGACGAAGAGCATCGCCCGCGAGAGCGCGCACCCGGCCCGCAGCACCGCCTTCCTCCTCCACCCCGCCAGCCTGGGCCGGCCCTCGTCCGCGTCCACGAACAGCGTGCAGGCTCGGCACACCAGGTAGTAGAGCAGGAGCACGAGCATCCCGGCGACGAAGCGGAGCGGGACGAGCACGGCGGCGGCGAGCGCCAGGCGCGCCGCCTGCGCCGCGGGCAGCGGGCCGCGGCCCATGGTCCCGTACGCGTCCCGGCGCGCGTAGGGGCGTACCTGGCGTCCAGCTCCTCCGCCGTCTCCCCCGGCCACCGCGGAGCCGTCGTCGGAGAGGAGCGGGTGCACGGCGGCGCCGGCGTCGGGGCGCGAGCGCGGCGCGGCGGTGTCGAGGGCCATTGCGCGCGCCCGCCGGGCTGGATCGGCGCGGCGAGGCGAGGGGCAGGAGCGCGTGTTTGTGACGAGGACCCTCTGTTTGGTCGGCGCCCCGACGGAGGGGGGACGATGTCTGATGAGGGGAGGGGGAGCTAGGAGGCGGGGCCGTGGCGTGGGATCTGGATCGGACGGCGACGGGGAAGGCAGCCGTGGGGGCTAATCCGGGATTACGGACGATGCTGACAGGCGCGGACCCACCTGATGGGGTGTCCACGACGGAAAGGAATTGAACCTGCAGACGGCTCCATCCATGTCTCTATCCAATCCGATGATCCATACGCATCCATCCACTGACTCGGAGTCTCGGACAGCGCCACCTCTCACTCTGCCCGCACGGCAAGCCAAGCCAAGCCAAGGTCAACGAACGGGCGGGCGGCAGATGCATGGTCTGCGTTTGGCTTCACGTTTTATGTGCCGTGCCTAGCTGGATAGCCAATGCCTGGCTCATGTAACGAAATATGTAATTGTTTGGTTGCGCTAGCTGTCTAATAATTCCACATTAATAAAATAGCTCATAGCTCAGCAAAACATGTGACAACTGCTACACAAGCTAGGTCGTGGTCAATTGCCCTGTGTTTCGGATTTATTGGCCTCAGAATGTAATGCTCCCTATCTAATGAATGAAGCTCCTAGATCTAATTCCGCATTAGAAATTGTGAGCTTTATTGTCTAGATTATCTTGTATAAAATCAGCTTATTTCTTGTATGCTGGTATATAAGGTTATCGCTTTGAGACATTTCATCAAACTAATGGTGAGCATTTGAACCACCCCTACCAGCATGCTCGTTACAAGCGTGAGACATGCTGATCACGTCAAGGGTCTTCACAACGCATCCGGCCATCACATCATCAAGGATCACCAGATCGAATTGGGCCAAGTGGCCGTTGCATGCTCATCCTCCGAAGTTTACTGGGCAACAATATCGGCGGGTCCTCTTCAAGGTTGCCGTGAGGTGAGACCGTCGTGGGGAGCAACAGGTGCAGCCACAAGGACGCTAGTCGATTGAGCATCGCAGAGCATGAATAGGTGTCGGCGCGGGTGGAAGGGAAGAGAAGGAGGGTTGCACGGGTGTTGGGAGCAAATTGAGAGAGGTGAGCAGGATAGGCTCAGTGAGCAACTTTGTTGTCGATAACCTTTTCATTTGAGATCATCTAAAATCTCAAAATTATGATTGAAGTTTTCATATTTTTTAATTTATTTTTTCTTGAATTATACAAACAACACTAGATGAAAAAAATGATAAGAAATAAAGTTGTAGATTTAATTAGATCTATAACTTTTTAGTTGTCTAACTTTTTTATTGAATATCATTTACGATCTCAAATATGTCTTTGAAGTTCTCATATTTTTAATTTTATTTTTTCCTTGAATTATACAAACAACATTAGATGAACAAATGACATGAAATAAACTTGTTGATTTTGATGAGATCTACAGTTTTTTTTGGTTGCCAACCTTTTTCATTGAATATCACATATAGTCTCAAATATGTATTTGAAGTTCTAACATTTTAAAATTGAAATCTTCCAAACCACTGATGGAAAAATCAACCAAAAACCAAGTTGTAGATCTCAAATGAGAGCAAAAACTTTGTAGTTGATGAATCTTTCAAAAAAAAATATAGCTCAAGTTCTCACAATTTGAAAATCAAATCTCTATCAAATGACCTTAGATGGTGAAAATGACTAAAACCAAAGATGTAGATCTCTATGAGAACTATAACTTTGTAGTGTATGACTTTTCCATTTAAACTCATTTAGGTCCCAAATATTCATTTTGAAATCCTGAGAAATGAATAGTATATATGGGAATGAATATACCATATAGAAACATGTGACTTAGGGGTAGAGGTAGAGTGGTTAGAGTAACTACGACGTGTGAGGAATAGGTTTTAGGTTCGAATCCCACTACTACATACGTTTCAAGTTCGAATTTCACTGCTGTGCAATACGCATATTTGGCGTGGAAAATCTCGAGACTAATTGGTGGGGGCCTTCTTGGTATTAAAATAAATGTTTTAGCTATTCTTTTTACCAAATTTTAGAATTTTTAGTAATCCTAATCATCGCCATCTGGCAACACAAATTGATGGGACTTCCACCGCCGAGGGGCCAAAACTGGCGATGATAAAAAACATCAATCCAGTTATCAAAATAAAATTCTAGTAGACGATCGTCAGTTCGTTCAGAGTAGTGTATCAATAACTTGTCAAAGAGCTTACTTAGCCACATACATATATCTAAGACCAAAGATTTCACTCATGTGAGTGAGTTTTGATATATTCTGTTATCACAGTGCAAATATTGAAATTTACAGTATCAAGTAGACACCAACCAAAAATTAAATTAAACAGAAAACTGCATTACATACAATTTGAAATGTGATTATGTGAACAAACATTTGCAAATTGAATAAAACAAAAAAGTCCTTATTTAGAAAGGGTTATCAGCACGAAGCAATTCCTAGATGATCGAGATCAATCGTCGGCTCGTCCGTAGTATCCATAATATTTCTTTTCCGTGCATTATCTCATTCTGGCCTCACCTTGCCAATCCTGAGGAAGATGGGGTACGTGACCGTCTTCACCTCCTTCCCGTCGCCTCCCCACGCCGCCGCGAACTCCTGCACGGTGGCCTCGTCGAGCAGCTCGACGCCGTTATCCTTGGCCGTCTGGTACGCGGACCACGAGGTGATATACATGAGGTAGTCATCCAGGTCCATCCGGCGCTGCGTGGAGAACTCGAAGGGGCCAGTGTGCGTCTCCCACTCGACGGGGTCGAACGGGAAGTCGGCGCTCCGGTACTCGTCGTCGACCATCCGGCGGTTGGGCGCCCAGTAGTTCTCCGACCCGTGGTACAGGCGCCAGAACACGGCGTCGACGGCGCCGTCGATGCGCGGCTCGGTGTAGCACCAGGCGGCGAGCACGCCGTGGCCGGGGCGCAGCACGGAGCGCGCCTGCGCGTAGAAGCGCGGGAGGTCGAGCCAGTGGAAGGCCTGCGCGACGGTGATGAGGTCCACGGAGGCCGGCGCGGCGACGGTGGCGTGGATCCCGTCGAGGGGCAGGTCCGGCGGGGTGTGGACGTAGCGGACGTTGGGGAGGCGCGTCGCGTAGGCGAGCTGCTGCGCGCTCGTGTCCGTGCCCACCACGGCCTTGTACCGCGTCGCTAGCTGCAAAGTGCAAGCGCGCGTCAGTGTCCGCAGAAGAAATATTGTCAACAATGGCCGATCAAAGATGCTCAGACAGCGTGCGTGGGGAGATGGAGCGAGGATGATCGACTGACCGATGCTGCGGCCTGGCCGTTACCGGTGCCGACGTCCCAGGCCATGTCGCGGCGAGGGGTCTTGGAGGCGATGAAGTCGAAGAGCTCCGGCGGATAGACCGGCCGCGTCGCCACGTACTGCTTGGCCTGCTTCAGGAACAGATTCGCCATCGTCTCAGGCTCTCGCACACTGTTGATTTCTTTCAATCTCTCTGTCTGGATTTTGGAGGCAACTGGAGTGTGATTCGTCGTTTGGTCTAGCGGTGTTTAATTTGACCAGGTTGAAGCGTCAAGAGGCAGGCGCGCTCCTACTTATACGAAGCGCCGACAGCGACGTCTACGACGGGCTGCTTCTTGGCAGTTGCTGCTGAGTTACGCGCAGGCCAAGGCAGCCACGGTTTCTTCCATTCCGCCGGAAGCAGGCTCCTTCCGGCGCGGGTTCATCGGCCAGTGTCCACGTAACAGAAGAACGGCAAACTTACTTCGCCTTCCAAATGGATAGGGCACATGTGATTACAAAACACGCGAGCGCGTGTAGAGGAAAAGAGAAGGGTACTCGGACGTCCGTCTGATGGGACGGCGCGGTGATATGGACAACTGTTATTCCGGTCAAGGTTACCGGAGAGGACAATATCAATTTGTTGATGCTTCCAATTTTCCAAAGAGGCTATGACCCATTTATCTGTCTATGATCTATATGTGTTGTCACTTTCCATAGAGCGAGACAAAACAAATCACATGTGTTTTCATGAGCTAGAAATCACTCCATCAATTCTATAACGTCAGGTGTATATCGTTGTTGTTTGTCATAAACTTCGTTCCACAAGTTCATAAAAGGTACATCAACATCTACATACAGTATCAAACTTGATTTGTTACTGGCCTATCAACTACTCCAGCACGGCATACAACATTATGTTAAATGATTATTAAATGTTAGTATTTTTACATTTTAGTACATAAATTAATTAAATCTAATTATCTTTACGTTATCTTCATTCATTTTAAGCATATTGTCGGTGTCTAGTAGAATGAACACCAACTAGTAATCGAAATGAGAGTGCACTTGTCCTTCGGATGGTTTTCTAAGCGGACACAACAATGTATACTGGTTTGGGCAAATCACCCTACGTCCAGTGGAGAGCGGAGTTGTGTTGCTCAGGAGCTTGTATGGGGCAGTACAAGATGGTTCGAGAGAGGGAGGGCCTCCCAAGTCTCTGGGAAGAGAGGAGAAGGAAGCTAAGTCATATGTTGGAGTTGTATTGTATGCGGAGTGCGAGTGTGGAGCGAGAGCTGCCCCCTGCTGCATGGGCACAAGTCCTCCCTTTTATAGTCGAAGGGAGGCTCACAATAGACAGGCTGTGCAGCGTGGAGGTCAAGAAAGCTTAAGAAACAAGGTTGCGGTGGGTTCCGGCGAAGATCTTAGACACCTTTGTTGCCGTCGTCGTTCTCTTCTTCCCCCTCCAGAGATCTTCCCTTTTCTCAAGGCATTCCCCCTCACGGAGATCTTCCCTTTTCTCAAGGCACGCGGACCTATGCGTAGGAAACGGGGGTAGGCACATACCTTTGGAGAAGCTATAGTTGAACGAGGTGGCGCTGGGCCGCAGGGATATAGGTCGCGGCGGGGCTAGATGAGCAGGGCGGTGCCGGAGCAGGCGGGCCCCCGTGAGGAGTTGGCGATGCGGCTACCATATTAAATGCGGCGGCCCCACGGTGTCGATGCGGTGGCCGTGGCTTTCCTCCCGCCCCTAGGGCAGCTCGGCCTGACGCCCGCGTGGTAGCGTGAGACCCGGCACCAACGACGGAGGCTGCGCTAAAAAGGGGAGAAGAGGATGCCCTCCATACCGGGGCCGAAGAGGGAGAAAGGGCTGAAGCTGCGCGGAGAGAAGCGTGGAAGCAACGCAAGACCCGCTTGTCACTTTAGGGTTTCGCCCTCCAATCGCTTCAAGGGCAAGAATGACGGCCGGCGTGACTCGCGCTTACCACAAGATCGTGCGTGTACAGTAGCGGGTAGACGCGCCGTGCGCACGACGGTCCCAAGCGCAGGGTCTCGGCCCATGCTCGCAAGGGTGGGTCGACCCCCGACCCCTCCTAGCAGCGGAAAGGGGTCGGACGAATCGGAGCTCCCTGGGGTCGAGACCAGGGAGCATCGCGCCCTCTTCTGAAGACATTGGGGCCTGTTGTAGTTGGGCCGCGCGCATTCTTAGTTCCTTGGGCTAGATTGCACGTGCATGAGCCAGGATGGGCCAAGGTTTGCTTTGAATCGGCGCTTGTACCCGGGCCCATAAAGACCGTGGTTTTCACCCCCGACACATGTACAATAATCATTTAGATATATAATATATATCTGGTTATCATAAGCATACATATGTGTTTCCTCCTTTGCATTGCACCCCTATAAATATTGGAATATTTAATACAAATTTAACTCAAAACATAGCTTAAATATTTGTCACGACCCAAAACACACCCTAAATAAGACTTTGCAAAAATGGCCTTATGAAGCCAAAGTTGACCACTACCTTGCCACCTAGTGTCTTAGGGTATGTCTATTTGAGCTACAATTTTGGGCTTTTGGCTCAACTTTTCTTTTTTTACTTTTGGCTTTTGTTTGTTAGCTTTTTGCTATTGGCTTTTGTAATAATTTTTTTAGCTCATCAGGTGCAACCCAAGAAGAACCTCCTTTATCGAAAACCTTGCCAAGTTATAATCTTTAGGTTGTCCCTGTAGATGTATCTTTATCATCTTACTCCTGAAGTTACGCCTAAAAGGGTTACCCTATAGCTTATGCTTAATCTCATATCAA
Organism: Chrysopogon serrulatus; assembly: GCA_015844335.1. Lineage (NCBI taxonomy): Eukaryota > Viridiplantae > Streptophyta > Magnoliopsida > Poales > Poaceae > Chrysopogon > Chrysopogon serrulatus. Next base: position 314,976 of record JADLZL010005035.1, on the reverse strand, counting down.
TGTTTAAGCTTAGACTGCAAGAACCATAATTGTCCCTATGTGATCAACCACCCCAACTCTCCAAACTGCCAGGAGCAAGAGTTCCATCAACAACTGCTACCTAAGCTAAAGCTATGTGAGACCATATAACGGACACATGATAGATAAATTAGAATAGAGGACTGACTAAGAATCATTAGGGTATTAGAGGGCTATCCTTGATCTATCCACAGACTGTCTATTTGTCAATAGTCAACTATGTTGACTGTTTAGCTTAGCGAATCCATGATAAATCGATGAATTGTCTGTTAAGAACCGGTACCAGTGACTTTGCAAACATGCAAGTGGAGTATTGTCCTATTCTTACACTCTTTAGCCCCATCTGTTAGCTCGTGGAGAGCCTCAACCCACCAGGTTTAGCCTCTCTCCCACCCATCTCACTACTCTTTCTCTCTCTAACCAAGAAAAGAACAAGAAAAAGCATGAGAGTAGGAACAAGAAATGGATGATAAAAGTTGGAGAAAAAGCTCATTATTGGAAGAAGCAAAGTTGGAGCCCAAGACCTTATTCTCGAGCCAAGTATTCTCAAGTGTAAGCTTGTGATCTCTTTCAATCACTCTTGTGTTGATCCCCAAGTCTCTAAGCCCTATGTTCTTACATGAAGGAGAAGCTCCTATCCCAAATGGGGTATCTCCACCCTCAATCTCAAAGAGATCCTTCTCATGGTGTGAGGAAGTAATGAAGATGGGCTTCAGCTTGCTAATATCGAAATCAAGGGCCCCAATGGGTAAACCACCCTCTCATCTCTCAATCTTGATCTAAGACCCAACCTTAGAGGAGAAGACACTATTAGTTGCTTAAAGCTTTTCACCAAACCCTAGTTTCCCTTGCATATAAGTCCTACACAAGCATCCCCCACCAAGTCCAAAAAAACAACACCTAGAGCACCTTGCCCAAATCCCGACCTTAGAACTTATGAACACATAACCCACCACATGAACATAGGTTTTGTCGACTCTCGATGGACTATCTGTTGAATCGATGGATCGAATGTCCCCATGGCATCTTAGGTCACCACGGACTATTTAGACTTAATCCATACCTAGTCCGGTTTTAGCGAATTGCCTATCAAGATCCGATGGACTACCCGAGACATGTGAAATGATCGACGGACCGAAGCCAACCCCTAACTACACAATATCTTTTCGATAGATTGTGTGCTCAAGTTACGATGGACTGTTCATGGAATCTTTGTAGAAGCTATGTTCTCAACACGTAGCTCAACAAACTAGAGATAGAATTGGGTGCCTAGAAACCTAGTGTACTTTGTGGTTATTTGTTTTATTAATTAAAAAACTCGATCCGTGGTTGCTAGATAGCCGCCAGGGGTTCCGGTTTAAGGGGAGATCTTCTCATGCAGATCAAGAAAATCCCTAAACCCCTGCCTCCACCCTTACACAGCGGCGCCACAACTTCATGAGATGAGCTGACCATAGATGTTTTAGACATGGGACGATATGAGCAATGCAATTTTAATACCAAAGTAATAATTAGGTAATATGAGTTGTACAGTTTTCCTAAAAGGCATCCGATTTGAGTTCATGGATGAGAAAGAGGGGCAAGGCAGATGTTGCCGCTGAGTGTGGCATTCCAGCTTCGATTAGGCCTTTAAGTTAGGCGGTCTCGGATTATCCGCACTCTTCGTACTCTAAATCTATCATATAAAAAGAATATTCTGTCCTGGTCATCGAGATTCTCTCATCTATACCACTTTCTTCCGCACTCATCTATCCTCTGTATCTTACTCTATATCAAAAGTGGACCCATGCGTTAAATTTTTCCCTTTTTTATCCTCCTCGGTACCCTTCCCACTCTCTCACACTTTTTCAGGCAGTAGAACTGGCGCATGCATAGCGGACGAGCTTTTTCCTCCGCTAGGGACAACGGACGACGCAGGCGTGTGCTTAGATAGCGGAGTCTGGTAGCGTCTTTGCGCTGAAGGCGTCCTGCAGGATTCCTTTACAGGGGCGCTACAATCAGCCTTAGTTTCCAAGACTATGTTTTGGAAACAGTACAACTATGAAACTTTTATCATGTTTTTTCTCAATATTCTCCTATTTAATACTATGAAACTTCTATTAAAAATAGTTTTATTGTCCAGAATTGTCCAAGTGGACCTGGACAAATGATGAGCGTGTTCTTTTTTATTTCATGTTTTGAAATTGCTTTGCGAAAAGGCCAGTCAGAGAAATAGAGATCAGCGTCAGCGCCCGTGCGCTCTGCGACTGAGAGTCGCACGTGCGTGGGGCCAACAGGCAAGGGGACTGGATGTTGACTCTACGTAGCTGGACGGACTGATGAAGACTTGACTCCTGGCCTCCTGGATCGTGGCGAGATGCCACACGTATCACGTATGGTATGATCTTTGAACAAAAAGGTCACTAGCAAAAAAGCACTGGCCCATGTCACGTCGCAGCGGCGGCGGCTGCTCCTATTCCGCGTTGTTTGAGCACGTTCTTCTTGCTAGTAGTAGTGCTCAACTGTTTTTGACCTTTCCTTTTTCTATGGAGAGAGGAATTCAACAAGTTCTGGTTTGGGGAGCAAGTTCCCGAATGAAGCCTGCGCCAGAAAGAACCTGCTGTGCCTCCGGCGCAACACGATTCCGAAATGGCTTCCACGCAGGCGCACGCAGCTGCCCGGAAGAAGCCCGCGATCGACGTCGCTATTCCAGCTGCACTATAAGTAGGCGCGCGTATTCCTCTCCTCACCTCACCCCGGGTCAAAGACCAACACGAATCAAGCTTTTCAGTTTCCTTGCCTCCAACCCGACTTCCTACTCTGCTACCGCATACCGGGATAGAGATTCTGAGAGAAATCAACAGCCTGAGACGACGATGGCGAATCTGTTCCTGAAGCAGGCCAAGCAGTACGTGGCGACGCGGCCGGTCTACCCGCCGGAGCTCTTCGACTTCATCGCCTCCAAGACCCCTCGCCGCGACATGGCCTGGGACGTCGGCACCGGCAACGGCCAGGCGGCAGCATCGGTCAGTCGATCAGCCTCGCTCCATCTCCCCACGCACCGTCTGAGCATCTTTTGATCGGCCATTCTTGACAATAATATTTCTTCTGCGGACACTGACGCGCGCTTGAACTTTGCAGCTGGCGACGCGGTACAAGGCCGTGGTGGGCACGGACACGAGCGCGCAGCAGCTCGCCTACGCGACGCGCCTCCCCAACGTCCGCTACGTCCACACCCCGCCGGACCTGCCCCTCGACGGGATCCACGCCACCGTCGCCGCGCCGGCCTCCGTGGACCTCATCACCGTCGCGCAGGCCTTCCACTGGCTCGACCTCCCGCGCTTCTACGCGCAGGCGCGCTCCGTGCTGCGCCCCCGCCACGGCGTGCTCGCCGCCTGGTGCTACACCGAGCCGCGCATCGACGGCGCCGTCGACGCCATGTTCTGGCGCCTGTACCACGGGTCGGAGAACTACTGGGCGCCCAACCGCCGGATGGTCGACGACGAGTACCGGAGCGCCGACTTCCCGTTCGACCCCGTCGAGGGGGAGACGCACACTGGCCCCTTCGAGTTCTCCACGCAGCGCCGGATGGACCTGGATGACTACCTCATGTATATCACCTCGTGGTCCGCGTACCAGACGGCCAAGGATAACGGCGTCGAGCTGCTCGACGAGGCCACCGTGCAGGAGTTCGCGGCGGCGTGGGGCGGCGACGGCAAGGAGGTGAAGACGGTCACGTACCCCATCTTCCTCAGGATTGGCAAGGTGAGGCCAGAATGAGATGATGCACGGAAAAAGAAACTTAATTTGCTGAGAAATTATGGATCGGATGCACTACGGACGAGCCGACGATTGATCTCGATCATCTAGGAATTGCTTGGTGCTGAGATCCCTTTCTAAATAAGGATTTATTTATTTTTATTCAATTTGCAAATGTTTGTTCACATTTCAAATTATAATGCAGCTTTCTGTTTAATTTTTGTTGGTGTCCACTTGATACTGTAAAATTCAATACTTGTACCGTGATAACAGAATATCCGGACTCACTCATATATGGGTGGAATATTCGATCAAGGATATATGTGCCTTATTGTATTCGAATCCTAGGGTGTGCTTTTCACATTACTACAACAGAAGATTAAAAAAAAAAGCGAGCAGGACGATGGTTATATATTACGGTCGTACGGGACGTACCAACCGCCAACGGATCTGCTATATAACTGTTTACCTAGATGGGATGGGTACGGTCGTACGGATCGTACCAACGGCGCGCACTCAGCGCTCGGTGTTCTCCCATCGCATGGAGTCCAGGGAGGTGAAGACCGAGCAGCAGCAGCAGCAGCCCGCCGGGACGCCGAAAAAGCGCCGGAGGCCGAAGCCGAACAAGTCAGCGCAGGCGAACGGCGGAAGATCCAGCTCGGCCGCCGACTCCCCGCTGAGTAGAACGTCGTCGTCGTCACCTCCAACTCCAAGCGGCGCGGACGCTGACGGCAATGGTCAGCAGCAGCAGCATGAACAAGGCGGCGGCGGCGGGAAGAGGCCGAGGCTCGTGTGGACTGCCAGACTGCACAACTTGTTTGTGGAAGCATATGACAGCCTTGGAGAAGGTAGTACTTGTAGCGCATACTGTCTCATGTTCTCGTCTAGCTAATTAATTTAATCTTGATTCAGCAACTACTAACTAGTGAAGGGCTAGTGTTTACTCTGTTCGGTCGTCATAATACGTGAAGTTTTCTTCTTTAGATTAAAAAAAATAACTAAGGTCTTGGCTAGGATCCTGTGAAACTTTAACTAGCATTGAATTTCAGAGTATTTACTAGCCTATGATCATACATACAAGACATTTGTGCACATTTAGTTTGTGTTCTAGCTACTTTCATGATCTATTCATGATGATCTCATAGACCCATTAGATGTTACTACAATCATAAAGCTGCATGCAGTCAATCTTGCAGACCATAACCGATGAAGTATGATATATATTTGAACCAAAGGGTACAGTAAGTAAGCTATATTTTTGTTCTGTCTGGATTATATATAGATGGTAGTACATTATATATATAAGCTATACTCTGTCTGGATTATATATACAGAGGCTGTGCCAAGGAGAATATTGGAGAAGATGAACGAGAAGATGAGTGTTCCTGGAGTTAGCAGAGAGAAGATTGCAAGCCACCTTCAGGTGATTACTATAAGGCCTGCCTCTTTTTTACAAACAAAACTAAAAACTGGATATTGCACCCTTTTTTTGCTGCTGCTGATGAGATCAGTTCACGAACTGCAGAAACATAAATTAAATCTGAAACGTAGAGCTGAAGAAGCCGTTGGTGCAGAAGCTTCAAGTCATTCCCTTCCTCCGAACACTCCTTTGGCAGAGGCGGTGGTGTCTCATCAGGCACAGCTAGAGCTTGTCCAAGTACTCAAGACGCCGCCAGCAGATTGCTTGAGCAGAAGCGGCAGCAGCATCGCTGCAAACCTTCACATTGTACAGTCGCCGATCCAGCAGCAGCTCTTCGGACCTCATCCCATCAAAGGAGGAGGAAAAAGCACATCCTGCTGAAACGATGCAGCGAGCTCCTGCCGCTGATTCAGGCTGCTTTCCAGTAGAAGGCCACGGCTGGGGGCAGCAGCACATGGAAACATCCACCGCAGGTACTGACTGATCTAATTAACGTTTGGTTCTTCTTGCTCCCTAGCAACTACTCTCCCTCTCTTAAAAAAATGCAAAAAATCTCGTTTTCAGTAGTCAACAGTTTTAAATTTAATCAGACCTATAGAAAAGGTAATAGTAGTAACATCGTTATATTAATTATGAAATATATTTAAATAGATATATATTTGGAGTAAAAAGAACGGAGGTATAGGATGATGTTTGAGTTGCATTCTGTCCTTATTATATTATTATCGCTTTTGTGATCCATAGAAATCTTGGTTCCTGAGGCAAACACGGAGGCAGTGATACGCATGGCGCAGGCTGCCAGGGCTGAAAACGCCGCCGAACCAGAAGCAGCAGCTCCTGCTGCTGGTAGCATCCTTGGACAATTCTGGGCGGTAGGAAGCGACGAACTATATCTAATTAATTAATTAATCACATTTGCTACTACGTAGTAGATTTTTGAGGAAATAATATAATTGTGATGCCATGGTCACTGTATTGCAGAGCCCGGATAACGACACTTGCACTTCATGGGACATCTTCGGGCTCTCGCCCGGAACGTAACCGAATCGCAGGGCGAGCGTCGGTGCCAACGGCGAAACTGTTAAGCAAGTGATAATAATAAGGCCTTCGTATAAAAAATAATAAGGCCTTCTTCATGGACAGTGAGGGCCTCGGTTTGAAAGTTAGTTGGGCTCTTTTATGTCGTCAACTCGTGGTCGTGGTCGGATTTTATATTTTTATTTAAATTCTTTATAAGGACGTTGGTTATGTTATGTGGAGTTATTGACATCTCTTAGGCTGTCTTCAACAAGAAGACCCAATCCCAAAATGCATTTCTCACAGTACTTTTACCTATCCAAATTCTCCTCCAACGGCTGACCCAAAAATTAACCCATTTTAGGTGCTAGCCCAAAGCGAAAGCGCACGCAAAAGCATCTCCTCTCCTCGCTACGCAAAAAACTGTCGCCTCTCTCCTCTCTCCCGGCAACGCTAGGAGTCGCAGGAGACGGCGGCGTAGGAGAGACAAGGCTGCGGTGTACTGCCGAGTCGCTGGGCGAGCCGACAAGAAGCAGAGCAGCCGTCGGCCTCTCCACCGCGGGGGCGACATCGACGATGCTCGACATGCAGCAGCCCACGGCCCTGTCCATCGTGCCGGGTCGTGGCTCGCCGTGCCGTGGCAGGGGCAGCAAAGATGGGGGCGGGGGCGGCTCGCCGAGCCGGGGCGGGAGGGCGCCGCCACGGATTGGGAGGCGGGCCGCCACCGGAGCAAAGCTAGGCCGCCGCCATTGGTGATGAAGGGGACAGCTTGGCAGGGCAGCACCCGCCGACGGAGGTGGAGGTGGATGGCCATGCGGCCGCCGGAGCTCGAGCCAGCGTGGGGGCGGAGGACCTTGGTGCCGTCGATTCGCCGGAGCTGGAGACAACGAGCCGAGAGGCGCTTTGCCGAGGATGCGAGGTCGCCGGCACAAGGGCAGAGGTGGGCGCAAGGGTGGAGACTGGCGCGGGGTTGACGATGGGAGCTACCGAGGCCGGGGCTCGCCGGAGATTGGGATGGGGCGAGCTCCATGGGAGAGGCACCTAGGCAGATGAGGAAGAAAGGCTCGCGATGGATAACTGCGTCTGTTGTTGGAAAAGGAAATTTTTGGGTCACGCACCCTTGTGCTGTACATGACCCAATCCATCATATGCGTGCTGTGTTTGGGTTCCATCTGTTGGAGATAGTCTTAGTAGCTAGAGGAGACTTGTTGTCTAGATTTTATTTAGCTGTTTCATTGTTTCACGTTTACCGTTAGGAAGGCTCTGTGTTTTGAGAATTTGGGATGTGATGCAGGGAGGCGGACTTGAAGCTCACCAACGCCGTGTCCCAATTCACATCGATCGGAGGCGTGGCATGAAACTCCGGCGTGTGTGCAAGATCTGATTGTATCCGAGGCTATGGCCGGATGATAATGAAAGGCAAGCTTTACACAAAAAAAAAAAAAAAAAAAACGACGTGTCCCAATCCCAGATCCATCCTGTATGTATTCCTGTGCGCCGCGCGATTGCCCCAGCTGGCGCCCGGCAGGAGGCCGGCAGCGGCGTGGGCACCGCTGCCAGCGCTCGCGCCCGGCCCAGCGCCCCCAGCCCCAGCGATGCCTGTACGTAGTTTCCGGTGTGCTCTGCTTTAGGATGGACGATCCTTCAAAGAAAGGATGGATGATGACGACGAAGTTTGCATTGGTGAGGAAGCGTGCGAGGACCAACAGTCAACAGATGTTGATGAAGCTAGGGGGTTGTGTTTAGTGATTTCTTATCGCTGCTAAACGTGGGCGTGGCATTAGTACAGTACAGTACAGGCTACAAATATCGCGTCACGATCGTCACATGTAGCAAGCGGTACCTGGCTGGCTACCTGTTAGCTACGCAAAGTCGCAAAGTCAAGTGAAGCGCGTGTTTTTTGAAATCTATGAAAATCTTCTTACCAGGTACTGCAACAGTTATAGTACAGTACTTCAGGGGCATCCAAATCTATGCCCAAGATCAATCGAGTCTTGGAGTACCAAACCGTATTTGCGTACAGCTGAGCAATACTAAATTTTGCCTTTTTAACAAAGTAGAGATGCTAATTGCTAACCTCCACACTGTTTTTCCTTCTCAGCAATGGAAATATTTTCCCTATGGTTGCACTTACACTGGTATATACCTTCTTTATCTTAAACTATAAGCCGTTTGATTTTTTTTACTCTAAATTTTACTACTCTCATCTTATTTAGAAAAAATACACAAACATAGTTAGATTTAAATTATTTTTAAAAACTTTTATTAATAAAATAAGTCACAACAAAAAAAAAGTGATATTTTTAAATAATTTTTTTAATGAAATGAGTAATCAAGCTTTGTGAGAAAAAAGAAATTGAGACGGAGGAAGTGGCAGACAAACTAGACAGAGCCTGTTATCCGTGGCGCAAACTAGACGGAGTACTTTGCATTCCAAACATGCTGCTAGTCCATGACATGACATAAGGCTTGATGATCCAATTGTGAATGGAGTACACAGCCGCGTTATAATAAAACAGTAAGCAAGAAGGACACAGCAAACTCAAACAGCCGTCGGTAGCCGTAGGGTGGCGGCGGCGGCGGAGGGCGCACCGGCGCCGTCGCCGGCCGCAGTGACGGCGATGGGGGAGAGGCCCGCCTCGCGCGAGTATGGACCTGTAGATCTCCACCAGCACCTTCTCGTCGTACTCCTTGAGCTGCGCCGGCCGCGCCGCGAAGGCCGCCCCGGCGTGGGTCGCCGTGGCGCAGTAGGGCCCGTCGGCGCCGTACCCGACGGCGGGGATGAGGCCAGCCGCAGCATGGCGGACACGTACGCGTCGCGGAGCCGCATGAGCCACCGGCGCGGCGACAGCGCGCGAAGCAGCCGCCGCCCAAGCTGGCCGCGGCGCACGCGCCACCCGCGGCGACGGCGCCGGCCCGCCGAGCCGTCCTCCGCCGGCGGCTGGCCACCTCCGAGCTCCGCGGTGGGGGAGCCGCGGGCGGCGCTGCGCCGCGGCGGCGTCGATGCGGTAGTAGCCCCGCTGCTTCCAGTACGCCTTGATGCCGCCCTTGTAGGTGCGCTCCATGACTTCCTTGCTTCTTGGTCTTGATTGATTGAGAGGTGGACGAAGCTCGCTTGCGTCAGAGCGAGCGGCTGTATGGAAATGGCGCTGTACGACGCGACGGTAGCAGAATGGGAGCAGCATTTAAGAAGCATGGGATTCCTCCTGCTCCTCGCTCTTTTTTTTTCCCCCATGTGCAGTAAAGCCCTGCAAGATTACACCTATTTCAAGAACTGCCGCAAGTACTAGCTGAAGGGGAAAATATAGTGTTACTAATAAGAAAATTGTATGAAGTTTGCATGAAGGGGAAAATATAGTGCTACTAATAAGAAAAAAGATTGCATGCATCTCATGAGAACAATGACCCTCTATGCCCGTGTATCATGTGGTAAGGATTGTCATGGTGCCAAATGAAAGGTTTTGCTATGAACTTCTATGAAGTTTGCATGAAGTTTTCAGGTCAGGTAATTAAAAGTCATAATAGTGCTCAAAGAACAAAAAAAAGGTAATGCTATATATGAACTAGGGGTTTACAATGTACCGCTATATATTCTCTGAGAACTTGTGCAAAAGAAAGTAATTGCATGATAATTATTCAAAAGGGATTAGGCAGAGCAATAACAAGTCAAATTTCATGTTTCACAGAAGCTGCTTGTATATATACAGTAGAGACCGATGACAAAAAAAAATGGATCCATGAAGTAGTAGTCCAGCCGATTTCGAAATTATGAACATCGATATTATTACTATTACTGAGATGAGAAAATTGTGTATGTGTACTATTTTCCCATCAGTTCATGATGTTGTACCAAAATCATCTGCATTGATTTTATGCAATCAAAGTAAACAACAATGACCTTAAGGAGAAAAACAAAACTAGTGATGTCGGTTTGATGTGTCCAATATTTGACTTATGTTATGATGTTACATTCAGTACTTACGCTTGCTTGATAAACAAAAGCCTCCATTCTGCGATCAGCAATTTTTAGTTGAAATTGTTAAAAAAAAAAATCCTTTGTTAGCTTACAATAATTAGTCAGCGTGCATTCTATTTCACTATGAATACATACTTGCTATGCACTCTCACAATAGATTACTGAAAGCTAACAATGAGTAACATTTAACCATTTAGACAGATCCTGTCATTCTGACCAAGCATTTTAGGCTTATTATTTCGCTACCACTCGTCAGAATAATACGTGTGATTGCAAATTAAACAAACATGTGCACGTGACTAACTCATGGCAACAAAATAATACACCAAAACCTGTGTGTCCTGTGCCTTGTCATTGATCTCCGGAGAAAGTCTACCTGTGTCTTGTCATTGATCTCCGGAGAAAGTCTAGTACAGCTGATAGCGTGTACTCCCTCTGTCCATGGACTTTGTCGTTGAAAAACCGTATCCCCCTCATAAACACGTTTTCCGAACGACATACTCCATGGGACGGAGGGAGTACTGGTACATACTCTGTTGATAGCGAAGCAAGAGCGCAGGCTAGGCACATGGTTTTGCCGGCCACAAGTATAGGCGTGGTACACTCCTCAACACCGCGCCTCTAGGTTTCACCTGAGACCTCCCTAGCGATTTTTTTTTTATTTTTTGACTTACAAATCGCATTCGATTCACAACGGTAGGTGCTTACTGTACTTGCTAGAGTGACTCAGGACTCAGAATATAACTGACAATTGAGGCGAGCAGACAGCAGAGCATCAGCGATCTGCATGCAATTGCAGAAATGTTGAATCTTCCAAGGGGTTATATGCGAAGCCAAGACGTAGTAGTAGTGATAAACTGATAATACAAGGTATTAATGGATGGGAGGAACGGCGGTTGGATGTCTGCGTTCGCTCTGTCCCATCATTAATGGCGATCGGTGTGGTGCTTGCTGCCGCCGTGCTGGTGCGCAGGCGGCCGGTGTGGAGCGACGACACGGCCAGGCCAGATGTGATCCGACCGAGCCACGGGGGACCGCGACCAGGAGGAGGACCTCCGTGTCCGACTCCGACGTCCCGCGCCGCTGCCCATGAGGCATCATCAGTCCATGCCCGTGCGGTGCGGTGCGGTGCATGCGCATCGCATGGGCATGGGAATGGGATGCGTGCCCCTGACCTGAACCTGATCCGCGTCCGCTGACGCACGGGGGCTCCATGACGACGGCCCATCGTTGCCCCCATTTACTCTTGTGCCTCGTCGTCAAGGTTGGTTAGTTGGTGGGATGAGAAGAAACGACGTACCAGTCGAGCGACACGTCTGTCCTAAGAGTGCGTTGCGTACAACGGCAGCCAGCCATAATACAAACAAACGATTAGCTTCATCTTCATGACGTGCATGAAGCGGTCGCCGGTCGATCTGCTGCGATAGCGCTAGCGATTCCACGAATTAATGCTGAAAACCAGGAGATGCTATGCGTTGTCGCTGTCTTAGATACGTGCAGTCCGTGGTCATCTCAAAGCTAGCTAGCTCGCGAAACCAGATGAAGCAAGGCTCGGCATTGGTGCGTCGCGTGCTGGTCCATCATAGGTCGGTCCCGACTTCGGCAACCCTTTATTATTATCAAAGCATATTAACATCATTCATAATAAGCATGTACTGTGTGCGCTATGTATGGTACACTACGAAGAGAACGCACAGCTAGCCTCCATGCACATGCGCGTCAGTGTTTTTATGTCTTAAAGTGCCGCCACCGCCACTGTGTCTCTACGTATGTACAGTAGGAAGTATTAGTTGAGCTGATCCTGCACTCGGTTACACATCACATCCAACATGACACACTGCCACAATAATAACGACCGGAGCATCAAATATCGTTGCTGCCTTTTTTTTTTGACACAAGATCGTTGTTGCCTTGTTGTTGTTGTTTTTGTTTTTGTTTTTGTTTTTTTTCATTTTTTGCCTTATTTAATTACAGAGCTACAGAGGGATCATCGTCTCAGTATGCGCTTGCCGGCCCAGTACAGCAAGCTAGTAGCTGGTGCCTGGGCCTACGGAAAGCTATTTGTGGTGGCCTGCTGCATTGACCAAAACAAATGGGCCTCTATCTTGTATTCAACTGAGATGTTTGGGCTCACAGTTCATAGGCTGATTCGTTGTGTTAGTTGGGCCTGTGAGTCATCTCCCTCCCTCTTGTCATCGGTCCGAACGCTGACATTTCACTTCCATACCAGTTTCTCCAAAAATTTCACATTCATAGCAAGATGCCAAGATCATATGTGACTTTGTGAATTGTGTGACCAACAGGTTCACGTCCTGGCAGTGACTGACGGAAAACTGAACTCAAAAGGCAGAGGCAACGAGAACGAGGGTTGCACTCCACTGAAGCCCTTTTAAGCCAGTGTCAACGAGGCGTTTTATGGCATTGTTTATAAGACTATCATGTCATATAGAATGAAATAAAATATGGATGAAATAATGCTCTCAAGTATCAATGAAAAGTTTCACTATATGGATGGTCTCATAGACATTTAAGTCGATGATAGATAAATAGTTGGTAATTGTGCTAAAAGGGTTTCATCTCCATGAAACTCACATCTTCTCTCCTCTCTTGAAAATGTTGCCGCATCATTAACTGCAAATGAAACTTCACTAAAACTAGGCTTATAGATATAGTATGCAGAACACTGACGATCATATCAGTTATTAGGACTTAGTCCATCTCAATATATAAGACACGATTTGACTTTTTGGTGCGGTCTTCACGAACATATTTTGACTTATAATTTCTTTTATAATATATAATTTATATATACAAAAGTTTGATCATTAGAAAGTATTTTGACGCACAAATCTAATAAACTACTTTTGTAGTATAAAATTTGAACATGATTAGGCTAATTCTTAGTTAAAGATAAGAAAGTTTTGAATTTTAAAAATATGTGCATGTCTTGCATATATCTTAGGATGGAGGAGTACTAGGACGTGTAACCTATCATCATTAGGAAGATGACAGTGACATTAGTGTACATGTGAAGGGTTGGCACGTCTCGAGGCAAAGCATTGGTTATTATGGATTATTAGTTAAGTCATCTCTATTATCCGTTGAGCACAAGTCAACATCATAGAAGAATCATTAGCGACACTTATATTATGTGACATGGGTCGTTGTCAAGCAAGCCCCAAACCATCGCTAGCCGCTATCAAGACAACGTCAGGCGCGCGGCTACTATTTTATTATTAATTAATGCAAATGCATGTCGTCTCAATAGTGAAACTCTTCATGCTGCAGGAGAAAAAAATTGCGAGTAAGCAAGAAAACGTTAATGAATCTGGGCTGGGCAGAAGGAAAGGGTTTCCAAATGGCACACCGGCGGACAACGAACAAACAAAGATCGCCCTGGGAAAGTGACGCTCTGAGATCTGAGTCTGAATCCTGTCACCGGCGTGCGTTGTTCACATATACTTTCTTCGTCTTACAATAACTTACTTTTTTTAATTTTTAAAGATCGTGTTTAACCAGATCATCTTATTTAAAAATTTTATATAAATTATAAAATAAATATATTATTATAAAAATATATCTAATGATAAAATAAGTCATAACAAGATATATGATATTTATATAAAATTTTTAAATAAAATGAATGGTCAAACATAGTCTTTAAAAAAGTCAAAGATAGTAAATTATTTTAAGACGGATGGAGTAATTATTTATTTTTCTAGGGAGTACTACACATAGGAGTATGTGAGATGACAAACGGTGCCTTTGCTTGTAAGCTTTGTTTTCTATACAAACACAAAAATGAGTCTCTAGGTGCAGATTAGAGCATCATTGACCTTGTTGATGAAGCGAGCGCGGCGGCTGTACGAGTGTGCACTCTTTAGTCTCTTTTTTTTTTTTTTTAAAAAAAAAGAATCTGTGTAGCCAACAACCGGAATATTGCTACTCCGTGCGATAGTACAGTGTGGTTCACGATGAAATGCAGTGCCTGGCTTTAGATGTACTCCCTCCGTCTCAAAAGTATATTGTTCTCGACTTAAACGACATTGACAATTTTTTTAAAATAGCATATAACATTGATTAGTATCATAATTAGTATTGTTGAAAAGATCTTTAGATCTAGGTTTTTAACAAATTTATTTGGAGATAGAAACATTATACGTATTTTCTACAAATCGAGTCAAACTTATGGCACGAACACCCAAAACGACATCTTTTTTTATGGAGGGAGTACAGTACTGCTCCGAGCGATTTGATCTGTAGGGTGCTCGATCCGTTGTGTACTGTACTTGGCCGGCCAAAGACAGGCCATACCTCCACCGTACTAGAAAGTGCTAAAACGTGTTTGTAATAAAAAAGAAAAGTGCTAAAAAGTGAAGAGAGCGCGCGCCGACTGCAGTAAGCAGGGCCATGCCCGACCTTGATGGCCGTGTACACAGTTCCTTCACGCGACGGCTACCTCCGGCGGCCTCCGCAGCGCTCCTGCCCGTTTTTAGCTGCCTGCTGATGGCTCCACAAGTCACATGCCCAGCGGATTCCCACACCACCTGTCGACCTCCACACTACTCCCTCCGTCCCACGGAGACTGTTGTTTTTAACTTTTTAGACTTCATGTTTGTTTCATCCGTCTTATTTAAAATATTTATGCAAATAATAAAATAAATCAATCAATATTCAAGTATCTTTGTTGATAAAAGACATCATAATAAAATAAATTATATTTATATAAAAAAATTAAATAAGACGAATGATCGAACAAGATGGCAAGACGGTCTAAGGCGACAAACTCAATGGGACGGAGGGAGTACACCGCATCTCGTCGTACGTGTCCCGCCACACCACCAACCCACCAGTCCATCGTCGTCCACCTACGTCTCGTCGCCTTCCAATCACCTGCCCGTTTGGCAGCTACGTACTAGTATACGCTTAACTGCGTACTCCTACTCCCCACGCCGTGCATGATTACCCCCCATGTGCAGCGTCCGTCTGCGGCCGGTCCAAGATGGAGGATCTGGAACGCTCTAGTACGATACGGTGAACCTGAGGTGTAAAGTCTAGCTTGCTCGAAACAAAACATATGATCTGAGATCTGAGGTGTAAAGAGCTTCCAGAAGTACATATTATTTGGTGTGCTCGTTATGTGATGAGGCCAGTATATAACAGTGACACGTTTTTCCTCTGGCTAATACTCCAATTATTCCAGGTTTTTATTTATTATATATAAACCTTGATTTTCGCATTCTGCAAGCAGTGAAGGTCGATCACAAGTAGTATTGGCTGTTGCATTTACGTTGACTGGTGTTTTCTGATCGATCGAGCCATCGTTTGGAGCCCGGTAGCTGCTAGGCAAGTGATGCTTGACAGCAAGCTTGCACATGCGTGCGGTCGCTGTCGTGAGCTAGGATCCTGCTGCTAGTGGCAAAAGTCATCAACGGGATCGGAACACGGGAGAAATCGCCCTTGGGTCGGCGTGGTGCCACGGCTTTTGACCACGTCCGCGACCGCAAGCAGAGCGAGCATGAGTATATTTTCCTTTCCTTCCGGAGCCCTGCCCTGCGCGCTGGGCCTCCGCTCCCGGTCCCGCATGTGTTCCACGCGAGCCACAGGCGCCGCCCGCCAGCCCAGACGCCAGACGGTCACAGCCGCGTCCGCATGTGCAAAACGCCATGCCTCGCGCAGCTTCGCTTGTCTGTCTATCTGACGTGCCGCGGGCGAGGGCGAGGCGGATCCCTCTCCCTCCGTCCCACTCCGGCACTCCCACAGACGAGACGACCAAGGGGTCCAAGGTCCAAGACGCCGGTGGCTTGGGACACGTGTGGACGTGGCTGGGCCCGTGCCGTGCGCCTGCCTGTCTCTGTCTCAGTCGGTGAGCGTCCGTCATCCATGGATCCAACGACACCCCCAGCGCGCCAGGCGGCCAGCCGCCAGCATCTCCCTCGTCGTCATCCATCCCTGGGTTTACAGCCACAGATTCGCCCATGACATGGTTACGGGGTTTCCGAGCGAGGAGACTGGATGGTGCGCATGTTGCATTGCACTCGTACTTGATCTGAACACTGCACCTTCCACGTGGTCCGTCAACTCGTCCCCGTCGCCCCACTACTGCTCCTGCTGCTGCAGTGCACAGGTCCATGGCCATGGGCGCTCGGATCACTCCTATCGTTGAGGATTGGGGAAACTCCCTGCCTGGGCCTAGCATCACTCCTGTGAGATCAGCAATGCCCAGAGCTTCCTGTAATCGATCTCTCAACGATAGTAGTTCATTTATTCGCCGCATCATCCCGCTAACAATAACGTACACACACAAGTCCATTTAAAAAAAATCACAGCCCAAATTGAAGAGGCCACTTCAGATGGTCAAATCGGATCATTGATCATAAAGTGTACAAAACAACATCACAACAATCAGTATGGGACTTGAATGTCGTAAGGAAAAATATAGTATCAGGTGCCTGGTTATTACAAACATGCGCAAAGCAGTTCAGTTGGAGGGTTTCAAATGCTCTGGGTACAATGTGATTGACTTATTACCCTTGGCTCCCAGAAATCATACAAAAATCATGCCAGCGAGGCAGTTCAATTTCATAAGAAAACATGAAACTGGAGAAAAAATTCTTCATTTCAAAGAGCCCCTAGCAACTATAGTACACAGGGAATCGTCCTGTCCACAAGTAATTGATTTTAATCTAATTGGAGGCAATAGCCTTTTGAGGTAAAAAAAAACTTTTAGTCAGGATGATGCTAATTAACGCCCTGTCGACTAACAGCATGTCTGATTCACAGAACCATATCACACGGAAACGAGTTGATCCGTCGAGTGTAGGATCGGATAGTGGAGAACATGGTCGTCCACCGATTCTTTTGGAGCCGGATGGTCGCACAAAATGACTTGCAGTTGCAGATGGATTATTCATGCCAAATGGGTCCATGCGCTGCGATAAACCAAAACGCCGTGGCTAGCTTCGGGTTTTGGATTAGATAACTCCGGACCAAAGTGACGAAGCAAACCAAACACACTCTAATTGTTCGATTAGGATCCAGCATTCTAGGTATGCGTCATCATTCTCTGCCCCATCTAGTCGTTACCGTGGTCCCTAAGGCTTGTACTCCTCCGTCAGACCATACATAACTCCTATACCATGCAAACCACTCCAACAGTCCAACTGATCGAGCTCCTTTTCATGTCAGTTATGCATGATCTACCTTGCGTTGTCCTCAATTGCCCACGGCAATGTGTATCTCCTGCAAGAGCCTCATCTACTACTGGTGGCAAAGTGGCACCGTGCAAGGAACCTTGTGACGACCTGCATTGCTGCGGCGCCGGTGCGTACACGCACCCAAAAAGACGCAATTGTTTTTCGTCTATTTACGCACGCAAAAAGTCCGGGGAAACATAAATTTACAAGCGAAAGCGACCAAGTGGCGGGACGACAACGAGACGACTAAACTAATCCAGCCACCCAGCCGACCACGCCACCTTCCTCTCCTCCTTCCTTCCCTTCGCTTGCAAATTAAGTACCACCATCGTTGGGGGACACCACAGCCACACCACTACACACGCTCCCACTCCCACTCCCACTCCCATCCCTTTCAGAGCTACCACCCCGGCAGCGGCGGGCTGCTTCCCGTCATGGCCATGGCGGCTCTCCTCCTCTTCCTCCTCGCCGCTGGCCTCGGCTTCGGCAATGCCGCCGAGCCGGCGGAGCCGGCCACCATCGTGCTCAAGGACGGCACCACCTGCAAGCTCTGCGCGTCCTGCGACAACCCATGCAACCCGTCCTACTACCCGCCCCTGTCGCCTCCCCCGGCGCCGGTCGTCACGCCCTGCCCGCCCACCACGCCGTACTATCCTCCTCCCTCCGGCGGAGGCGGCGGTGGTGGTAGCGGCGGCGGCGGTGGAGGCCCCATCATCTACTCGTCCCCGCCTCCTCCTGCCTCCGGCGGCGGCGTTGGTAGCGGCGGAGGCCTGTACTACCCGCCGCCCACCGGCGGGTCCGGTGGCGGTGGTGGCGGCGGCGGCGGCGGGTCGCAGCAGGGCGGTGGTATGTACCCGACGCCGCCCCCGCCCAACCCGTTCCTGCCCTACTTCCCCTTCTACTTCTACAGCCCGCCGCCGCCGCCGCCGCTGCACTCGGGCGCCTGGGCCGTCACCGCCGCCTCCTCGTCCGCGGCGACGCTGCTCCTCACAGGCTTGCTGCTGCTTCTGCTGTGGTAGACTGACACCGTGAGCAAGGATCTAGATCTGCACAGTCAGGGAACGAGTGAGTGCATGTGCGCTGGTTTCCATTTTCACTTACAAGTACTACTAGAGGTGGTGATCCAACTGGACTGGCGATTCAATTTGTGGCCTGTGTATTCTAGCAGTAAATTGTAATTGTAATTTTATACTACCATTGTTCTTCTTTCTTTGGGATTTATATATTTTATGTGTCGGTATAACAAATTAAACTTGTAGCAAAGACTGTACAAGGAGGCAGCACTTCGTAATAATAACGCTAGCATACTCTTTTCTTTCACCTGAATGATGGAATCGAACTGTTCATGATTATTCATGTCAAAAAGAATGAAGTTTTTTCATCAGAAAGATGGTTTGGCCAGCTCGGTTCATCTGATCGGTGGGTTGCATCTAGGCGTGCATTGCAGCCGTGCAAGCTTCTGATTGTTCTGGGATGTTGTCGTTTGATGAGGTAGGTGCATCAGATTCTTCAGAATTGTACTCTGATCTGCGGCGCTGCCAGCAGTACGCCGTCCGTCCTGTGAATCAGTGAGGGTGGCAACATTTTCAGAATTCAGAAGCCAAACAAAATGCGCTTTCTTTTTACAGTTTGGCCATAGCAGGAGTATGAGGCTAACCGCAGCGGCACACCGGAAAACGTCCGAACGCTGCTCCCGGATGGGAACCCGTGCAGCGGCGTCCGAATCTCGGAAGACGGCCGGCAAACCTAGCGCGGGTACGGGCCGCCGGGAGCGCTGCGTGGCGGCGCCGTCCCACCCCGCCACCGCCGAGGAGAGAGAGACCGAGCCGCCCTGCTGCCGCGCCTCCGCCGCCGGGCGCGCTCGCGAGCAAGGGCGGAGGGAGAGCGAGCTTGTGGGGAAGGGAGCTTGGAGGCGCGCCCTCGCCGGAAGCGGCCGCGCGCTCGCCACGCCGTCGGCGCTCGTCGGCCGCCGCCTCTGCCGCTCGTGGCCGCCCCCCTCGCTGCCCAGAGCGGCCCGTGTGCCGCCGGCCTAACGCCGCCCAGCTTCACCACCGCCGGCCAGCGGCCCGCAAGGCCATAAGGCTCGGCGCCTCGCTACGCTGAAGCGCCAGCCCGGGCGCGGCCCTATCGCCGGCCCGGAGGGAGAAGGGGCCGCGACGTGGCGCGGCGCGCGGCGCCGCGCCGCCGACGCGAAACCTCGCCAGCGCGAGCGCGAAGCGCGGCGAGGGAAAGCCTCGCCGTTCGGTGCTCGGCGCCGCCGCTAGCTTCGCGCCCGCGGCCGCTGCGCCCGCCAGCGCCTTCCTTCAGCGCCGGCCGTAGCGCGCCGGCACCGGCTCGCCCGGATGCCGCTCCGCCGCCCGTCTTGGCGCCGGCCGACCCGCGCCGCCGCGTGAGAGGAGGCGAGGTGGAGGCGCTGGTCCGGTGTGGAGTGGAGAGGCGCGGGTCCGGCTAGCCGGCCCGTGGAGGCGAAGTGAGGAAGACAGTGGAGAGAGGAGGTGCACCGGTGGGAGAGACGATGGGTGGGTGGGTTTTTAATAAAAAAAGTTGATAAGTGGGCCCCACATGACATAGAGTATGAATATACAGGATGAATGGATGCGGGAAAAAGTAGTATGGAGGATGGAATCTCGATGACTAGGATGGAATATTCTGTTTAGAGTATGATTTTAGAGGACGAAGAGTGCGGATAAGCCTGATAGTACTATCTTATACTAGTCCACCGACAGCTGTTCACACCCATTCTGAACAACTATTTTCATCGTGAGGCTGGTAGATCTCTGCGGCCGAGAAATTATATAAATATAAAATAAAATATAAATATAATAACTAAGCGGTGATGGAGCGAAATGTCTGGTCCCACAGCCTCAGAGAAGGAAGAAAATGGAAGTGGAAGACACAATAATCTGCTTGCCTACTCACTTTGCCAGAGAGCGAGCCTCGAGACGCGCAAGCGAGCAAGCATCCAAAGCGAAAATCCACCATCTCCGTCTCCGTGCGCTGTACTCCCTCCATCCAAAAAGAAGGTCGTTCTCGCCTTCCGAAAATCATTCTTAGGTAATTTTTATAAATACTAAATATCATCGATTAGTATTATAATTAGTATTATTGAAAAGATCTTTAGATCTAGTTTTTTAACAAATTTATTTAGAGATATAAATATTATACGTATTTTCTATAAATCGAGTCAAACTTATGGCACGAACACCCAAAACATCATCCTTTTTGGGACGGAGGAAGTACTATGCAAATGCAAATGCAGTGGCGGCCATGGAAATAAAATATTAGTAGCACACTGTTGTTATCTAAAAGGTGTAGATCTAGAGGAACACGCCAATTGGGCTGGCCATGCCCATGCCCCTTGCACCAGCAGGCAGCAGCCTATGCTGCAGTACATGGCAAAAAAAAAAAAGTTGCTAGTACAGTGGCTTTTAAAAGGTGCATATACGTGTTGTCGTGTTGATGATCGACAGCACCTTTGTTAGTTTTCTGGCTGGGAACTCGATGGATTTCTATGCAGTTTCAAGCTATCGAGAGAGGTGTGAAGTGAAGCAAAGAAAAAGAGAAGGGAAAGGGAAGGAGAAAAGGTGCTGCCAAAGTTTGCAGCATGCATGTTGCACAGAGTCACGGAGAGAGAGGCGCGTGCGTGGCATAGCCGATTGGCAGGGTGGAGCTTCATTTTTATTTATTCTCCTAATCTTCTAGGCCCGAAAAGCGCAAGATCCTGTCTGTACTTGACCTGAATGATCTCGCTGTTTCATACTACGTACATTGTTAACTCTTAAGCCTATTTTCCTTTTACCTCAAAAGGTTAGTAGTATAGTACAAGCGTCCTCGTTTGGCTTGTGCTACTTGCAGACTTGATACTGAACCGTGGTCCGTGTTCTTGACACTTAGGGCGTCCCCAACGGGAGCCAAATCGCCAGCTCAACTCAATTTTCATTGGCTGAAAGGATGTCAGAGCTCAGCGCTAGCGATGAACAAGTCGTTAGTCTCGCACGCCTTTCAAAAAAACTTCTCTCACAACCTCTCTGATGGTGCGTTCTGACATTGAATTTTTAATGTTTTGATAGCTGATGTCGCTGGCGATTTGCTTTGCTCCGCTGCGGATGCCCTTAACTTGTCGTGTCTGTGATTTTTGGGTCAGGAAGGAAAAAAGAAAACGGTTATAACCGTTAACGGGACTCTCTGATGACTCTGAGAGACAGTTTCACGAGTATTCAACGTTTCAGGCCCAAAAAAAAATGAGACGGCCTGGCCTGCCGCCTATGTGGCTGTGAGTTTCATCGGCCCAGATAAACTCCCCTTTTTCAGATAGATGGCCAGCAGCTTTGCTTTCTGCTATAGTACAGTATGTATTCGGGAACTGACAGTACTGCAACCGTTTCACTTCAAGAAGCATTTCGCTTCCCCTTAGATTAGAAAAATGATATTTCTCTCCTCAAATCCTACAGGGTACTAGTTTTGATAAATTCGTTTTTGGTTCAAAAATAAGTTTTCAGTTCAAAGAAAGTTATGGTATTTTACTCCCGCTACAAAAAAAAAAAAAGATAGATTTATTTATGTTTGGATCTCTATCTTCACTAAATTTTCACTCTAGAAACTCAGGCAACCATAATATTGCAAAAGGAGGTCCATATAACTTCGAAAGTAGTCCATATGCATTGTACAACCAATAATTTGGGCAATCCAAATGGCTATGGCATGCACATAAGAATAAACAAAAGTAAATCCTCTCTCCTTGTCTCAGGTGATGTTGTTCTTGCTCCCTTCATCTGTGGCAATAAGGAAGCATGTGACAAACAACAATACCTGGTCCGCTGCCTTGAGGGACCCATTGGGAGCTCTGGCCTTGGAAGAAATAGGTGTTGGACAAGAATGATTGTGGGGAAGATGAGGTGGCACCGCTATCGATGTCGGCGAGGCAGAATGGTCGCAAAGAGAGGAGATGGCGCCGCTATCGGTGCGAGCGAGGCAGAATGGTCACGGGGAAATAGGAGGGTGTCATCGGCGTCGCTGCCACTTGTGCCTGTCTAGTTGGGCTTGCCGCCTCACACCCCTCACACTCCTTCAAGATTGCCATCGGCAGCCACACAGAGAACGAAGGAGAGACTTGAGAGATGAGATGTTGTGGATAGAGTATACAGAAGCCTTTTTATTAAATTAGATTAGATCTAAACTTTAGCCGATGGTTTGAAACGGTCTCATGGTCTTAATTTTAGTGTGGATTATGTACACTTGGGTAATGTACACTAGACCTAGACGAAGCAAAAGCGATTTTTTTGAATGAATGAAACTGGCAATTAACGATAGTAGATATGTGATGGCCGCATTGGCGATTCCCTGGTCCCAAGCTGCACATCAAGAGATATCTAACTTTCGGCAGCGGGCCGGCGAGCGGTACGGTACCCACAAAGATGAAAGATGCCTCTCATGGTTCGGCGCGCGACGGCCAAAAATATCGTCAGCCTTTGAAACAAACGTCGCCGGCACGTGGCCATCCAGTAAGCAGGATGCCAACAGCTTGCACGTACACACCGGAAAGCCCTGAAACACGAGGACAGAAGATCTGCGTCACGTCGTCGTCGTCTCCAGTGTCGTCTTGTTACGTTCCATCCCACACACACAGCAGTGACACATTGTATGTATATTATCTTCACTTCGATTTGTGTTTTACTATATTCGTGTGCACAGTGCCCGTGCACGTACGTACACAACAAAGAATCATCGTGTGCCACATCATCTTAAAGTAAAAAGCAATCATCGTGATATTACATAAAGAAAAGTCATCATCAATATGTCTCCACGCTGCTTGATTCCGATATTCAAACTGAAAACTAAGAATAATTAATTGACGAAGCTACTCCGCATTCGAGTGTCCGTAACGCGAGCTTTTTCTTAACACTAGCTATCCTTTCCATGACAGGGTAAATGTCCAAATATTATTTATGACAACTTTCACGATTCAAAGATTTAGTGGTCTATATCCTCTTAGAGGTATGTAAGTGTGAGTTCGCCAAACAATACAAAATAAATCATGTGCCCTAGCACCCCTCCATCGCCGACCCATTCCTTCGCGCTTCCACCAACCTGTGGCCGGCGGTCCCTGTCGCCTCGCCGCGCTAGCCACCCTCCTGTCGTGGCTTTGTCGACCCTGCCCTCCCCTTATCACAAGCCCTGTTCGCCTACACGGCCGTGTAGACCGATTACACGGCGTGTACACGCTACTCAGTAGTCAGCCGTGTTGGCCGTGTAGGCCGTTTAATCCGTTTAATCCCGTGTAATCTGTTTTTTGACCCGTTTAATCAGACGTATAATCCGACTACTCGCTAAACGAAGGGTGACTGATCGTGTACCGTGTAGCGTGTAGGCTAACATTAATCACAAGGCAGCTGTGAATACTTCACCACGACACTGCCTCCGCCAGCCCCTGCCCAACTGTCGTCTCCCACAGCCCCGACGAGTGACGCCCTGCCGCCCTACCGCTGTATCCCCCGTGTCGCGGCCACTGCCCCCAAACCCTTTTCACCGCGTTTGAGTTTGTGCCATCGATATATATATTAGCGAAAATGCAACAAGTTCTTGAACCCTGTAGAAAGGCATATATAAGTCTTACTATTTACTAACAACATTAATTCTGACTCGGTTTATAAAAAGTATGTACAATATTTATATCCTCAAATAAATTTGTTAAAAAAATTAGATTCAAAAATATTTTCTATGATACTAATTATGATATTAATCGATGATACTTATTATTTATAAAATTTGTCAACAGTTGTTTCTCGGAAAGCGAAAAGTGATAAGAATTCAGGATAGAGGGAGTATGCATGTATAGCTCCAGAATAAAAATCTCAAGATATGACAAGTCTAATGCCATTAAATTCTGAATTCTAGATAATCTATTGTTATACAGTTTTAAATTCCTGGTTTGGTGTTGTGTTTGTAGGGTCTCTCGCCTTTTTTCTACTAAATATAATGATGCAACATTGTACTTACCTACAATAATTATTGCTCTGATCATTATATATATAAGGGTATTGAGGCTATCTGCACTCTTCATTCTCTATCACCATCCTCTAAAAAGAATATTTTGTCCTGGTCATCGAGATTCTCTACTCTATATCACTTTCTCCCACACTCATCCATACTCTATATCATCCTCTATCTCTTGTGGGACCCACGTGTCGATTTTTTAATAATAAATCACCCACCCACCACTCCTTCCTTCCTATTCTCTCTCCCTCTCTCTCCCCCCTCTCTCGGCCGGCTCCTCCCCTTCCCTGCTGCTCGTCCTCCGCCGTCGGGCGCTCGGCAATCCACCTCGGCGGCCCGCGGCGTGACCTCGGCGGCGGGCGCGGCGGCGGGTGGTGGGCGGCGCGGGCCAGCGGCGCGACCTCCATGCACTACTACGAAATGACCTTCCTTTGCCGGTCTATCACCGGCGGTTGCTATCCAACCGCCAGCGATGGTTCTTCAGCGGCGGTTCAAAACTTCAAAACCGGATAATGATTGGGGAAAGCTACGAACCGCCCGGTGAAGGTAGCTTTTCGATGGCGGTTGATGGCTCAAACCGCCCGATGATACATCACTAGCGGTTCGTAGCTCAAACCGCCACTGAAAGTAGGGTCATCGATGGCGGTTGATAGCTCAAACCGCCATGAAATTTCAATGGCGGTTCCTAACTCAAACCGTCATCGATATAGGGTCATCGGTGGCGGTTCTAGCCACAAACCGCCAGCGATGTGATCCGCAAGATGCTTAGAATAAGTACTAAAATTTAATTTTTAAAAACAACCTCGGATGGAAATATGACCAAAACAAAAGTTGTAGATCTCTAAAAGTTATGAAACTTTGTAGTTTACAACTTTTTAATTT
The DNA here is from genome assembly GCA_015844335.1 of Chrysopogon serrulatus. Classification (NCBI taxonomy): domain Eukaryota; kingdom Viridiplantae; phylum Streptophyta; class Magnoliopsida; order Poales; family Poaceae; genus Chrysopogon; species Chrysopogon serrulatus. The sequence goes on along the minus strand of JADLZL010005035.1, from coordinate 289,736 downwards.
GAAATCATCTTGTCAAAGAAAATTACATTTGACTTTCTTAAATTTAAAATTTGACTTTTTCAAATGACCTCGGATGGAGAAATGACCAACATGAAAATTGTAGATCTCGAAAAGTTATGAAACTTTGTAGTTGACAACTTTTTTCATTTGAATTCGTTTAGGGCCTCAAATACTCAAATTTTATTTGGTTTAGTATAATATGAGAAGGCCCGAAACGAGTTATAGTCACATGTGATAGTGTGGTTCGATGGCTGTAACACCTCGGTGTTAAGCTTGCATTAGGCCACAATTAATTAACTTAATCCTTCATCAAGCATGGCATAAGCATCAAGTCAAAACCCTAGCCTTGCATCTTGTCATTTCATGTGTTTTGCTTTTTAATTTTTATTGCTTAATTATGCTTGTTAATTAGTTAATTAATTGCCTTGCAAACAACTTGATCAAGTTTAGATTCACTTGCCCAGCAATTTGAAAGGTTTTAATAAAATTTATTGCAAAAGATTTGGTGCATTTTGAAGCAAAAGAAAATAAATTGGAAAAATTCCCTTTTATACCCTAATTTCAAAATGAATTTGTATTTCAAAATCTATTCAGAATTTCAAGATGAGCCTTAAATGAAAGTTGTTCAGTTTGAAATTCTCTACAACTTTTATTTTGGGAGCATCTCTTGAAAATGATTGCAAAATTGTCAAAAGGGTGCTTCGGTATTTCAGTTTTAAATTCAAAAAAAAAAAAAAAAAAAAAAAGACATAAGAACCGGCCGGGCCGCTTCGGCCCGGCTCATTGGGGGCCCCACGCCCGCACGCTTGCCGCACAGCCGCGGCGCCCGCGATCGTGGCGACCGGCGTCAAGCGCCCGTCGCCGCGCTCGCTCATTGCCGCGCTCGCCGCGCGCGCGTACTTTCCCATCGCGGCCGTGGCCGGGGCCACGCCGGGCCATGACGGCCGGCGGCGCCAAAATGGAATCACGCCGTTCCATTTTCGCTCGCTCTCGTTGCTCTCGGCCTCTCCGCTCACCTCACACCGCGGCGGTGCGATAGCGCGCCGCCGCGGCCACCGTCGCCGGCGTGTTCCACCGCCATTGCTCGAGCTCGCGCCTCCCCTGCGCACGCCGCGACGCCGCCTCGCCACGCGCTCGACACCGTAGCCTAGCTAGCCGCGAAGACGAAACGCCCGTGGTAAGGGCCAATCGGGCCATCTTCTTCATCCCCGGCGGTGACGCTCCGCGCCGGTCTCGGAAGCTTGGCCGCGCCCGCGCTCTCCTCTCTCCCTCTCCACGCCATCGTGCGTTTCCTGAGCAGTAGCTAGAGCGCTAGGTTTCGGTCGGGTCAATTGCGCCGTTTAGGGTTGGCGTCGCGGGGCGCCCGCCTCGTCGCCGGACACTCGCGCCCGCCCAGCGTGCCATGCCTTGGCCCAGGGGCTACAGGTTGCCCAATCGGGGCAACCAGCCCCGATCCGCCGCAGTGAGCTCGCGGAGCTGTGGCATCCATCACGACACGCCACCGCCCGGTTTTGGCCGCCGTGCCGCCTGCGAGGCGCCGTCAGCGCCGCCGCTTCATCGCCCGGCACTCCGGCCACCACTCGGCGCAACCAATACCCCCCGCGCGGGTGCGGCTCGTCGAGGGGAGCACGCCGGCCACTCCCGACACCGCCCGTTAAGCTCACCGCCCGGGGCGAGCTAGCGCCCATGCCAGGTGCAGCTCCCTGCTCGGCGACTGGCCCGGTGGGGCCAATACATGGACCGCGGGGGCCCGCGTGTCTGTGACTCTGGTCCACTGGACCAGGTCCATGGACCGGCCGGAGTTTTCCCCTTTTTCTTTTATTTGTTTTCCAGATTTTGATTTAAATGCATTTCAATTTGTTTCTCGGGCAAATGAAATCCGAATTTGATGGGATTTGTTTTGTTAGGTTCCTAATAAGTAGATCTGTCATTGAAAATTATGAGATGCATTTTTGGTGAATAATTCCTGTATAGATTTATTTAATTCTTGAAATGGCTGAAAACTGAGTAAATGCATAATAAATAAAATATAGCTCAGAAAAATGTGTTTCCTATTTTGTTAGACTTGTTATGTGATGTAGTTTCTGGAAAAAAATATATGGCATGCAGTTACTGTGTAAAAATATTGGAATATGATTTAATTTCATTTCTGGGCTGATTCTTGTATGATTTTTAATAAATAAATTATAAGGAATTAGGCCCTGGTAATTTTTGGTGACTGTTCTTATGCTAAGTAGTTATAGATAAAAATATGAAATCTGTTGTTTAACACTTTTCATAGTGCAAAGTTGTTAAATGTGCTTTTCTGGCCAGTAGCTTCATCTTTTTGTGTAGGCTGTTGTACTTTGTAAAATGTGATGAAAAATTTATCATGGCTCTGTTATAGCATAGTGTAGCTCTTGTAATTTTTGTAGAATTTTCTGAACTGTCTAGACAGAGGTCACAGTTCAATCCTATTTATTCACATGAAATGATAAGTAATTGGATTAAATGATTTAATGGCTTTTATATCAATTCTTGTGCTTTTTCAATTATGTTGTGCTTGCTGGTCATTTAATGCAGTGCCATAACTGAAATGAGATGGTTGGCTATGAGTAGTGATACTTCTCTTTAATCATGTGTGTGTGTGTGTGTGCGCTTATGCGCCTCTTCTTTATGCACTTCTCTAAGTGTTTAGGGAAGAGGTATGCACATACTCAGTAAATGAGTTAAGTTGTAGTAGAGAGGAGATATGCACCTACTCTGTCAAATAATTTATTAATCATCTTCATCCATGATCATCATACGTTGTGCACTCATGATACTTATGCACGTGCATCGCATCATACAGGTTCGCAAGAGGACCTCCCTTATTCGAAATCGAGGAGAATCGTCCCGGAGAACCGCAGCAAGAAGTGCCGCAAGAGGAAGGAGAAGAGGAGGAGCTTCCGGAGTGCCCAGACCACCGCGCATCTGACTTTGTGCAAGGCAAGCACCGGAGCATTTACTTACCTATGCTTTCTAACAGTCTAATTATGCTTTATGATTGTTGCATTAAGTATAGGAGTTGTGTGACACCGTTGCTGCATTATATCCTTGCTTTACCATTGATTATCCTACCTTGATACACCCTGCTAGTCTAGGGCGAGTAATATGCTTAGCTTGCTTAGACGGTAGAAGTCGGGTGATTTCACATCATCCGCGAGATAGGTGGTTACCTATGATTGATGGAAAAGCTTACGTTGATATCATCTGGATAATGGCTATGGTTGATAATTGGAGACCGGACGGAGTCTTGTGGGGTTGTTGGACCATAGTGATTCCGTCTGTGTCGATTAAGGACCGTACCGTTGTTGTACCGCAAGTCATGTTGAACGCATGCCTCATGTTTAGCTGGCCGGATAAGTCGTTCCGACCGCGAAGCCCAACACTATCCGGTTCTCGGCCGTTCGCACCCACCGTATTGGAGATGGATGGGGACCACGGGGCGCGAAGAGTAAGTCCGAGGTCCAAAGCATGGGCGGCTAAAGGCGATCGGGCGGTCCCCTGGTATGGTGGTTCCATGCGAGTCCGCGTGCTTGTCTTCCCCGGATACGTGCCATGGTGACCTGTAGCTCACTTTAGCGGGTGAGTGTGGTTTGCATGAGGAATACCCCCTCGAGCTCGGTAGTAATCGATTCGAATCGCCATCGTTCTGGACGGTGAACACTTGACTTGAGCTGCACCATCGTAGTAATGATTATGGAATGTGGTTAATGATGATGATGGGTTAAGCCGAGGTTTATAATTATGGATACTACTTGCTTGCTTAATCATGATTGATATACTACATTGACGAATAGTATAGCTGCTCACCTAGCATAAATAGGGATGATTAAGCCGAGCTATCACTTTAAATGTTACTACTTCTTTTTATGCAAAATGAGTCGAGCTACCTCCCGATAAAGCCTATCATTCCTCCTTGGAGTCTTTTCTTTTGAGTCGATCGGGTAAGTCTAGGCGAGTACCTTCTAGTACTCGGGGTTTTTCCCCGCTTGTTGTTTTTGTGCAGACGGGCATACCTACCACGGGTGCTGCGAGACCTGTCTTTTTTCCGTGGACTAGAAGACCTTGGGCAAGGTTAATCTTAATATTCTCCCCAACCGCTTTTGATGGATTGACTATCGAGTAGCAATCAGTATTAATCTCAAATGTGTGAGTTGGGTTGAGCTTTTAAAACTATCTTGTTTCCGCTATTTGGATTTAAAGAACTCGGTTTGTAATAACTTTATTTCCGCACTCTGATGTTGTTGAACTAATTGCGAAATGTTGTAATATGCGAATGGTGACGCTAAACCGATACGATCTTGGTTGATGATGTTTGGTTTGAAATCCTTCGAGATTTCCGGACTACCGGGTTTATAACGGCTTAAGTGCGATAATTGCTTGCTTAGCGAGTGATTTTTCACTTATGCTTTTATAAATTGGTCGGTTCTCATTACAGGTGGCATCGAGCAAGGTTTAGCGATTACTGTTCACATGTCTATTTAAAACAAAAGAATTTGTTTTCAAAACTGGATTTTAACTTATAGATCTATAAGTCTTTTGAGAAAATTCGTTTGCAAAACTAAGAGTGTGCCAGTGGTCATATCCTTTATGCCCAAATAAGGACACTAGGTGGCTATTTAAGTACTAACTTGGGGATCTTGCATCATCTTTTGCTTTTACTGTTGTCCATACAGCAAGGTAATTGTATGGGTGCCATTCGCTTGAGTGGTAATGTATGGTTCAAAATGCCTCTACGCCTCGGTAAGTGGGAGTTGTGAGAGCATGGTTGTCCAACCGGCAATCTAGGGGAGTGCTAGTGTGATACCGGAAGTATGTACATGTCAAAACCATGTACTTACCAAGGTGTTTAATTGTGGGTTGTGCCGTCTATTAATCGACGATGCCGTCATTGGACGAGGATCGGGTAGTTGTACTACATGTGCGTGTATTCGGGAATGCACGTGCGTGTGAGTGCTTAATCTTTACTTTCTGCAATGCATTTATTCATACTGTTGGGATGGGCTGCAATGGATTTTCTGCAGGTACATAACAGCGCTTCGTGTAGAACGACTAGTTATACGCTATGAGAGAACGTTGTATGCCACCGTATATCCGTTAGAATTATTTTTGCTAGGTTTGTGAGAACGTAAGATACGTGCATACATCATGTTTGTTCATCTCATGTCATGACATTTACCTTCCTCTTCTACGTAATTTATTGCTGCTGATTAAAATTGGATAATTAATAACTTGTCTCACCGGGATAAATTTCTGACAGATGGCTCGCACCAAGCGGCGGCTCGCAAGTCCACCGGAGGCGTGTGCCACGTGGACAGGCTGCACCACGCACGGTGATCCGGGAGAGTCACTTCCGGAGGAGTTTGGCATGCCCACGCTCCTTTGGAGAGTGCTCGCTCACGCAGATATACGGAGGAGCGGCGACCCGTATACTCCCCGGTCACCGAGGAGCCGCCTCGTGGTGACGACTTGGTCGCCGTGGAGATCACCGTCCCTCCACTCCACCCGGATTCCGAGTGGTACGCGGTGGCGTGTTCGCGCCAATTGCTATCACCGCTCGGGATGGGGCCGGCGGGGCTGCTTTCCGGTCCTTCGCCCGGATCATGGAGCGTTTTCCCCGAGCCTAGCACAGGCTTTGGCGGGGACTTTTCCCAAGGATGACCTGCGGACCTTTGTTTGGGGAGCAGTCCCCAGCCGAGCACGTTGGCCGAGTGGATGAGATTGATGGTAGTGACAACGCAGCCATGAGCACTATGTTTGCACCGATGCGGGCATATGATGCTACTTGAAACTACCATGTACAAGCTCGGTGGATCGAACAAGGCTATGTGGGAGAATGAGAAGAAAATGAAGAAGGAGCATACGAAACAAGTCCGGGAGCCGAGGCAAAGATAGGAACCCAGATTAGGGATGAAGCCGGGGCGTAACCGAGGGAGGCCAACAGGGGAGAACACGCCTGCGCGTGCACGTATTGCACGCTACGAGCAAGCACGAGAGGAATGCTTGACAGATGATGGCCCGGTTGGTCACCGAGAGGAATGAAGCCCTAACGATGCTCATCACCGGGGCACGCGGCTCTTCGACCGCGGCGAAGACATTGACCGGTTGCACGAGGACTACCACGCCTGTACAACCAGGTTCGTGGTCACCATGGTCCCGGAGCAGGTGAGATGGAGCCTGGGGTCATCAACCCCGATGGAGGCGAGGAGGACGACCCTTCCACTGCACCAGCGCCTTGCACCCGGCGACGACGTTGTTCTCGACGAGAGTCCGGCGTTGGTAGTGAGCACGAGTAGGCTAGTAGTTCCATCGCTAGTCATAGTTACGCTTTAGTTCTTTTGATGTTGTTGGCATGTAACATTATGAGATGTGACTCATGTGTATGTTGGACCTTCATGTGTTGTGGTGCTACCTCGAACGCCTAAAGTCCAAAGTATGTATCTTTGGCAATTTTGGATATTGCATGCCCTGGAGGATGCTTTTATTCAGTAATCTAATTAGTGATGTTATGAGTTGTGGAAATGAATCTTTATGCCTATTTGTTGAGAATGAATTTATTTTTCCCCAATAATTCATTGGCATGATTATTACATTCTCTTACAATGTTGCGACATCATCTGATAATTACTTGATGCTGAAATATGCAGATGGTTGATACTCGCCGCACCGCTAGTGGCTCTCTGGTTGGAGATGGTTCCAGCCAGGGCAATGGAGGCAATGGAAACGGGGGTAATGGAGCAAACCCCAGGACGGACCTGCCACCACCACCTCCAAACCCATTGACAATTTGAGCAACTTTTCCAAAGAGTTCCTTGGCGTCAACAAGCGCAACATGGAGGCCACGTTGCGTGACATTGCAAAGAAATACCGGTCGCGGGGGGCCACCGTGACCGTCCCCGCCAACCAAGATAGCACTTTCAAGGACTTCTTGGATACCGATCCGCCAAAGTTCTTGCAAGCTAAGGAACCACTCGAGGCTCTCGAGTGGATCAACACGATGGAAGACAAGTTTCGCTCGCTCCGTATGACCGAAGTCACTTTGAAGGTTGAGTATGGGGCACATCAAGCTGCGGGGGCGGGGGAATTTGGTGGTCCCACCAACGCACCACTTTTCGCCCGAATGCTCCCATCACCTGGGCGCGAGTTCACTCGGATCTTCCGCCGTACTTATGTTCCACCGGGATTGATGGCTATGAAGGTATCTGAATTCATGAAGCTCACTCAAGGCAATAAGAGCATGACCAATATCTGCAAGAGTTCAACAATCGTCCCGTTATGCTCCGGCATATGTGGACACCGAAGAGAAGAAGATAGAAAGTTTCAAAAGAGGTCTCAATACAAAGATGGCTAAAACCATGGGTATCGGTTCGAGGGCTACATTCAATGAGTTCATCGGCCTTGACTCAAGAGAATAATAACAATCTGCATCTTTGCTTCCAAGAATCGCAAGAGAAAGCTTCGAGGGAGGATCTTCCCAGTTCCGACCTCCAATGCCTAACCGCCGCCAGCACCGCCCTCCCGTTCGAACTCAAGGTTCCGTGCACCTGCTCCAAAGAGAAATGCTCCACCACCTCCGAAGAATCGGAGGGGCTATCGCCCACCCGCACCTCAAGCTCAAGCTAGGGGCCCGTGGTCCCTATCGCTAATGCACCTGCCGTGAGAGGCCCGTGTTTCAAGCGCAATCAACCTGGCCACTTCGCCAAGTATTGTCCATACCGAAGAAGCAAACGACCTATCAAGCCCGTGCTCATCACACCTCTATTAATGAGATTCCCGATGGAGAACCAGTCCACCGCTGGTGCGTTCCTTGTTAATAAGCATCCTGCAGGTTGTTTTATTTGATTACGGATCATCGCATTCATTTATGAGTCAATCATATGCACGATCACATGAGTTAGAACTTAAGCAATTAGATTATGGGTACCGCATCGGCTCCGGCGGTGCTGATGTCCTATCTAATCGATGCTTCAAAGATGCAATTTTTGAAATTGGAGATAAAGCATATAGAGTTAATTTGGTAGTTTTACCTGGGTTAACTATGGATGTGATCTTGGGAATGGATTGGATGAAAGATAAACAAGTTGTGATTGATACCGGAATAGAACAATTACCCTCACGGATCCTCACGGGCCAAGACACTTTCCAAGTGTTATTGCCTCGAGTTGCGAACATGACCAAGTTGACCTATGCTATTCGAGCTTCTTCTCTAGCTGAGATTCCAAAGTAGTATGTGAGTTTCCCCGATGTCTTTCCCGAAGATTTGCCCGGGTTACCTCCGAAAAAGAGATATCGAGTTTGCTATTGATCTAGTGCCCGGTACAGCTCAATGTAAAGAGACCGTATCGTATGCCTCCCAATGAGTTAGCGAGTTGAAGAAACAGTTGTATGAGTTGAAGAAGTTGGGTTTTATCGGGCCAAGTACTTCGAATGGGGTTGTCCAAATTTGTTTGTGAAGAAGAAAAAGATCACTCTCTCGGGTTATGTGTTGATTATCGGCCACTCAATGTTTGTCACAATCAAGAACAAGTATCCTTTGCCGAGAATTGATATCTTGTTTGATCGGTTGTCTAAGGCTAAAGTGTTTTCCAAGATTGACTTGAGATCGGGGTATCATCGGATCGGGATTCGTCCCCGAGGATATACATAAGACTGCTTTTCGTTACTAGATACGGGTTGTGCAGTATCTTGTTATGTCCTTCGGCTTAACAAATGCTCCTGCATACTTTATGTATCTTATGAATTCAGTCTTTATGCCCGAATTGGATAAGTTCGTGATTGTATTCTTGGATGACATTCGATCTACTCGCAAATGAAGAAGAACACGCCCAACATCTAAGAGTTGCACTTACCAGACTAAGAGAGCACAAGTTGTATGCCAAGTTCAGTAAATGTGAGTTTTGGTTAAAGGAAGTTGCTTTCCTTGGCCATATCATTTCTGAAAATGGCATATCAGTCAACCCGTCAAAGGTACAAGAGGTCATGGATTGGCAACCACCCACGTCTGTGCATGAAGTTCGGAGTTTTCTTGGAATGGCAGGGTATTATCGCCGTTTCATTCCAGATTTCTCTAAGATTGCCAAGCCAATGACAAGTCTGCTGCAGAAAAGAGCATAAGTTTGTGCGGGCGAGAGGCATGTGAGGCAGACTTTCCGCACCTGCGAGTTGCTAACCACTGCTCCTTGTCTTGGCACGGCCGATATCGAGAAGCCATTTGATGTGTACTGTGATGCATCGAAGACTGGTTTAGGTTGTGTGCTGATGCAAGAAGGCCGAGTGATTGCTTATGCTTCACGTCAGTTGAGAAAGCATGAAGTCAACTATCCCACGCATGATCTTGAGTTAGCTGCAGTTGTGCATGCCTTAAAGATCTGGAGGCACTATCTGTTGGGAAATGTGTGCCACATATACACTGATCACAAGAGTCTCAAGTACATCTTTACCCAACCCGAACTTAACATGAGGCAGCGAAGATGGTTAGAGTTGATCAAGGACTATGACTTGACAGTGCACTATCACCCGGGGAAAGCCAATGTAGTTGCCGATGCTCTGAGTCGTAAGTCACATCATCATGTTGTGCGACCACTAATAGAAGAGAAGTTCGATCGATGCATCCTGCGGTTTTGCATGATATCCAAGTCCGATGTTCCCTCGACCAACAGATCATTGAAGGTCAAAAGGCCGATCCCGGTATTTTTCACCTCAAAGAGAGAATGAAGAAGGCACCAATTCCGCACTTTCGATTGGATGACGATGGTGTGCTTTGGTTCGACAATCGTCTTGTCGCATGCAGAAGGATCGAGAACTCAAGAATAGGATGATGGATGAAGCTCATCTTTCCAAGCTATCCATTCACCCCGGAAGCAACAAGATGTATCATGACACGAGACCTCGATATTGGTGGACCAAGATGAAGAAAGAGATAGCGACCTATGTGGCTCGATGCGATACTTGTTGTCGTGTCAAGGCTATTCACATGAAGCCGGCAGTTTATCAATCCGTTGCCGGTTCCTGCTTGGAAGTGGGATGATATTAGTATGGATTTCATCACGGGTTTGCCAACCACACAAAAAGGGAATGATTCGATCCGGGTGATCATCGATCGGTTAACCAAGTCGACTCACTTCTTACCTGTCAAGACCACTTACGGACCACCTCATTATGCTGATCTCTACCTCTCCGAGATTGTTCGTTTGCATGGAGTTCCTAAGACCATTGTATCGATCGAGGATCACAGTTCACTTTGCTCACTTTTGGGAACGTTTGCATGAAGGAATGGGTACCGAAGTTGCTACACAAAGACCGCTTATCATCCTCAAACTTCGGGTCGACCGAAAGGCTTAATCAAGTTCTTGAAGATATGTTGAGAGAGCGTGTGTGCTATCGGCTAATGGTTCGTGGGAATCTTGGCTACCCTTGGCTGAGTTTTCCTACAACAACGCTTATCAAGAAAGTATCAAGATGGCACCGTTTGAAGCTTTATATGGCGTAAAGTGTAGAACTCCGTTGAACTGGGTCGAAGCGGGAGAAAGAAGATACTATGGTATTGACTTTGTTCCCGAAGTCGAAGAGAAAGTTCGGATTATCCAAGAGCACATGAAAGCTGCTTGATCCCCGACAGAAGAGTTATCTTGACAATAGAAGAAGACCTCGACATTCGAAGTTGGTGACTATGTCTATCTTAGAGTTTCACCGAAAAAAGGGGGACATTGGAGGTTTGGAGCCAAAAGAAAGCTTGCACCAAGATATGTAGGTCCGTACAAGATTCTTGAAAGGAGAGGTGAAGTTGCATACAAGTTAGAGTTACCGAGTCTATGAGTTACGTCTTTCCGATCTTTCACGTCTCTCAAGCGAAGAAGTGTTTGCGTGTGCCTGAAGAAAGAATCGATGAGCAAGATTTGAAGTTAACAAATGATCTAGTATACAAAGAAGAGCCTCGAGGAATTGTTGATAGCAAAGAGAGAGTTACCCGAATCGACTTGTGCGCACATACAAGGTCGTGGGAGCTACCATGATGATAGAGATGCATCATGGGAAACCGAGGATTACACGAAAGAAGTTTATCCCGAATTCCATAAAAACTGGTTAGTAAACCCAAATCTCGGGACGAGATTTCTTTATGGGGGGTAGGGGCTGTAACACCTCGGTGTTAAGCTTGCATTAGGCCACAATTAATTAACTTAATCCTTCATCAAGCATGGCATAAGCATCAAGTCAAAACCCTAGCCTTGCATCTTGTCATTTCATGTGTTTTGCTTTTTAATTTTTATTGCTTAATTATGCTTGTTAATTAGTTAATTAATTGCCTTGCAAACAACTTGATCAAGTTTAGATTCACTTGCCCAGCAATTTGAAAGGTTTTAATAAAATTTATTGCAAAAAGATTTGGTGCATTTTGAAGCAAAAGAAAATAAATTGGAAAATTCCCTTTTTATACCCTAATTTCAAAATGAATTTGTATTTCAAAATCTATTCAGAATTTCAAGATGAGCCTTAAATGAAAGTTGTTCAGTTTGAAATTCTCTACAACTTTTATTTTGGGAGCATCTCTTGAAAATGATTGCAAAATTGTCAAAAGGGTGCTTCGGTATTTCAGTTTTAAATTCAAAAAAAAAAAAAAAAAAAAGACCAAGAATCGCCAAGGCCGCTTCCCCCGCTTCGGCCCCCTGGCCCACGCCAAGCCGCCGCCGCGCCGCACCGCGCCGCGCCGTGCGGACGGCGTCGGCTGATAAGCCCGCAGCGTATCAAGGCCTTCCCCCGCCGCCCGCTGCGTGCTCGCCATGCCGGCGAAGGGCCCACGCCCGGTGATCGACGGCCGGCCGGCGCCCATGGAATCACGCCCGTTCCATTTCGCCGCTCTCGTACCTTTCTCGCTCTCCACTCCGCTCACACCGCAAAGAAGCGCGCAGCGCCCCTCGCCCTCTCCACCGCCCGGCCGTTCCACCGCCACCGCCGGCTCGCGCTTCCCCGCACGCACGAGCTCGCCTCGCCCACGCCGGCACCGCAGCCTAGCTAGCCGACCGAAACGCCGCGGTAAGGGGCCAACGCCATCTTCTTCATCCTCGTGACGCTCCGCCGCTGTTTCGCCGAAGCCGCCCTTCTCCTCTCTCCTACCACGCCATCGTGGCGTTTCTCGAGCGATAACTAGCCGCCAGTTTTCGGCCGGGTCAATTGCGCCGTTTAGGGTTGGCCGCCGGGCCGCCCGCCTCCGCCGGACACTTTCGCGCCGCCCTGCCGCGCGCGGCCAGGGGGCTGGGTTGCCCAATCGGGGCAACCAACCCCTCGGCCCGCTTTCGTGAGCTCGCGGAGAGCCCGCGACTCATCATCACACACGCCACCGCCGGTTTGGCGTCGTGCCGCCTCGCAGGCCACCGTCAGCGCCGCCCGCTCGCCGCCGGCACACTCCGGCCACCACTCGCGCAACCAATACCCCCACGGGTGCGGCTCGTCGAGGGGAGCACGCCGTACTCCCGCACCGCCGTTAAACTCACCGGCCGGCGAAGCTAGCGCCGCCAAAAGCCTCGCCGGCCGACCGCCAGTGGGGCCATGGACCGCTGGGGGCCGCGTAACTGCGGACTCGTCCACTGGACCAGGTCCATGGACCGGCCGGAGTTTTCCCCTTTTTCTTTTTATTTGTTTTCCGATTTTGATTTAAATGCATTTCAATTTGTTTCTCGGGCAAATGAAATCCGAATTTGATGGGATTTATTTTGTTAGGTTCCTAATAAGTAGATCTGTCATTGAAAATTATGAGATGCATTTTTGGTGAATAATTCCTGTATAGATTTATTTAATTCTTGAAATGGCTGAAAACTGAGTAAATGCATAATAAATAAAATATAGCTCAGAAAAAAATGTGTTTCCTGTTTTGTTAGACTTGTTATGTGATGTAGTTTCTGGAAAAAAATATATGGCATGCAGTTACTGTGTAAAAATATTGGAATATGATTTAATTTCATTTCTGGGCTGATTCTTGTATGATTTTTAATAAATAAATTATAAGGAATTAGGCCCTGGTAATTTTTGGTGACTGTTCTTATGCTAAGTAGTTATAGATAAAAATATGAAATCTGTTGTTTAACACTTTTCATAGTGCAAAGTTGTTAAATGTGCTTTTCTGGCCAGTAGCTTCATCTTTTGTGTAGGCTGTTGTACTTGGTAAAATGTGATGAAAAATTTATCATGGCTCTGTTATAGCATAGTGTAGCTCCTGTAATTTTTGTAGAATTTTCTGAACTGTCTAGACAGAGGTCACAGTTCAATCCTATTTATTCACATGAAATGATAAGTAATTGGATTAAATGATTTAATGGCTTTTATATCAATTCTTGTGCTTTTTCAATTATGTTGTGCTTGCTGGTCATTTAATGCAGTGCCATAACTGAAATGAGATGGTTGGCTATGAGTAGTGATACTTCTCTTTAATCATGTGTGTGTGTGTGTGTGCGCTTATGCGCCACTCTTCTTTATGCACTTCTCTAAGTGTTTAGGGAAGAGGTATGCACATACTCAGTAAATGAGTTAAGTTGTAGTAGAGAGGAGATATGCACCTACTCTGTCAAATAATTTATTAATCATCTTCATCCATGATCATCATACGTTGTGCACTCATGATACTTATGCACGTGCATCGCATCATACAGTTTCGCAAGAGGACCTCCCTTATTCGAAATCGAGGAGAATCGTCCCAGAGGAACCGCAGCAAGAAGTGCCGCAAGAGGAAGGAGAAGAGGAGGAGCTTCCCGGAGTGCCCGGACCACCGCCATCGACTTTGTGCAAGGCAAGCACCGGAGCATTTACTTACCTATGCTTTCTAACAGTCTAATTATGCTTTATGATTGTTGCATTAAGTATAGGAGTTGTGTGACACCGTTGCTGCATTATATCCTTACTTTACCATTGATTATCCTACCTTGATACACCCTGCTAGTCTAGGGCGAGTAATATGCTTAGCTTGCTTAGACGGTAGAAGTCGGGTGATTTCCTGTCATCCGCGAGATAGGTGGTTACCTATGATTGATGGAAAAGCTTACGTTGATATCATCTGGATAATGGCTATGGTTGATAATTGGAGACCGGACGGAGTCTTGTGGGGTTGTTGGACCATAGTGATTCCGTCTGTGTCGATTAAGGACCGCACTGGATTTGTTGTACCGCAAGTCATGTTGAACGCATGCCTCATGTTTAGCCGGCCGGATAAGTCGTTCCGACCGCGAAGCCCAACACTATCCGGCGGTTCTCGACCGTTCGCACCATATTGGAGATGGATGGGGACCACGGGGGGCGCAAGAGTAAGTCCGAGGTCCAAAGATGGTCGGGTAAGGCGTCGGGCGGTCCCCTGGGTATGGTGGTTCCATGCGAGTCCGCGTGCTTGTCTTCCCGGATACGTGCCATGGTGACCTGTAGCTCACTTTAGCGGGTGAGTGTGGTTTGCATGAGGAATACCCCCCCGAGCTCGGTAGTAATCGATTCGAATCGCCATCGTTCTGGGACAAAGTGAACACTTGACTTGAGCTGCACCATCGTAGTAATGATTATGGAATGTGGTTAATGATGATGATGGGTTAAGGCGAGGTTTATAATTATGGATACTACTTGCTTGCTTAATCATGATTGATATACTACATTGACGAATAGTATAGCTGCTCACCTAGCATAAATAGGGATGATTAAGCTGAGCTATCACTTTAAATGTTACTACTTCTTTTATGCAAAATGAGTCGAGCTACCTCCCGATAAAGCCTATCATTCCTCCTTGGAGTCTTTTCTTTTTTGAGTCGATCGGGTAAGTCTAGCTGAGTACCTTCTAGTACTCGGGGTTTTTCCCGCTTGTTGTTTGTCTTGACGGGCATACCTACCACGTACATCATGAGACTTTGTCTTTTCCCAAAGGGACTAGAAGACCTTGGGCAAGGTTAATCTTAATATTCTCCCCAACCGCTTTTGATGGATTGACTATCGAGCCGGCACTGTATTAATCTCAAATGTGTGAGTTGGGTTGAGCTTTTAAAACTATCTTGTTTCCGCTATTTGGATTTAAAGAACTCGGTTTGTAATAACTTTATTTCCGCACTCGATGTTGTTGAACTAATTGCGAAATGTTGTAATATCACGAATGGTGACGCTAAACCGATACGATCTTGGTTGATGATGTTTGGTTTGAAATCCTTCGAGATTTCCGGACTACCGGGTTTATAACGGCTTAAGTGCGATAATTGCTTGCTTAGCGAGTGATTTTTCACTTATGCTTTTATAAATTGGTCGGTTCTCATTCAAAGGGCGAGAGGAGGGTATGCGTGAGTGGGGGGGGGTCGTGGGTTCGAATCCGCTAGCCGTGGTAGTGTGTGATTTATGCGAAAAATATGTGACAACTACATTAGGTGAATGGTTGTCTAGTGGGGGCCCTCCTGGTGAAAAAAAAAAAAATTTGCTATTTTTTTTTGCTATTTTTGAATCTAGAATTGTGATTTTTGAAAATCACATCACTAGCGGTTCGTGTTACAAACCGCCCGGTGAAAGTTTTGGATCATCGGGCGGTTTGTAAGAACCGCCACCGATGGGCAACCCCCTTCACCGGGCGTTTTGGTTGTAGCGGTTCAAAAATGCGCCGATGAAGGGGGGTTTTTGAACCGCCAGTGATCCTTAAATCTGTACTAGTGATGCACGGGCGCGGTGGCGGCGCCGCGCGAGCTCGACGCGCCCGACAGATTACCTGGCCTTGGCGATCGTTTCGGTGTCGCGATCTTGAGGCGAGCACCCGGCCCGGGCGGCGCTGCGCGCGTAGCGTCGCCCGCCGCCGCGTCTGCAGGCTGGCGCGGTGGCTGGTGGCAGCGCCGCGTGATCTCGAGCGTGGGCGGGCGCTGGCGCGCGGCAGCCGGCGTAGCCCCAGCCAGCCGGGAGCGTGTGCGGTCGCGCCCGAGCGGCCCAGCGAGGCGAGGCGGCGCGGAGCCCAGCACCTTGGCGCGCAGGCGTGGCGCCTAAGCCGCCACTTCAGCTCGACGCTGTTGGGCAGTGCACGGGCCAATCGAGCCGCGGCCCTACTCCCTTCTTCCCACCTCTTCCTTCGGTGGAGGCCCGGCTGGCGGCGGGCGAAGCGCGTAGGGCGGCGGAGGGCATGCGTTGCGGCAAGCATTGGGGAGAAGAGAGATGACGATGCCGGGCGTGGTGGGACCCGTTCGTCCTTTACCGGCCGCCCGGTACCCCGCCAAGCCTGGTGGATGCGACGATGCCGGACACGCTGGCTCGGTGGCGTAGCCTGCTGCGGCGTTTCGTCCTGTAAAACAATCCGGCAGGATCGTTGTCTCCCAGTGCAGACAGCCTGAGGGCCGGTACTTGAAGGGTACAATATCCATATATATAGCTAGACTACTTTTGCTACAATGTAGAGACTAGTAATGTGGGAACTGGGGATCCACTGACAAATAAAAAGCATATAAGAAGCTAACCGTGCAAGGAGAGAGAGAGAGGGGATGAGAGAGACAAAATATATTATTTATTTATTTTTTATAGATAGTCCATATGTTTATAGATATCTTTTTACTACAATGTTTTCGTTAAGCAGCCGGATGATAAGGAATATTTTAATCCTATAGACTGCTGTTATTGTAACATTATGGTTGCTTTAACAGGTGTTAACACCAAACTGTCAGAGAATCTGGTACAACTAGTGCACAAAAAACCACAAAAATTCTGTATTGTGTAGTAGAAGATCATATAGGTGTATAGATAGATGAGATGTAATCAAGGTCACACGAACATAAATACTTTGCTTTACCTGAAAGGATTCACTTGGAGCGGATATCCTCCACCTATCAAAAGAGCTCCTCTTTTGACCAAAGGAGAGCCTCCATCCATCATCTCTTCATCCTTCTATCTTCTCTCTGGCCGGTTAGGGAATATTCCCATCGGCACTCCAATCAGCAAATGCCAAAATTTTACACCAAATTAAAGCCGGCTCCAAAATGGAGATGAAACTTATCTGTATATATAGAGTATGGACCAAGCACACCCCAGAGGGTCCCAAGAGAGAATAAAATGCTGCATGTTTTTGATGAATAAAATGGAGTCCACAACTGAGGATGGAAAAGCCAATCACATATGAAGCATTTGTTGAGGGCTTGAGGCCGACAGCTTTGAGCTTGATTCCATTGCGAACTGATACTAACACTTCTGTGGTGCTATTCCAAAGTGCAAACATGAAGCAAGGAACGTACCCAGCACTTTGGACAACAGGAAAATAAAATACAACGCAGTAAGAGACCTGCGAGGAAAAAAGGCCTGATATCAACACAATTGGATGGACTGTCAGTAGAACTTATTGGTTACTTAGCAGATTATGACCATTACAGTTTGACTGTTCCTTAGGAACACAATTGGATGCGCTATCCACGTAGAGGAAGTTTTATCTAAAAAATTTACATCGTTCATGAAAAAACTGAAAATTTGCTGTCATCCAGCTACAGTTAACAAGCTCCATCCACTGTCCCATTGAGTTTATTGAAACGGTAGAGAAATTGCCGTTTCCTTGATTGGAGCCACTTGTAAGCAACTCGGAAAGCTACTTGCATGTGACGACTGCAATTAACTCTATGGAAAAGAAGCGGGCGGAGCTCTGGGCAATGCAAGATGGAGCCATCTAGGGGAAGGGGACGCACTTTTCGCTTTCCGGTGATTCTTTGGGTGACCCACACAAATCGACCAGTAAATATTCCATCCCAGCACCACCGCCCGCACAAGCAATTGCGATATAAAATGCAACCCATTGCATGGTCAGTGACTCCAACTCCAACCTGCCCTGTGTGCTAAGGTCTTAACAGGAGTTCTCTGTTCACTCTTTGCAGCTTGAAGCCCGAAACAACTCTAATAGCCAAAGAGAGCTTCAATAATGACTACAGAATCGGAGGTTTGTGGAATCTCCATAATTCAAGCTAGCTCTTGCATATTTCTTGGCATGCTAGTGAATTTATTGAAGAATGGCGTAGATTCATGATTTCTGGCCGCTGTATCTGTATGGACAACATCCATAATCGTGCATTATTGTGTCTTTGTGCCTGAATATAATGGAATTAATCCCCAAAAGGATACGTTTTTCAATGTTTTTTTTTTTTTCCTTTGTTTGCATGGTGGCTGTACTAATCTAGCTACTTGCGTGAAACTGCAGACACCACGAATAACGGAGCTCCATGTAAGGATGGACTGCAATGGCTGCGGGAACAAGCTCAGGAAGACCCTCAGTGCCATTGATGGTAATTAAAGACAATTCTAACCTGAAACCTGCTAACAGCTAGTAGTTTCTTTTGACTCCCAGCTCGACTTGTGACGAGCATGATATGCATGATTGATACTTACAGGTGTTAGCGAAGTCTACATAGATCAAGCAAGCCACAAGATCACGGTGGTGGGGATGGCCGATCCTGAGAGGATGATAAAGGCCATCAAGAAGACCAAGAGGATACCCACCATCTTCTCCCACACCGACCCCGCCGCCGCAGCCGCAGCCGGGGCTCAGCCGCCTCCCCTGCTGGAGAAGGAGAAAGCCGACGGCAAAGGCGAGGCCCAGGCGGCTGCACCACCTCCCGCCGACCCGCCAGCAGCAGCCGACGCCGTTCCTCCAGCAGCAGCATCAGCAGAGGAGGAGGCACCAGCACCAGCTGAGGCGCCCGCGCCGGAGACCAAGGAGGCAACAAAACCGGCAGAAACCCCGGCGGCTATGGATGCCACCGTGGTACGCACACGCACAGTACTCGAATACCCGTACGGGTACGGCCATGGCAACCGCACGTACAGTGAGCACTGGGCGAGGGAGACCCACCCCATGGACGGCATGCACGGCGTCAGGTACGAAGCATCACCTTACCATCGGCCGACGAGCCCATACGTAGCCGAGTACGGCGGCGGCTATGGTGGCTTTCCGGTGCAAGAAGGCTACTACCCGGTCAGGGCCAAAGGAGATGACAGAAGTATCACTTCTATATTCAGCGATGAGAACCCAAACGCATGCAGCATAGCGTGAGATGAGCGAGATGATCCATATGTAGTAGCAGCAGTCTGCTTGCTCAAGGAATTGGTTTCTGCAGACCCTTGTTGATGCCCAAGATGCGTAGTGCTAGTGCAGCAGAGACTGATCATCATGTAGGCTTTGTCCTGTATAACAAGTATCATGACAGGCATAGGCATTTCACATGTTATTCTACTGAAACGTTCACATCTGATTTGTGTCACATAAAGTGCAGTAGAGCAGGACCATGTCAAGGAGTTCATCAAAACATAGCCTCATTGTATTATTGATTGAAAACATATAAGTCTACTTTTTATGAGTAGCGAACACTGGTGCTACTCTAACGCATTTCGCTATGCAGAATTCTAGAATGGTGTGTGATCTTGATGTCATTTTCGTTTTCCTTTGGAGCATAAGAACGAGGAGTTAATCTTTTTATTAAGATAGCATCCATTACATGTCCTGAAATAATGAACAACTATAATAGGTTCTCTCAGGTAAGTAGAGTTCTTTGGTAATCTGATAATACAGCAAATTATTCCCCTGTTCCAAACTGTAAGACGTTAGTACTTTAATATCATTATGTAAAAAAAAACATTTCGCCATGAAGGAATATATCTAGTACGTACTTCCAAAAAGAAGGGATAAGGAAAATAAGAGGTGAGAATTGATTCTACAGGATAAGTACTGACCTGAGGAGGTCGTATCGTAACGGGAATGATAGAGAACAGGATAAGAGCCGAGTGTGCACATCACTGGATCAGGCAAACTCTGCACACCGTATGTTTTATTTGTCTGTTACCATGTCTTCCTGCAACTCACATGCAAGGCCAACTAGGACTTGGAAAGTACTTTTTGGTTTTGTAACCTCTGTTGCCTTTTTAAAAAAAAATAAAATTCATCGTACGGGTGCAAACCCCTCCAGTTTCCCTAAAAAAAAGTTTGATTGATGTGCCCCTAAAAAATACTCCAGAGCTGTTCTGTTAAACTATGTGCTGAGACATATCTGAAGAGTTTTTTTTTTCTCGAAAACGCAGGAGAGCTGCGCCTCATTATATTAAGAAGAGAGTAAAGGGCAAGAGCCCAAAACAAACACCACAAACACACACACGCACGCACTCACACCCCATCAGAATCTAGGATTACATTCGCGCCCACGACAAAATTACACAAGACGACCGCTACAAGCTAGAAACTCTAACTACCGGGGAGGAGGGCAGTCAGGAAAGAAAGCCCTCGAGCCCCAGCCAAAGACCACAAGTGGCGCTCCTTACCAGCTGCGATCAAAGCAACAGCTAAGTTTGGAGCAGCACCATCAAAAACACACCTATTGCGATGGTTCCATATAGTCCAAGCTCCCATAATAATAAGCGAATTAATTCCTTGCCTCATCAAATCATCAGATATGCTGCTGCTAGCTTTCTCCCACCAAGCATGGAAAGATAACTCTGTAGGCTGAGGAGACAAACTCTGAAGACCGACTTGCCTGAACAGATTAAACCAAAATTCCCTTGCGAAAACACAAAGGACAAGAAGGTGGTCGATGGTCTCCTCATCTTGGTCACAAAGAGGACAAAACTCCGGATGAGGCAGCCCACGACGTGCTAGGCGATCAGCAGTCCAGCACTTATTGTGCGCGACCAACCACATAAAGAAACGACATTTTGGTGGTGCCCATGTCTTCCAGATTCTTTCCCATGGTTCAAAAATAGTAGATCCCAAAAAGAAACCATCATATGCCGACTTAGCCGAGTATTGGCCATTGGAGCAGAGCCTCCAAAGGTGTCTATCCTCAACCTAAGCAGCACGGATACGGATACGCGTATCGGTATCGGATACGGATACGCGTATCGGATATGGCAACTTCCCAAAAACCCGATACGCGGATACGTTTACTATTTAAAAAATAAAATACAAATAATAACAATAATGCATATTAAAAATTTAAAAATGATAATAATAAAACGTTACAATTAACTACGTGTCGTCAGCAGTGATATTTGTTAGCACAAGATGGGATACGTTTGCTAGAACAAGATAGTGATATTCGTCATCTATTCATGGGCCCCACTAGACCATCCTTATCTCTTCCCTTTCCCAGACATGGGCCCCACTAGGCCATCCTTATCTCTTCCCTTCCCTGGACCCTTTCCCAGTTCCACCGCACACACACGTGGACACACACGTCCACACACGGAAGAGCCGCGAGCAGAGCTCGCCGCCGGCCCCAACGCCCGAGTGGGAGCTCTCCGCCGCCTTCCCCACGCGCGCCCGCGAGCTAGCTCGCCGCCGTGCCCCTCACGCCCGCGCCTCATCTTCTCCGCGGATCCGTGTTTTGTAGCCTGCACGCCCCCGCTCTGCTCCTCCGCATGCACGCCGCCGCTCCTCTCTCTCCTCCGCCTGTGCGCCGCCGCTCCTCTCCTCTCCCGCCTGTGCGCCGCTCCTCCACCTGAGCAGCGCGAGCCGGCAGCCGCTGTTCCACCACGGCGGCGCCCGCCTGCGACTCCGCACCGGCGGCTGCACTGCGCGCCGCAAGCGGCCGGCGGGAAGCGGGAGCCGGCAGCCGCTGCTCCCCAAGGCGGCGCCCGCCCGCAGCTCCCTCCTCTCCCGCACGTCTGGGCCGTATCCAAAAACGCAGATACGCGTGTCCGCCATCCGATACGTATCAGAAAAACGTATCCGATTTTTGTAAAATTAATTAAAATTCCGATACTCCGCCGATACGTATCCATGGCGTATCGGATACGTATCCGTGTCCGAAACGTGTCGGATACGCGATACGCCAGTGAACTGAAGTATCCGTGTTTTATAGTCCTCAACCGCTGGCTGCAGCTGAAAGTCCATTAGAAGATCCCAAAGATGAAGGTAGTCTACAATCACACC
This sequence comes from Chrysopogon serrulatus, assembly GCA_015844335.1. Classification (NCBI taxonomy): domain Eukaryota; kingdom Viridiplantae; phylum Streptophyta; class Magnoliopsida; order Poales; family Poaceae; genus Chrysopogon; species Chrysopogon serrulatus. The sequence continues at coordinate 267,835 of JADLZL010005035.1, read as the reverse complement.
AACTGTAAGAGCTCCCTGAATGTCCGAAATCCAAGCCCGATCAGTGAGGGCGTCCCGGACAGTGCGCCTCTTGACCCGCCTTTTAGGGATAGCCGCGAAAAGGCGAGGGGCAAGGTTTGCAATGCATTGCCCATGGAACCACCGATCAGTCCAGAAAAGAGTATTTGCACCATCTCCGATTATAGAGCTTACAGCTACTGAGAAGAAGGCTCTTACTTGTTCAGGCACATGGAAGGGGAGAGCAGCCCAAGGGCGATGAGGCTCTGTTTTCTGCAACCAAACCCATCTCATTCGCAGAGACCAGCCAAGAGATTTAAGATCCGAAATACCTAAACCACCAAGTTCTGGTGGTCGACAAACTTTGACCCAGGCCACAAGACAATGTCCGCCTTTTGCATCTTTACAACCTCTCCAAAGAAAGCCGCGCCGAATTTTATCCACTGCTTTGATAGCCCATGGAGGAAAATCATAGGCCGTAGCCAAGTAAATGAGCATCCCAGTGAGAACAGATTGCACCAATACCTTTCTTCCAGCCCTTGTCATTAGGTCTGCCTTCCAGCTAGGTAGTTGATCTGCAATGCGGTCAATAATGGGCTGCACTTGTTCTTTATTTAGCTTCTTTAGGGAGAGGGGTGCACCTAGGTATTTACATGGGAAGCTCGAGAGTGGACAGGGGAGCAGGTCTTGAATGGTAGCAATCTCCAACTCATCACACCTGATTGGGAGGACATTACTTTTCTGCAGATTTGTCTTCAGCCCAGATGCCTCACCAAAAAGATTAAGAATATCCATGGTTGTATTAATATCCCCAGCCTCCGGGCGAAGAAAGAGAGCGACATCATCAGCATAAATAGAAATACGGTGCTGTAGGTCACGAGTTGACAGGGGCAGCAGCAAACCTTCACTGGTGGCTTTATTAATCATAAGGCCCAACACATCCATTACCAAGATAAAGAGCATGGGGGAGAGGGGGTCACCTTGTCGCAAACCCCGCCGATGCTGAATATGATCCCCAGGCACCCCATTCAAAAGAACTTGGGTTGAAGACGAGGAGAGCAGCCCACTGATTATGTCTCTCCATAATTGCCCGAAACCAAGCTGTTGCAAAACCTCTAGGAGAAAGGGCCACGATACAGAATCAAAGGCCTTTGATATATCCAACTTCAGGAGAATCCGCGGCTGCTTTTGTTGATGAAGAAGTCTTGCCGTTTGCTGAACCATCATGAAGTTATCTTGTATGAATCGCCCTTTTATGAAAGCACTTTGAATCGGAGAGACCATTTGTTGTAGACGACCAGCGAGGCGATTAGCCATCATTTTTGTGATTAACTTGGCGAAACTATGAACCAGACTTATGGGCCGAAAGTCTTTAGGCTGATCAGCACCATCCTTTTTAGGGAGAAGGGTGATATAGGCTGAGTTGAGAATGCCAAAATTCATAAACTTTCTGTTCCAAACTGCAGAGACTGCTGCCATAATATCATCCTTTATGATAGGCCAGCAAGATTTATAGAAGCGTCCAGTGAAGCCATCTGGCCCGGGAGCTTTGTCTGAAGGTAAGATTTTAATTGTATTCCACACTTCTTCCTCACTAAAAGCGAGCTCGAGATCAGCCAGGTCATGTGTGTTGATCTCTAGTTCAGTTAAATTAATAGTATATTCCCTGTTAGCACTTTTACCTAATAGATCCTCATAGAAATCATCAATAGCAGCAGCCTTATCTTCATGACTAGTGCAGATTTGCTCCCCAGCCACAATTTTTTCAATAAAATTTTTCCTTTTCCGATGACGTGCTTGAAGATGGAAGAGCTTTGTATTTGCATCCCCATCACGCAGCCAGCCAATCCTTGAACGCAGCCGAGCAATTGTACGCTGGAGGGAAGCAAGAGCTAAACTGTGCTTTTTAAGACTGTTTTTGAGCCACACTTCCTCGGACGATAACTGACGACTATCTTGGGCAATCTCAAACTGGTGTAGGATTTCCCTTGCCAAGGCAAGCTGAAAATTCACCTGACCAACCATTTGGTCACTCCATCTCTGCAAACCTCTAGTGGTAGCCTTGAATTTCTTTTCCAAGGTTATGAAAGGACAGACGCCAGCAGGAACAGAGGCCCAAGCTGAGGATACGGCTTCCTGAAAACCACCAAGTTTGGGCCAGAAGGACTCAAAATGAAACCTGCGACGTCCTGGAGTGTTATCTCGCAGACCAAGCAAAAGGGGGCAGTGATCTGAATCATCCGAGGCTAAACTCTGCAGCAGACAATTAGGAAATTTGTCCTCCCAGTCCACAGTGCAAAGAACTCTATCCAATTTCACTAGAGTAGGGGAAACTTGCAGATTTGACCATGTAAATTTGCGGCCGTGCAATGGAATTTCCTTGAGAGCAAGATCATTGATAAACCGTCTGAAGCGACCCATCATGGCCCTATTAATATTAGCATTATTCTTATCCTCATCCTTATAAATCAGGTTGAAATCCCCGGCAATCATCCACGGCCCTGGGCAAGCTGCTCGGATATCACGTAGTTCCTGTAGAAACTGAATTTTATCCTCATTACCCTGCGGCCCATAGACACAAGTTAGCCACCATGCTTGCCTATCCCCAGCAGCAAACTGAACTGTTATACTATGATTATCAACCCTCTGGACTCCTGAAACACCAATATGACGTTTCCAGGCAATCAGGATCCCTCCACTAGCACCGGCAGAGGGGACAACAGCATAATCACAGAAATCAGCCCCAAGAGCTGAGAGAATAATTCTGCGAGGCATGTCTGCAATTTTAGTTTCCTGAACACAAACAATATCCGACCGAGAAGAATCCACAAGAGAGCGCAGAGAATCTTGTCTGGAAGAAGAATTCAAACCCCTAACATTCCAAATCAAAATTTTGGAAGGATCCATTAAGCACAACCATGTCAAACGACCAAAAGAATACACCTGGTGGCTTAAGACAACAGCACACCACCTTCATCCTCACCCAGATTTTCAGGGAGGGACCAGTTAAAAAGAGCAGCCAGAGCCTGGACATGAGAGCCAGGTAGGGGCTGCTTAAACAACTTTGTATAATCATCTAAGGCCTGCTGATCGATACCTTCATGCTCCTCGATGAGTTCAAGAGTCCTCATCGCCCTTTTCTTCGTTCGCCTCTCCAAGTCATTGAATCCAAATTCAGTCTTCGCACCAGCAAGGCGACGACTACGCCGTGGTGTGTCGCCTGGGGGTAGGGTCTTGCCTCTGCGCTTGCAAATGGTTGGGACAGGGAGAAGGCCTCCTGCGCGCCGAGCAAGCTTGTTGATGAAGGCAGCCCGGACGTCCGGTGGGGGAGGGTGGCTCTCGGTTGCCAGTGGAGTTGCCGAAGGGGCGACCCCGCCCGGCGCAGGGGAAGAGCTTCCCATCCCCACCGGGGTAGCAGCAGCCACGTCCACCAAAACAGCCGAGGACGGAGCTATATCATCAGCTACCACGTCCACGGCAAGAGGAAGCACAGGGGCGGCAGCCGCAACCACAGTCGGCGAGGAAATCGGCGAAGTCCGAGCTGGTGCAAGCGAGCAGTGGCGGGGGCGGCGCCTAGAGTAGACTAGGAGCGGCTTCGATGGGGTCTTGGACTGGAGCGGCGGGGTGACCAGAAGGTCGAACTCTGGTACAGCGGAGGAAGGGGATTGCGGTGAGGCCGGCTCCACCGTTGCCTCATCCGTGGGGAAGAGGAGAGGGGAGCGTGGTGAGGCCGGTGATTCCGTTGCCCCACCAAGGCCCAACCCATCTCCAACTTCAGGAGTTTGCGAAGAACTGAGCCCTGTCCTTTTGCTCAAGTCCACAGCAGGGGTGCCCTTCGATCCCAGCCCACCACCGGCCCAGGGGAGAACCGGATCCTTCTCAATTTCAAAGCACTCCAGTGTGGGAGAAATTACAGATGGGGCTGCCTCGTCCGAAGAGAGAGAGGCAGCAACGGACGGCCTTCCGCTAACCATCGCGTTTGGGATAGAAACGGCGGCCGCCCCCTCGCCCTCGAAAATAAGAGAGGATTTATTGCTGAAGAGCTCGACCCTTGGGAGCTCCCGTGAGACATCAATGGCCACCTGGGAATCAGCGGCCAGCCCCAACAAGGCTGTTGACTGGAGTGTGCATGTCTCAGCAGGGGCCACCCCCACCCGGTCAGGCCCACGTTCTGTACCTCCAGCGACTGAAACGTCGGGCGCGCCACCAGCGGCCGGACCATGAGGTCTTGGCGGCGACGAAGAGTGCAGACGGCGACGGCGACGCGCAGAATCACCCCAGTCGTCATCATCTGAAGAGTTTTTACCCTTCACTGTTGTTTGTACTAGTCTGAACTTGCAGCATGGAGCTCTTCTGAAAGATGGGCAATGGTTATCCTTTCAGGACAAAAAAATTAATTTGACTTTGCATCATGACATTAACAGAGGTAACTGACTTCTTCTCTTTTCTTTTTTGAAGCATGAAAAGGGAATTCAGCAGTCGAGAGTTTTTTCCCTAAGATCTAAGGACTTTCTCTACGAAGGAATACATCTCAACATAGCACCACATTACAAATTTAGAAAAAAGTGGAAATTACATGTTACATAAATAAATTGAGTGTAAGCACGCAAAAAAAGTCTGCATAAAACATCTATATATTTTTCAGGCTTCATTGGCTATCTCGATGCATGTATACAGCTTCGTAAAGTTTCGCCATAATCTGTCTCGCTGAAATCTTAGTGTTATACTAGAACATGAGCAGAGTTCATCCGTAAACAAAAAAGGTGTTTTAGTAAACTCAAATTAAAAACCATGTTGACCGATGTTCAGAAAAACTGAGCAGGCACACATGACTCTTGTCAGCTATCGCAGTTATTAGTTACATCTATTTTTTTATGCTGATCTTTGTACCTCCATGTCAGCACTAGGGTTGTTTCAGAGAAGATAAAGCAAGTGGCAAATCTGAATGTAAATAAAAAACAGTAGTACAACTTCAGCATTTACAAATCAAAATAGACTATGTACTACTGGAGGATATGTAGAATCAAAGTTTACAAAAAGTTGTCAGTCTAGCATCCCATATCCATTTGGCTGAAACCTCCACACTGCAAATTTTCTTCAGGCTGCCCCATCAGGTTATATCAGCATTCTCTTCATAAAGTTTTTTTTTTCTGTGCCACTTATTTGAAATTCATTAGCAAAATATGGAAGCAGGATGTGCACTATTTTGGAGTCATAGTGGCAATAGCAATCTCAACAGTAGTATTTGTGTAGAAACACCGCACACCCTAATTAGGGGGGGTGACCTTCATTATATAGCCTAATAGGCTAGGGTTACAATATACAAGGCCAATGGGCCACATGCCCATATGGGCTGTCACAATTACATTCTAACACCCTCCCTCAGTCTAAGCGGGAGTGTCACGAACACAAAGATCGGACCTAAAGTCGATGAACAACTGTGCAGGTAACCCTTTGGTCATAATGTCCGCGAACCGATGAGACGATGGGACATGGAGCACCGGACCTGTCCCAAAGCAACTTTCTCACGGACGAAGTGAATATCTATCTCAATGTGCTTTGTGCGACGATGATGCACGGGGGTTGGCGGTCATGTAGACAACACGACGTTGTCGCGATAAACGATCGTCGCCCGAAGAAATGGGTGCTTGGAGCTCCCGGAGCAACCGACGAAGCCAACAAGTCTCGACCACGGCGTGCGCAATAAAGACGATACTCGGCCTCCGCGACTCGAGCGAGACCGTAGTCCGTCGTTTGGAGGACCAAGAGACCAAGTTGTCGCCGAGGAAGACAGGTACCACGAAGTGGAGCGCCGAGAATTGACAACCCGCCCAATCAAGATCGGAGTAGGCAGTCAAGCTCGTGACGCTTCCTTTGCCGATGTGAAGGCCGGTGGAGAGAGTGCCCTTGACATACCGCAGACACGCTTGAGCATCGCAAGATGAGGCTCTCGCGGGTCGTGCATGAATAGGCACACCGCTGAACGGCGTAGGCGGGTCCGGACGAGTCGGGCCGTGGAGGTAAAGAAAGCTCCAGCAGAAGGCTGCGTACTCGAGTGGCATCGCCACCGGGGGCGCCGTCCCGGGCCGACGCCTTGGCGTGAGTGTCTGCAGGAGTCGCCGTGAGTGACACTCAGCCATGCCGGGCGCTGGCTGAGCAGCCCGCAAAGATACCGACGCCGGGAGAGGAAGAGACCGCCGAGGAACGCGCGACGACGAGATCCCGAGGAAGTGGTGGAGATCCCCCGGAGATCCGCCATAGCGAACTCGGAGTGCGAAGCTGCGTGATGCGACGAAGAAGCCGAGTCGACGAGGCGGTCGAATAATATCGCCGACGAGAGCGACAAGTAGGCGACGCCGGCGCCTCCCCCAAAACAAAGAGAGACGTGTCGGAGGTCGACGCAGAGAAGCCGCATCGCTGGACGAAGCCGAGAAGCGCTGGTGCCATGCACGGGCGCCCGCTGCTTGAGCCCATACAAGGACTTTTGCGGAGATGACGTGGTCGAGAGGTGGTGTCGACGGCCGGGCGGCGGCTCACAAGAGACCGCTCGCTTAGGTGGCCGTGAAGAAAGGCGTTCTTCACGCCCAAATGATGGATCGCCAGAGCGAGAAGCGGCGATGCCGAGGACGACCGATATAGTAGCCGGTTTGACAACCGGGCTGAATGTCTCGTCGTAGTCGACGCCGCATCACCGCGAAAAACCACGAACAACCCACCTGGCCTTATGGCGAGCCAGGAGCCATCAAAGATGGTACTTGTGCTTGAAGACCCACTTGCCGGTGATGACATGGGCACGAGGTGGTCGAGGCACGAGACGCCAGTGCCATTGTCCACGAGTGCCTTGTACTGCCGCCCATTGCCGCGCGCCAATTTGATCGGGCGAGCGCAGCCTCGAGCGGTGCGGCAACGGAGATGCGAGACCGAGACCGCGGGGCGGTGAAGCCGTATCGCTGCATGGGCGGCGGCAAAGGAGCCCGCCCGGGAGCGAAGTCTCCCGCGCCAGGCCGCGGAAGCCTCCACCGCCGGTAGTGGAGCCTCGCCGGCCGCTCTAGAGGCGGAGGGGTCTCCGCCGCCGGCCGCTGGGGGGCGGAGGTGCCGCCACTGCCTCAAGGGGCGGCCGTGGACGGCGAACGTAGTGAAGACCAAACCGCCGGCCGGGAGCGGGTGCAAAGCCGCCGCAGTACCGCTGGCCGCATGCCAGCCGCCGCAGTATTGCCGGGCCGGGCAGCACCACCGGCCGGTGAAGGGGGCGCCGCCGCAGCACCATGCCACGATGGCAGATCCAGCCCCACGGGTCACCAAAGATCATCCGAGGAAGCTGCGAAGGCCTAGCGGCCGAGGGGGGACGGTGCGCGCGCCGGAAGAATATCCTGTAACAAAAAAATCAAACGAATCCGGGTGGGGCTTGGCAGCCGCAAACGGAAAGTGAGTCTCATCGAAAACGACGTGTCGCGAGATGGTAATCTTGCGAGTGGAAAGGTCAAGACAGCGGTAACCCTTCCGAGAAGGAGGATAACCGAGGAAGACACACGCCGAGGATCGAGGAGATAATTTGTGGCGAAGTCGTGGCACTAAGGTTTGGGTAGCACAAACGACCAAAAACCCGAAGGATGGAGTAGTCGGCATCTTGTGGTAGAGAAGATGGTAAGGGATACCGTTATTGATGGATGATGATGGCCGCCGGTTGACTAGAAACACGGCGGTGGAGAGAGCTTCGACCCAATAGGAAGGAGGCATAGCAAAGATGAATCGAAGCGTGCAAACAACATTGTTCAATGTACGAAAGCATCCGCTCAGCTTTGCCATTCTGGGCGGATGTATAAGGACACGAGGTGCGGAGAATGCCGCGACCAACCAAGAAGGCAGCGGTGGCATTGTTGAGAAATTCGGTGCCATTATCGGCTGAAAACAAGCCTGAGGAAGGGTAAACTGTGTGTGAACGTATGCAATAAACCGAACAATGTGGTTATGAACTTCAGATTTATGGCGGAGAGGAAACATCCAACAATAATGTGTATAATCATCAATTAGCACAAGATAAAATTTGTAGCCGAAAATACTCAAAATCGGAGAGGTCCGGACATCACAATGAACGAGTTCAAAAGGTGTTGATGTACTAGAAACCGAACTAGCAAATGGCAGCCTAGCGTGTTTGCCAAGCCGGCAAGCATGACAAATGCGGCGGGGCTGCTTTTATTAATCGGATAGCTGATAACTTATTTAGAGTAGTGACGACGACGGGCGCAGGATGACCAAGGCGGGAGTGCCACAACTCCGGGAGACGGCAAATGACATGGCAGCGAGGTGGCATGTGATGTGGAATGGTGTAGAGATCCCCGTTGCTATTGCACCGAAGGAGAACCGTCTTGGTCCGAGATCCTTAACGTAAAAAAACCGAGCTGCCAAACTCAATTGAACAATTATTGTCGCGAGTAAGCTGTCGAACGTATAACAGTTACGGGTGAGGTGTGGAGCGACAAGAACATTATCAAGATGAAAAGGACGATCAGCTATTTGTAAAAAAGAGAAGTGCCACGACTATGAACAGGAATAGATTGACCGTTACCAACCGTAATGGAGGGCGGTGGCGGCGGGAGACGGGAGAGTAAAATACCGTCGTTGGAGGACATGTGAGATGTAGCGCCGCTGTCCATGACCCAAGGTGCAGACCCTCCCCGAATCGCCATCGGTTCATGGCGGCGATCAAGCCGCCGCGTTCAGTGTGGCCGGAGGCCCGTCGCTAGATCCATGGCTGGAGGCCCGTGACGCCAGGAGAACCGCCGGCCATGGAAAATCGAGGTGGCGCGAAAGCGTCTGTGCGCTGTGGAGGAGGTGCCCCCCCCCCGCCGCGGGGCCGAGGTGACCACGCCCAAGGGTTATAACAAACCCGGGGGCCCGGCCGGCTGAAGTTCGACGGCCGCCGCTGCCTTGCTTCTTTGGTTGCGCCCGCCGCCGCCGCCTTGCTTCTTTGCGCGCCCGCCGCCCGCCACCGGGCCATTGACGCCACGCCCGCCCTTGCCCTTGCCCCCTTGCCCTTCCCACCGCCCGGCGATCGGTGGGCCGCGAAGGAGTGGACCGGCAGGAAGGCGACGTGCGGGAGGGGTGCCGGATGCAGCAAGGGCGGAGGCCGAGGTCTCCTTTGGCCTCGCAGCCAAGGCGGCTCCTTGACACGGAGCATGTTGGTGGCGGACTTGAAGTCGGGAAGCGGCGACGTGTTGGAGATGATGTCGGCGGTGTTGGCGAAGCGGGGGTTGAGGCCGCGCAGGAGATTGAGCACAAAGCCGCGCGGGGAGACGGTGGCCGACCTCCCGAGGGCGCCGCCGGTGCGCTTTCATCCGGGCGGGCGAGGCGCGACGGAGAGGTCGCCCCGGACAAAGCCGTGGAATTCCTCGCCGAGAACGACGGGCGCGAGATTCCTTGTTCGCTTGGGAACAGGGGCCTCGATGGAGACGTAGAGCGCGGGCGGGCGCCCCGATCGGGCTCCATGGCGAGGTCGAGGGACGGCGCTTTCGACGGAATTGTACATCCAGCCGCGAACGCAAGCGGCCGGGCCGAGACCACGTGGTCACCGGACGGGCAGCAGGCAGCGTGCCGCCGATGTGGCCGAGCAGTCCATACTTGCCGCAGAGGGCGGTGAAGAAGGCCTTCCACTTGAGTAGTTGGGACGCCGAGGCCGAGATCGATCGGAACATGCCGCTTCACGCGTGACGGAGGCGTAGGCGGGGAAGAACATCGGAGCGACGCCATCGGGCGAAGGCGCCGCTGATGCCGATCCCGCAACGCCGGACGTGGGCCGAGGAAGTCGTAGAGGACGCCATGGCGCAGCCCGAAAGCGGCGGGGGCGGCGCAGCTGCCCCGGGCGGAGGGGCGGCGGCGCGAGACGCACGGCGGCCGGAGAGACGGCGGCGCGAGATTCACGCGGCGGCCTGGAGGCGACGGCGCGAGGTTCGCGCGGTGGCCCGGGCGTGCGCGATTCGAAGTCGGGGACGGCCTGCAGCCGCTGCCAAGAAGGCGGCGCGGCTTACGGAGGCGGCGCGGGCCGACCGAGGGAGCGCGACGCGAGCAGGGGCGGCGCGAGATCGCAGCGCGGCCCGGAGAGGCGGTGGCGCGAGGATTACAAGGGGCGGCCGGGCTTGGTGCGGGCGCACGCCCTCACGGAGGACGCCGGGGGGGGAGCAGGGATAGCGGAAGGAAAGAATCGTAATTAGTCCGATACCATGTAGAAAAACACCGCACACCCTAATTAGGGGGTGACCTTCATTATATAGCCTAATAGGCTAGGGTTACAATATACAAGGCCAATGGGCCACATGCCCATATGGGCTGTCACAATTACATTCTAACAATTTGCAATTATAAGAATTTTATTACTCTCATTATCTCATCTGGGATAACCCCTCAGGAAACCGGCGATGACCTTTACTAGATGATAGATTCCAGCTGAATCTGAAATCAATTTTCCACTGCAGCAATATGCCAAAGAAACCAGAAGAAGAATAGAAGATATACCACACAGAGCGATAGGAATTAATATTATAATCTGTTAACTGAACTCTGTATATATCCTTACTCAGTGCATAGGTCATACTTGATGTAGTATAAAATGTGTCAATGGCAAACAAGCACAAATCACATGAGGCTTTGTACCCCCACCCCTCACCCCAAATGTTTTTGCACGAAATTAGCAAATGTTATTGACTAGATAAAAAAAATCCAGTAACTTTCAAAATAAAATAAGGAAAAAGAATCCTCAAAAGGTGAGTTGCTGTCATAGGCAATATCCATATTGATGACAGTTTAGTCATCTGCACTTAAAGTTCTGGAAAGTCCTTCAATGGATAAAGACAGCAAAGACTAGGAGGTACCATTGAAGATCGCTAAGAGTGACAAATGCAAATAATAGCAGTTCAGAATGAAAATAAACCTACATGAGAGGTGCCTAAAAATTATTTAGCAGCAAACAGGAGGTGTTATAAGTGGATGATAAACCCTCAGAAAAGAGCTACATCATGGAATAAATGTTGCGACTTTGCATATCATGGCATTTGTTAATTGCTATATATAAGGTTTCCTTATTGGGTACATCAAGGTACAAAATATGAAGCTACAGGGGAGAATCGGAAAGCTGGTATAAAAGCCCGATAATCAAATATATGTCTGAACTAGAAAAGATACAAACCAATCGGACTAGTAGAACTTGACAATTTCAAATCCTGAAATGTTAGAATCCTTCTGACATTATTAAATTGGAAAAAAAAAAAATCAGCAAAAACATCTGAATAGGACCAAAAGGATAAGTATCTGCAACTTCACTAAGAAAAAAACACCATTTCTGGTTCTGCAACAATACTTCACAAATGGTGTAATATGACAATCCCATTTAGCAGCAGAGTAACTATCCAACATCAGCTTTTTCTTTTATATAAAACTGAACTTTGGTATCTGTTTGATCAGATAGTTCAGTTTTTGCAACTTCTTCCCTTACGCAATGCATCACAAACCTTTGCAGCATCTGTGCCATATCCAGCATTATGGACCCTTACTATGTTAGCACCATTCAAAATCCCAGCTGTCACAGCTGCAACAGTAGCAACATCTCTCTCGACTGGATTGGCACGATTGCATATTTCACCCAAAAATCTTTTCCTTGAAGGTCCCAATAATATTGGCACATGTGATGCACCTATACTCATTTTACCCATCTCCCTCCTAATGGATTCCAATCCCATAATTACTTCAAGGTTGTGTCCAGAATTCTTGGAGAAGCCAATGCCAGGATCAAGAACTAGCCTCCACAATGGAATCCCAGATAACTCTGCTTCTCTCACCCGTTTGTATAGCTCAAAAGCAACTTCCTTGCAGACATTATCATACTGTAAATTTTGTTCGCTTTGCATAGTTGACGGATCTCCCCTCATGTGCATTGCAACATAGGGAACTCCCAGTTCAGCTGCAACTTTAAGAATTCTTGGATCAAGCTGTCCAGCAGATACATCATTGATAATGTGAGCTCCTCTTTTAACAGCTTTACTGGCAACTTCTGCATAGAATGTATCCACTGAGAGTAACTTGCCCTCAATCTCAGGAATTTTTTTAATCTCATCCAGAAAAGGAACCAACCTCTCAAGCTCCTCGTTTGGAGATAATCTCTTTGCAAAGGGCCTGGTAGATTGAGCACCAATATCGATGATATCTGCACCTTCTGAGATTAATAACTTAGCCTGAGAAATGGCAGCTTCCACTTGTTGAAACTTACCTCCATCACTAAAGCTGTCTGGTGTCAAATTAAGGACCCCCATGACTAGGGTCCTCTCGCACCAATCCAACAAACGATCCCCAACAGGTAATACCCTTTTGATACTTTCTGTTCCAATTATAGATTCACCCCCAAGGCTATTCCATAATTCAAAGAAACCTCCACTGCACTTTGAGAGAGAGTGCCAACTTGTTTCGATACCATTATCGCCGGATGCACCTAGAAGGTCAACAAGAGGTGCTAAAACAAATGACCTCTCATGGATGCGCTCATGTGGCACAATTAGAGTCTCACTATGGATCTGGGAGTTACCATACAGAAGTATGTCTAGATCGATAGGTCTTGGGCCATACCTTATTCCACCAGTGCGGCCAATATCCTTCTCAATTTCCTTTAGCATTTTAAGAAGCTCATGTGGCCCGAGCCTAGTTGTACCCCGAATGGCAGAGTTAAGAAAACGCGGCTGATCAGTCACATAAGCTGGGGCAGTCTCATAGAGACAGGCATGCCTAGTGACTTTCACGCCTGAGCTTTTCATCAGCTGCAATGCCCTGTTGAATGTACTGACTCTATCACCCACATTACTTCCCATAGCAATCACAATCTCTTGGTCAACTGAACGGCCCTCAAGTGAGCATTGCGTAAACAAACGGGCCTTGAATGGAACATGCCTGGAAGCTCTGTTCAAGGATCTTGGAGGGTGAGTAAGACTAGATACTGTCAAAAAAAAAAAAAACAATAAGGGGTGAGTTAGACCATTAGAGGCTTAGCTGTTTTTTATTGCATGGTAGTGGATTTAAAAAGTGAAAGCTAGAACTGTACCCAAGTAGTTCTTAGCAACTGAATGCATCTTCCTAATTGATTCCTTAGCATGGAGGAGCATGGTTGAACATATGAGAAGTACGAAAGCAACCACTTGGTATCAATTGTAGTCTTAGAATCTTTCACATGAGCCTTAATCCTTCACATCTGGTAATAGGCAAAACACAGACAAATGTGAGGTCTGAACAAGCCTAACCAAAGCTAATAATAGCGAGAAGCTGATAAATTCACTGTGCACAAAGTTCACAACCACATCAGTTATAATTTTAAACTAGAAGTAAATACATGTATGACAAAGAAAGGAAAGGCATTGCATTGTGTACCCCACTATCAAAGCTTGGTCACCAAAGTTCCAATCATGCACCCAAAAGAGACTCTGAAAGATATAAGTATCTGCAGCAATGGAAACATATAGCTTCAAAATTTGATGTTGGAACAAGCAGGAAGCCTTTTCTAATAATAATTGATGGCATGAGAGCTGATGAGATGTAACAGAAGAAATAAATGAAGAAAAAATACAGAAGTTCTCTAGAAAATTTCCCCAGACAGGAAGGCAACAGAAGCTTATGCAAGACATCAATAGAGCTTTTCAGCTCAAGTGTTTTGCTGCGGGATCCCTTTTGCTGTTTGAAACTGCTGGGAAAACATGAAATGCTCCTCTGCCATTGTGACTATCAGTCCAACGAGGCAATACAAGTGATCAAATAGCTCTCTCGTCAATCAGAAACCTCTTCCTAGAACAAGATTAGGCTGATGCTCCTAATACCAGACAGAGAAAAAATTAATTGTCACAGTGATCGCATGTACACATGCTGCCTAAGAAGTCCATCGTTCAATCTGAATTCCAGATTTGGATTTAGTATGCGGCGCATTGTAATAGACTGAGGATATACAAACAAAAAGGAATGCGCTGCCTTACCCGAAGCTTTTTCCGATGCTCCTCAGCCTCTCGGACCTTTCCCTGCCTTTGATGGAGCAGAGGCGGAGGCAAAGCCGCGGCGCCGTCAACGGAGCCTGCAAGGCGGCGGCGGCGGCGGCGGCGGTTGGATGGGGAGGCCTTGCTCCAGTCGCAGGCTCGCAGCAGGGCAAGGCAGCGAACTGCCGGCGGCCGCTCTCACCAACCTTCGCCTCCGACCACGTTCGTTCTTATTTTTTTTGTTGGGCTTCTGTTGGGCTGTCGTGGTGTGGTGTGTTGGGCTTCCCGTCCCACGGTACCTACATAAGTTTCATGTTTCTCCAAAATAATAATTTAATAATAATAATAATAATAATAATCTAATAATAATAATCTATATCTATATCTATCAGATCCTCGGTAGAATTTATAATACTATTCCATTAGATTCTCGGCAGAATTTATAAGCCGGTTGATAAGTCAAAACACTATAGCAACAACTGATTTTCTATAAAAAAGTACTGTTGACATATAAAAAACTATTGGCACTGACAACCTTTTTTTAAAAAGTCATAATATACTGATTCGAAACATGTTTTGCATTGCTTAAAGCAATAAAAAATATTGGCACCTAGGCGTGTCGTAACCACTGCGTTCATATATACAACGGCGAAAGCAATGTTTGTCAATTGATTAGTGGTGCATACATACAAAGCGGATCCAACATCAGCAAAAGCTGCTGAAAAATATTCGTCCCAGCAACAAAGCATATCCGATTTTAGCGTAGACGCTAGCAACGGAGTACTGGATGGAGTTAGCCAGCCGTAAACCCAGTCACAGTGATTAGGACAACCAAAATCCATCTCCCTCAAAAAAAAAAAATCCATCTAATCGGTTAGCCTTAATTGGGAAAGCTTAACAAATCGCCTAATTGGTTGCAGACGCGGCGAAGCAACCGAAACAAAGCAACCCAAAGCAAACCAAACCCAAGGGCGCGTCCGAGGCGGGGAAGAAACCGGAGCGAGATATTTGCATTTCAGTCCCTGCGAAGAAGAAAACCGACGTGTCCTGTTCCTGTAGAGGCCCCTCGCCGCGTCGGGATCCCGCCGCCGCCCTCGTCGGTCGAGCATGGGGACGGCGACGATGGCGACGGCGGTGGGCGCGGCCATGCTGCTCTACTTCGTGCTGAGCCGGCGGCTGGCGGGCGAGGACGTCTCCGTCGGCGGCGGTGGAGGGGGGAGGAATGGGTTCCGGGAAGCGGCGGAGGGGCGCGCGGCGCGGCGCCCCGGTGCAGCCGCCGGCGACGTGGATCGAGGCGGTGGGCACGCTCGCGGAAACGCTGCGGTTCACCTACTCGGAGACGCTCGGCAAGTGGCCCATCGGGGACCTCGCCTTCGGAATCAAGTACCTCATGCGCCGACAGGTGAGAACACAAAACCCATCCTCCTCGCTATTCCACCATCGGGTTGCCTGCCGCTTGGATCCGAGTGAAATGGCGCGGTTTCGTTTCGAATTTGGCTCAAGGCTTGCGTTTTGGATCTGAAATGAGAGTTCCTTCGCTTGATTTATGTTTCCCAATAGCATTCTGCACTGCTGGTAGGAATGGATTTGGGCTACAAGCCTGTAGTGGTTGGAACTTAGTATATAGATGTGTGCAAAGCGGGTTGTGCTGACAGCCTTTCATGCTGCGAAAAATTGCTACTACGAAGGTATCAAGCTTGCAGGTTTTGTGGTTGTGGTGCAGCTAGTGCTACTCTAGTGTTATGTAGTCGCGCCTGCAAAGTTAAGGTTGAATTACTTTGTATTTTTGGAAAATTTTAGTTTACAGACACTTCAGTTGAGAGAATTACACCTTTTCATTCTTCAAATTGTGTTTGTTGTGAGTAAATATGCCTCTTAAGATGAAGTTTCTGATCTGATTAGCATACCTAATCGTGACAGAACTGTTAATATAGATCCCCGCGAGATAAGATGTTTGTGATTATACTGATTATGGCATAACTTTTCGACCTAGGGACTCACAGTCAGAGCTAAGCTACTATTTTAATTTTTAAAGGATACCAAAACTTATGTATTGTTCCTTTTCTTGTGTTGGGTGACGAATCCTGATTCTTGAGTAACCTAATGTTTACTGTAAACTGGTGTTACTTGTCAGGGAAATTTACATGTTGCCAGTGTATATGCTGGAAGCGACTGCATTGAACTGAAAGGACCTGAAATCATGGAAGAGCTGATTGTTCTACGGCGGTTGATTGACCTGTGCTTTCTTTTCTCTAAGAAACCATTTCCAGTGTTCCGGGAATTAGCTGGGTTTTCACAGGAGGATGTTCTTATTGAGGAACCAAAGGCGGGGGTGAGTAAGTATTGATAGCTATTCTAGTGTTCATCCATTTCTTATGGCATGGTCTGTTGCTAGTGATAATATGAATATACTTGATTGTGTTTTTCTTCTTTGATTTGATTTGATTCCCGACATTTGTCCTACTTTAACAGATTTTGAAGCCTGCTCATACAATTCTGCGTGATGAGTGCACCAAATCCTTCCTTGTTTTGATTCGAGGGACTCATAGCATGAAAGATACTCTGACAGCTGCTACTGGGGCTGTGGTGCCATTTCACCTCTCACTTTTGGATGAAGGCGGTGTGAGCAAATTAGTGTTAGGCTATGCACACTGTGGGATGGTTGCAGCAGCCCGCTGGATTGCAAGAGGTGTAACACCATGCCTCCGTGAAGCAGTCAGACAATGCCCAGAGTACCAAATCAAGGTGCATATTCATTTTATGGTTCAAACTGGCCATGCCTGATCTTGTTCGTATTAGTTTTGGTGTGGTGAAAGTTCTAGATCACTGTCCCAATAATATCCCTTGACTTGTCATTTGAAGAGCTAATTTTGTTCTGTTAGATTGTTGGCCATTCATTAGGTGGTGGTACTGCTGCATTGCTAACTTACATCCTTAGAGAACACCAAGAGTTTTCTTCAACAACTTGTGTTGCATTCGCACCAGGTATGTCAACTGCCATCCTGTCTAGTGTCCATAATAAATTAGGGTCTACTAACGGCTGATTTTTTTGTTGTCAGCTTCTTGCATGACATGGGAATTAGCAGAATCAGGCAAGCATTTTGTGACAACGATTGTCAATGGAGCTGATCTGGTTCCCACTGTATCAACTGCATCTATTGATGATCTCCGTTCTGAGGTAGCTCCATTTCTCCATGCAGATTTGTTGCTTTAAAGAATATTTCATCTCTGGGGAGAAATGCGACTCTTGTCTGCACTTCACTTGAATGCACCTTATACACCATTAAATATGACACTATGGTTGTTTTCATTGAAACTTTATTAGCAAGAAATTTCACACTCTTCCTCAATCCTTATGTCTTATCCATTGTCCAGGTAACAGCTTCATCATGGTTAAATGATTTGAGGGATCAAATACAACAGACGCGTTTCCTAAATGTTGTTTACCGGTCAGCCACTGCTTTAGGAACTCGCCTGCAGTCTTTTTCTGGTGCGAGAGAGAGGGTTGCAGGTGCTGGAGCATTTCTACGTCCTGTTTCAAACAAAACCCAGGTACATAGTTAAAAGACCAGGAGCTGGCAAGCTGTGTAGTTTAGATAAATTAAGGTTGCCTTGCAATATAGCACATGATATTTTATTGGTAGCAATTATGTGGCACCCTATAACTAAAAGTTATTGTTAGATTAAGCATTCTCTACTGTATGATGACATTGTTTTGGACATGGTTGTCTCATAAGCTAAGTATAATCTTGATACACTTTTAAATCCGACTGTTCAAACCTATAAGAGCTGAATGATATATATTCAAATATTCAGTGTATGAAAGATGTGCATAGCATGATAACTTTATGTCTAGTTATTCTTCAGAAAACTTATCCAGCAGAACCAAAGATCTATTGCAGCCTTCTTAACAAATATTCCAATGCAGGTTGTGATGAAACAAGCACAGAGTGTCGCACAGGCTGTTGCTAGAAGTCGGTCTGCATTTTCCTCATGGTCATGCATGGGTGCACGTCGTCGAGGTGTAGGTGTAGTTACTGCAAGTTCTAAAGATGATACGATAGCAGAAACCCATGTAACATCAACCATTGAGTCGAAGTCCTTCATTGTAGAACAATGTGGCACCAAGACCATAGAAGAACTACAATATACTGCAGCTAGTGTTTCTGTTCATGATGCAGCTGACGAAGAAGAGGCTCTTTTGAGTGAGCATGAAACCTCCCGGAGAATGCCAAGAAGAAATAACAGAGGGGTGAGTTGTGGTATGAGTTTGAGAAGGACTTGGATCGACAAGCTGAAGTGGAGGCACGAACTCGAGAGGAAGAGGCAGCTGCAGCCAAGGAAATAATGGAAGAGGAAAGTGCTGTGCTAAAAAGTGTAGAGGACAGGCAGTCCTTCACGTCAGATAGCTTGAGAGGCACCAATTCTACCCTCCTGGTAGAATCATGCACATGGTTGCAATGCCTCCCACAGATGCTGACCCAGATGATCCAGTTGCTGCTGACGAATGCTCTGTTGGAATATATGAGACCCCCAGAGATCTTTACAGCAAGATTCGACTCTCAAATACCATGATCAATGATCACTACATGCCAATGTACAAGAAAATGATGGAGATATTGATTGAGAAGTTTGCAAAGGATGAGGACTGCTATTGTACAGGTTCTACTGTAGAATAACATGAAGGCATGAATGACCTATATACATCATATACTGTACAATACTCCGTGTTAGCTGTCATTAGCCTCTCTGACATTGCAATATACAAGAGGTGATGTCCTCCTGACCCGTGAAAAAAGGATTTTAGTTAGGGTCATGTGAGTGTGATTTGTAAATGTAAAAGAAACCAGAATGAGCAATTTAATACCATTTCCAGTCTTATTTGCTTGATAATTGAAGTCTATATTTACAAGGCATTTAAAATTCAGGCGCTTAGAAAGAAGAGCGTTTTGACATTGTTTAATATAGAACAATGGCTACAGGGAACTAAAAAGATAAAAAGAGTTGCAATGGCACTGGCACTGGTGGTTGCTTAGCTTGCCAACAAACTATTGTAGCTTGACATGGCAAGAAATATCTTAAAGCACCTGTTTGATTATTGCAGTGCGTCTCCTTTACTGTATTACGTGGGCGTGTTGAGGCAATTTAAATGAAGTTTGCTAAAAGTCGATAGTGAGGGTTGGCTAACGAAAAGCTTTGTAGAATTTTCTAACGAAAAGTTTTGTCGAGTGTCGGCTAGCAGCTAAACCATTAAAATAATATTTCTCCTTCGAAAAATCTATACTCAGTTAATCAGCTAATAATATTTATTTATTCTCCTTTGAAAAGGCTATATTCAGCTGTGGTGTAGGCCCCGTTTCCCAGAGGGTAGCAGGGCCTTCCAAAAATTGGCGCGCGAGCCCACCCGAAAGTAGGGGTGGGACATCGCTCGCACTTTTGGCAACGTGTTCAGTCGGGTGTCGGCACGGCACGTCAGTCTCTAAACGATCATCAACGGGCCGCCTTTCACCCCCTGACAGGGTCGGGTAAGAGAGGCGGCTTCCCTCTCGCGTCCATCTTATAGAGCCCAGGCAACGCCCGCGTCGCTTCAGCTCGCGATGTGGTACTAACAACATCCAACGCGCGGACGCCTCGGGCGACCGACGCTGCTCCTCTCACGTCGTTGACTAGCTGGGTAGCCCGAGTGAAACGAGCCCAATGATCTTTGTCTGGCCCAAAAGCGCACGATCTGCCTGGACCTGGCTGGAGTCGTGTTGTTTCTGCTTCCGCAAATGCCTGCGATTGATTTTTATATTTTTTTTAAAAGAAAATAGCGCTATTTGCTTTCTTCTGTATATTTTTTTATAAAACTTATTCAAAATTTATGAAGCTGACTTAGGACAAACCCCATGTGCAAAGTCTAATTTGGATCAGAGGAAGTACACTCTAGCTTTAATTGCTTGATAGGCTATCTGCTTTCTTTCGTATGTACATTATATTCTAGTGGCTTTACCTTGATAAAAATAGATAGTAACACTAACGCTCCCTCCATTTCAAACTACATCACTCTATTTTTTTCTCGCAAGTCACCTTTTTTACTTTAACTAAGCTTTTAGCACAATATATGTTATCCACAGTACCAAATAAATGCACTATTTAAGACATATTTCTTGGTTAATTTAATGAAAATACAAAACCAAGTATATAACCTATAATTTGGAACGAACGAGATACCAATACTTCATCTCAGCGTGCACATATAATTGCCTATAAAACAGTGATTATATTAGATTAGATAAAACAAGATACCAAATGTGCCCTCACAGAAACTGACAAAGTACCACATCCACAATATTAAACAGAGCAAACTTCAATAAAATCTGCCAATGCTCCATGCACAAGGCATCAACTTCAAGTCTTTGTACGTGCCTTTTATTTTGCATCAAGAAAGAACGAATCTAATAGTGTAACATCTCTTGCCCGAACTAACTCTGATAAACGAACTGTACAAATCTTGGCCATCATATCCTATCCTATATACTCGAAACTGGCAAGGATATGGTTGTTCCGTTGTTTTTATTTTTCCTATTCGTCCAGGCACGAGATACCATCTAGGCATCTAAAAGTATAATAACCCTATCACATGTACAGTTATCCTATGGGTGGACTCGCGCCAAAAGCGAGAAAATAAAAACTAATGAAAAACTTGTGGAGATGTATAATACTCGCTTTCACTGAAGAAAGGTCTCAAGTCCTCTTGGCACATGAACTCCAAAGGGAAGCAAACAATATGACCCCGAACGGCCTGCAACCGTTCCATTGGATTGGCACATGCCATGTCTCTATCCTGTTGAGTTTCCGGGTTCTCTAGGGCAACACCCAAGTCGATGGTTGTGTGGCCAATTTTCTCCTTACGATGAGCAAAACTTTGGCGAAATTGGTACCTGCAAGAGGTTGATATCATTTCAGAGACCAGTGAGCACAATATTCCAACTCAAATGGGAGAAAACTTGAAGACAGATCCTGCATTCAGTACCTAGAATGGATGTGATCGTTGGGAACACATGAGAATACTTGTTGGTAGATCATGGTATTCTCCTGCCATTATCAGTTTGTTCAGTTGAGGGAGGAAACTAAGTATTAGTGCTCAATCTTATGGTAAAAAAATACAATGGAAAATCATTAGATAGTGAAATCATGACATCCATAAACAGGTGCAGTGACAGATAGTCAGTCATACTGAAATGGTTTAGTGGTTAGCTCAAAACAAAACAGTTCAATCTCTAACTTAATAGCTTAAAAGTATCTCCACTACACTCACCTTAGCAGTGGACATCCAGATGTTCTTGTATGCTGAATCATCCACAGGATCCATAATGCAATTAACCTGAAAATGAAAAATACGCATTAAAAGTGGAATCGAACTCACAAAGAGCTCTATACTGTATATGCACCATGCACCTCTTCTACTTCTGTCAAAAGCATATGTAAAATCTTCAGGACTATTATATAAAGGGTTGCCCTGAAACAGATTTAATGAGTTGGGTGTTAGATAGTTCAACTGCATGAGTTCAGAGGGAGGAGGTGTGAAACGTTTTTGCTGCGGTTGGCTTTATTCTTATACCCTGCTGATCCTCTGTCTCTCACGTTAGTGTGCAGCAACCTATAGTGCTGGTTCTTCTTCAACTTGACTCTGTCCAAATCATTTGTCCTGTTTACACTAGTGAAGCAGTACCAGTATGGAATACTAGGACATTACCGATTTGAGGTCGTGTTATTAGTTGGAATGGGCCCTTAAATTTTAAACTGATCAGGTCAGATGTACTGACTACTGAGGAATTGGATATTTCAAATACCAGTACAGCAGGCTGTTAGACTACCTGTCTACCTGTGGGCGTCATGCAATCATGATAGGAAGCCAAAAGACAATGAAGGTGAAGCTACTAGGCTGGGAATTGATTTCCCATGGTTTAGATAGCATACAACCAACTTTGAGAAAAAACAAACAAACAAACATAGAAACAAGACAACTTAGACTATAAATCCTGCTTTCCTTCAGACTGATTCTATGCTTATTGCAACTCTAAATTTAAAGTATCAGTTGGTAGTTAAAGCATAATGAAACATATAGCCCGAACCTCTCCTGGAAGAAGACCAAGGTGTTCTGCCCATAGAGAAAGTCGTAGGCTGAGGGAGAACTTCCCAGCTTCCCAAGGCCTTCCATCCATAATAGAACTGACAACCTCTTTATCTTCAATAATTACACCAATCTGAAAGAATAGTAAGATTCCATTACAATGTAGAATAGTAAGGCTCTAGCGTAAATCAGGAGCTGGAGAAGATTGTCTAAGTAATCCGCCTAATCATGCCTTGATATTCACTAATTTCAGTTTGGCCATGAACTAAAACACTCTTCACCTTCAACAGCAAACTTTCCAACTTTCTAGCAAAAAAGAGAGTTTTTATGCAGAAGAGCAAAAGAAAGAGAGAAGATACATACAGGGCAGGGAAAATAATTTACATCAGACTTTAGCCTAATTGCATAACTGTAGGTATACCCCTCCATTAGGGAAGGTTATTTCTAAATTAATTAATCTTGAATTCAGCAGTTATTGCCTGCATCGAGCCGGAGCATATATACTGTACAACCTTTCATCTATTTGGCCTGATATAAGTGTAGCATGTGTTTGTTAAAAAAAAAGGAGTAAAGTTCATGGCCGGTCTCGAACTTGTAGGGGTGTGTCATCCCGGTCCTTCAACTCAAAAAGTGTGTTATTTCGGTCCTTAAACTTTATTAGGGTCTCGTATCAATCCAAACGGATCCGGTGGCAACAATTGCTCTCCTGCACAGCGGCGCGCGCCCTATGCGGCAACGGCAGCGGCGGCTGCTCGCCTGTGCCTGGTCTAGTGCCCTGATGGGCCAGTGCGCGTCGGCGAGCTGCTGGAGCTAGCGTGTGCTCAGGTGGACTACGCCCTTGGCCGGCCGGTGTGAGCTACATACAGACGGAGGCGTGCACGTACAGCACCATGCTCATGGTACAAGTGCATGGAGCTGTTGGCAAAGATCCTGTTCATGCACTGGTGGCACGGGGCATGGTTGCGGCCGGCCTATGCGGCGCCGGGCTTCTACAAGAGCACCAAGAACCGGTATAGCCCTGTGGCCAAGATGTTCACGAGCCACGGCTGCACCATGGTGGTGTCGGGCAGGGTTCTTGCTGGACCACTTCCTGCAGTTCCTGATGTTCCTGCGCAGCATCGTGTGTGGCGAGTGGGACGAGGACGACGGCCTGGCCAATGAGAAGCAAGGATGAGGAGCAGCCGTAGCCGTAGCTGGGCGAGCATCCGCCACTGCCGCATAGAGCGCGCAGGCGCTGCTGCCTCCGCCGCGCGCAGGCGAGCAAGCAGCCGCAGCGTGAGGAAGAAGACGACTGTTTTCAAAAGAACCCCACATGAAGTTTATAACTATTTGTGTAATTTTTGTGTCTGCGATTTTATATATAACCCCTTCTAATATTCTATTTCAAGCAATCAAGTCTTATCTCGGTACGTGGGCACAGATCCATACCTGTTTGGATGAATATGAAATCCAAGTAGAGTTTAAGGACCGAAATGACACACTTTTTGAGTTTAGGGACCGGGATGACATAGCTCCACAAGTTCAAGGACCGACTATGAACTTTACTCTTAAAAAAAGAGAGCACCATGCAAACATACAAGTTGTACCTCGGAATCCCTAGAACCAAGCAAGCTTCTATCATTTATGTTGGCTGAGCCAATCAATGCCATGCGATCATCAATAATCATCAATTTACTGTGCACATATATCTGCAACATGCAGATTGTTAGGAAAAGAATAAAAGGAAAGCACGTAAATTAGCCTTGCCTAAAGGCATGGACCTAAGAGCGTAACAGAAACTTTTTGCCCCACACACCACCAACCCACCCAACCCCACCCCCCCCCACCCCCCCCCCCCGAAATAAATAAATAAAGGTACCTGATTGGTGACCAATGGACCCCCATCACCTAATCTGCCATGTGCTCTAAGCCCATAAAATGAGATATAATCATGCGCCTTCGAGCCAACCACATCATACAGTTTTTAAGAATTGAATTAGGTCCTCTACAAATAGTTCGGTATTGCCAATGCATAATTGCCCTCACAGACGCAGCTCCACCATCATCAATGCCACCCTGAAACAAAATATGTAACTATATTTTGAAGGAAAAGGCAGGAGCTCTGCCGCTCAATTAAGTAGAGAAACGAGGGTTATGTTCATCAGGTAACTATAAAGCCACCCTTAAGCACCAAACCATGTGTAATCAATACAAAAGCACGTTACCTGAAAACCAGGTAAAAGTGGTATGACAATAATAACCCTGAAGCG
This sequence comes from Chrysopogon serrulatus, assembly GCA_015844335.1. Taxonomy (NCBI): domain Eukaryota; kingdom Viridiplantae; phylum Streptophyta; class Magnoliopsida; order Poales; family Poaceae; genus Chrysopogon; species Chrysopogon serrulatus. The sequence goes on along the minus strand of JADLZL010005035.1, from coordinate 243,479 downwards.
CCTTTTCTCTTTTTCTGCTCTAAGTATACGCCTATATAGTGCTTCTAATACACGATTCTTAATTGTGTCATCTCCTGAAAGACCTGATATGAAAAACTGATTCTGCAAAGGCCAGCAGAAAGAATGTATGTTACAAGTGACATCAGTCTATTTGTAATTATATGTGCATATAGAAACATCAAGTCTACTGATTCTCAAACATATGAATGTGAATAACTCTGAATATCATGTGTTACAATGAAACTTAAATCATATATATGGTAATACTGCAGAGCTAAGAAAACACACCTCAATGTAAACAAAATGTTCTGCCTTTTCAATGAGAGAAAAATAGGCATTGTGGATGCTTCCTTCGATTTGAGTTGTTCCTGCTGACCATGGGCCAACACTTCTAACAACCTACATAACAGAAACTTTTAATTGGTTAGATACTACTGTACAGTGTGACTTTCATTATTACTTGGTAATTGGTTAGATACTACTGTACAGTGTGACTTTCGTTATTACTTGGTATACAAGCAATCTAAAAGGACAATAATATCATCTCCGATTCATTTCAATCCACTTGGACTAGGAAAACAGATTAATGCAATCTGATTTTAACAAATGCTGCATGTGATAATCTGAGACAAGGGTTTTCTAAGTGCCAACCAAGAACAGCTCATGCCTATGGATACTCTTTTTTATTAGTGTGGAATGATTATGGATATTTCAATAACTTTGGCAAGCGAGAAGTGCAAATGACACTTTAAGATGCTATACAGAAACTTTTAATTGGTTAGATACTACTGTACAGTGTGACTTTCGTTATTACTTGGTATACAAGCAATCTAAAAGGACAATAATATCATCTCTGATTCATTTCAATCCACTTGGAGACTAGGAAAACAGATTAATGCAATCTGATTTTAACAAACGCTTCATGTGATAATCTGAGATAAGGGTTTTCTAAGTGCCAACCAAGAACAGCTCATGCCTATGGATACTCTTTTTTTTATGGTGTGGAATGACTATGGTTATTTCAACAACTTTGGCAAGCGAGAGGTGCAAATGAAACTTTAGGATGCTATTTCCATTATTCAAAACTTAAAGATTATGCACTATTGGCTATTTTTTTAACAAAATATTTGTCTATGTAATAGAATGTAATAGATGGTCGCCATAAACAAATCAAGCCAGTGCAAGATTTTTAATCAGTATGTTATTGAATTCATGATTTCATGGTAAGATACTGCAGTGGGGACATCCCATGCTGTATTTCCTGTTAAAGATCATGCTAAGATTGCACTATGAGGCAAAAAAAAAAGAGCAACACGGGCAAAAATATGTCCAAACAGGCATGTTTATCTGTTGGTAAAACCAAAAAAAATCATAATGGTGCATTCGGCATAATTTTGAAAAACATAACATTTTCTTCTAACTAGGGATGCTATATCTATTCTCTGAGAAAGTATTAAAAGATTTAAAGTTCCTTGAACCACCATGGTCAGGGTTACTTGTGTCACAATGAATAGAACTAAGCTGCCTCAAGGCACAACACAAAGTTAGGGCTGGCTGAATCTGTAAACCAACATATACACCATTAAGTACAAACAAAGTATCAGGACACTATTGTATCAGTGTAATCACCAGTGCATGGAACAAACCTAACCTGGCATCGACATGCTGCTCGGGGACCAACTTCTCCAACTTCAAGCACAGAGGCAACTTGATCTCCTCGTTCTTGTGTCTCCCACCACTCCTTATCTATGTGTTGCATAATTGGATTTGAGGTGCCATAGTGTTTAGACACTGAAACCTCAGGGGAACCGACATTGTCCACAAATCCTTTCATCTGTAAATCTTGTAAAGAAAGATCTTGTTTGGCCTTTCGGTTGGACACTGGTTGCTGGTTCCAATTGGATATATTCGCATGACCTGAAAGACCATTGGTGATATTCATGCCATTCTGTCCAAAATCTCCACTTGCAAATACGTGGTGATCAGGTTCATGCGGCAAAAAGCAATGGAATGTCCTGACATGATGCTGGTGTTGTCAAGGAGTTTAACCTACTAAATTTAATATCCTTATCATGGTTCTGTTTACTCTCCAAGTCCCCATTTGTTTCCTTGCTTGAACCCATGTAATGAGGAATTACCATGTGATGATGAGGCATTAATAATGGAATTGCTTCCTCATTTGGTGCTTTATTCCTCTGCAATAGGTGAGATTGTTAAGTTCAGCACTAATACAAATGACAAATATTCCTAGTGCCAGCAAAACTGACCTTTGCGTAATTCCATCTCTGAACAAAATGTCTTGCTACATCTCTACATGCTGGACCATAAAGTGCACACTGAACATCATGCCAAGGCATGCGAGGATATTTAGTACGATCAAGCTCATCTTTCACTGTGTCCTCCCAAGAATTTGGCTCAGATTCCCTTGCAAACAAAAACACTAAGATAAGCACACAAGCTAAAGAATTAATAGAAAGTGTGCATGCATGGAATCTAATTTAAAAAAATCTGAATAACAAAAATACCTAGGATTGTAGTAATCCTTTCCTGGCCATGTTGACGGAGGAAAATCCACAACTTTATGCTCAGGGGAGTCATAACGACCAAAGCACAAATCAAGACCTCCAATATAGCATACTTGATTATCAACAACAACAATTTTTTCATGGTGAGACCTTAGATCAATAGAAAAGATTTAATTGTGAGAATTTAACTAACTGCAGCTAACAGGAAAAAAACAAGTATAAAGCTCCAATTCTACCATAGATATATGCCAGTCGAGAAATGATCTGGGTAGCGCAGAACTTTAACATTCTCATGAATGTTAAGTAGCCTCCGTTTACTGTACATGCTGTTGATTTTCAATGCAAGAGATACTTCCTTGTACAAAAGAATGTAAATCTGCAAAAACAAAATAGCATTTCTCAGTTAATGAGATTTAGAATTGTTATAACTAATTACTGTGATCATTATCCATTAAATTAGAAAAACATAGTTCTAATGCATTATTCACAGAAAATGATTCATGATAAGCATTAAGCAAACTGTGTTCAGTTTCTAGTTGAGCAACGAAATATTTGAACGCTGAGAATTATGCTCTCGCAGTCTTGCTTATGACCACTTGGTTAAATGGCATGCTAGAAGTGTTATAGCTTAGCCTATTGTACCACACATTGTATTTCACCTGTACTACACGTTGTACTCCTGTACATGGCTATATACATGGAAAGCAAACCTCCCCCCCACCCCCCCCACCACCCCACCACCACACACACACACACACACACACAGAGCACACACACAATGGGTGTGTGGTGTATCAGTGACTCTAGCGTAGGTCCTGTCCAATCACCCCAATACCTTTCTACAAGAAGTTACAGCAGTATCTCCAAACCTAAGCATTCCAATATTACAGAAGACATGCCAGTGCACTAGGTTCATGTAGAGAACAACCATTCTGTAATTAGCTCCTTTTTTTTCTCGAACATGGAGCACTGTGTATCAATGATGGTACTCTGAGATGATTAGATTCTTTGCTCTGTTACTGGACTACTGGCCCACAGTACTGTATCCTTGTCTTTTCTAATATAAAGTGTTAGTTATTGACAGAATAATGAAGAGAGCATGCAACCACATGCCATACACTAGATTGCAGATAGTCTATCTATCATCGGATACAACTAATCCTCAAATGTTTGACTCTAGGATGCCCCACACTGACTTGTTTGGACATTGGCCATAGACAAATGGTATGAATTGATTTAAGACCTTTACCATCAAAAATCTTGTTAGATTAGGTTAAGATAAATAAAATGAAATAAAAAGTGAATGCTACCAAATCTCAAGATAATGAGTTTCCACTAAGTTTTTTCCCTCAAAACTCTAGAAATAGGATAACCTTAAAATCATTTGTAGTCGATTATCGTTTTCATAAATAGAATATAATCGCAGACGAAAAACAACTAAAAGCCAGTATTATCAAAACTTAACTAGAATGCATATTTTTAAAATCCAACAAAATCATCCGAAGGAAAATAAGGAAAACTGTCAAACAATATCTTTGTTAACCCTAACTGATTAATTAACTTATAAAGCCTACTACTAACCCTTACAAATAAATGCAGTTTTGTAAAAAAAAACAGTTAATAAAACTCTTATAGGTTAGTATGGAGCACATGCTGGAATAAAAGGTTCTTTTTCTCAAACACGCAAGAGATTGTGCATCATTGAGAGAGGAAAAAAAGAGGAATAGTACAAAGGAGGGAGAAGACTCCCCCTCCGAAGGGAAACACTAGACCAGAGCAACGAGCCTTCTACAGCTAACATGACACTGGAACAAGGTTTAATAGTTTTGCTGATTAAAAATAATAATTAAATACCTGTACACCTTGTTTCGCCCTTGATTCCAGAAGAATATCAAGCCTAGAGGATCCATGAAAGTGAAAAGGGCGTCGAAGATACAATTCTGGGCACAGCCACCAGTCAGTTATAAATATCTGCACCCAACATTTAATTATCTTCATGACATGGCAATGTCTTCAACTTGTACCAGAAAGATTCTAGTTTCTTTAAGTGCACTAACCTCTGATTTTGCTTCCTCAATGGAAGAAGCAATAGCATCAAATGCAGCATGACCATCTATGAACCATTGCACCGCACTACCATCTTCAGTCAAGCCCCTAGGTGGTGCGAACGAACCAAAACGATGAGGGTGACACCAGCCCTCTGGAGGTCGCCGAGCAGCATTTATTGCAGTAACCCAATCTTTTACCTTAGCTGAACTTCTTGTTCTCAATTTTATTGTCCGGCCACCAGAAGTTACCTTCCACAAGTATCAGTCTTTAGAAAATTCGGACAAAACACCGATGTCACATCTACTGCATTACCATGTTGCTTGCCCAGTGAAATCAAGTCCAGTACGAGTGGTAATTTTTATCATCTTTTAATTTGAGCTACACAAATCCATTGATTTTTTTTTTCCTTATGACACAAACAAAGCAAGTTATTTGCAACATGGGCTTTAGCTATACGCCAAATAGGGACCATATGTAGATAAAACATGGATGGAAGGAAAATGGAACATGATGAACAATTGGAGAAACAACTGGTCATCAAACTAGTTTCTCAACAAGTAGACATAAACCTACAACTGTCCATAAAGATTTAAATCCATGAAGTGAGTTCAGCGTCCTTCAAAGTACCAAAGCAGCTCTGAAATTGGTTCAATTTGAACTATAGAGAAGGTTTCTCACAAGAAAACACAAGTTTGCCAGTTGTATACATAATTTCTTATGCATGGGTGCAATATAGCCTGCTGTATAGGCCAAGGGAGTTAAATCTCAGAGTTTATTAGCACTGGAATTAGATAAAAGTAGTCACTGTCAATAGTGCCTGAGGGCAAGCATGTTCCAATAATGAGGAAGGATAAAACATAATAACTTGCTTTGAGATAAATTAATCAAGGTCCTTAACAATTAATTGATAGCATATATATATAAACAACCCTATACCTAAGGATGAGTGGAATCTGCCAGGTGAATTTGTCATCCCAGCTCAGAAAAAGTAGAAGATTGTCATATACTGAAAAAACTAGATAAAATGCAAAACCCTTCTTAAACAATGTATGACTTCAATACTGAACTACTGGATTTGTTGTGGTGTTTCACAAAATGCTCCATGCATAGAAGTAGAACAGAACTATGAGGGGTGTGTGTGTGAGTGTTCTGTAAGGGCTCTTCCCCTTTCTTTCTTAATATGGTAATAGGCAAGCCTCCCTGTGTTTGAGACAAAAAATAACAGAACATTGAGCTAGTTACACCATATCTCTTTGATGAGTTGCTTAAGACTTATTAATAGTCTGTCTACTGTAGAAAACAAATTATCAAATTTTGTTGAAGTTTTAAAGGCAGCGTAAACAAAAATGTCTGAAAGTATCCAAGGTGTCAATACTGTTAAGTTCACTTACAAGCTGGACAAGCAACCTCCTACCTGAAAGTCATCCCACAAGAGAACTGACACTTCTTTTGTAAGCAACTAAACCCAACTAGCAATATTTTGTTTTGATTGGACTTGAACCCAAAATTGGCACAAAAAAAAAAAAAAAAAAAAAAAAAAAAAAAAAAAAACGCTAAAGAATCCATTTGCTCATTTAGTCTACTTGTTTGGTTTTCCACTGGATAGACACTCACAATATTAGTTGTTTGATTGGAGTGATATGTCAAGATGCTAGACCAAACAAGTCATAAATGGGAAAAAAATACCTCGAATCCAAAATGCAATGGATTACGTTCCTTTATCTCCTTTGCTAGAGTGGTTTGGCCTTCTCCATCTGTATCAGTGCAAGGTGACACATCGAAAATAATTATGTCCAAGAGCTTAGGATCAAATGGATCTTGGAGTAAAGCCAAGAATCCTGGCTTCAGTACAGCCCAAACCTATCAAGAAGCAATTGATTTAAGAGTTCATATGCAAGTCAGTGTCATTTTAGTAAAACAAAATAAATCATCAAATATTGCTCACTACCTTTTGCCAGCTACTACTGCAAAAACTAAAACAGCAGGATGAACAATATCTCTCTTTATTGTCCATCTCAATTTTTGGCAAGTGCCTTGCTGTAACATAATCTTCCTTTAGCTTAGGCCCATACTCTGGCAGAAATGATAGCAGTGAAACTTCCAAAAATTTGCAAACCTGCATTTTAACAGATGTTACTATATAAAAGAAAATGAGAATCAGGATGGTTCACTCTAACGTACACATGCACAATACTTTGGATATATAGTTACAAATTTTCATCAAAACTTACATGATTTTTTTACAGAATTTTTTTTTTTTTTCTCTTTGAGTTGACAATATCCAAGTTTCCCAAGAAATGGTTCAAGTATTCTTGCATGGCAGCCTTTGCACGATCAGAAATTGATTGCTGACGACCAAGGGCAGGTCGAATAACAGGTAAAACAGCACTTGAAGGAACATTTCTGCAGCCAAAGTTTAAGTATGTTTATGACTACATGGACATGGATATGTGGAGCCAACTGCTTCAAGTGCATCAAAATTGTTCAAAAGATTTTGTTGCTGAAGTTTCCATTTTTCTTTTTAGTTCAATAAGGTGACATTGTTCACATACCACCACTTTACCTGCTTTTGACAGAGTGTTCATCATGCTGTGAAGGAACATGCACATCATCAGCCTCATCATCATCATGTACAACTGGCATATGCTCCCCAATCCCCAAATTTTGAAGCCATTCTTTGACCTTTAATCAAACAAAGGAGATTAGTTCAGTTCTACATAACTGAAAATGAAGCTTCCGCACAAAACAATTGTATTGTGCCAAGTAGAGTAGACAGTCAAATAAAGGGATAGAATCAGGTTGATCACCCAAATCACTCATTTAGAAGGCATACTTGCATTATGCAGCTATATTAGGGTAAAGAACCCCAAAGGCCCAAGCAGATCTCAAAGTATTATGTATGTGTTGGCCCAAGCAAGTGAAAATGACAGAAAACATAGTGAAATGCAAAACGTAATGAAAAGCAACTCGATGGTTATAAACTAAATAGTTTTGTCAAGAAAAAAAAAAAGGCGAGTGAGTTCTTCCACTATGACATTTATTTGCAATGTGCTGTAACCAGTGTATTTAGTGGTTAAAGCAGAAAGAATAAGTATATCCAAGCACGAATAAAGATTATGTAACCAACCTGTTCTTGTTTCTCATGGAAATCTTCAAGAAATGCACGTCTCTTCAATGCAAAATGTAGATATAGCACTTGTGAGGCCTTCTTATATAGAAGCCACCTAAACTGAGAGAAGAACTAGTGAACATTATTGAATGGATTTCAGAGTTTGTATTTTGGAGAATCAAATAGAGGCTAAAAAATGCAATAAATGAATGTTAGCAAAATCAGCCTCAAATATATTCCAGTGAAATCATGTTTTTACAGTATCCGTCAACAAGACAAGCAATGTGCCATGCATCATCAACTGATGCAAGTTGTACTGTTTATTTTGCCTTGGCTCGATGCCAACCGCACAAGGGGACATATCAATTATTGTTTCAGAAAAATTCATGATGATATATCAATCTTTTTCCATGGTTGATTGGTTCAGAAAGCAGCACCCAGTTCACATTTTGTTCTCTGTGTCCACCTCAACCAGTCATCTAATAACATCAATCCGAATGCCTCATACTTTTGCCACTAAATTATAGCCTAATATTACCCCCCCCAAACACACCCACACACACACAAAAAAAAAGGCGAAAGTTGACTCCCTTTGAAAGTAAAAGAAATAAAGCAAACTACCTGAATACCATGTAAGCAATATACTCCTTCTGTCCCAGTGCACAGACAAAGCACTGCGCATAAGAAATATTTAATGGCAGTTTATTTTATTGAAACTAGGGGGTCACCCTTTTCTCTAAAAGAAGTTTAACGATAGTGGGCCATACAAACTCCTAATCTCCTACATTAAGTATTAAATGGTATACAATGAACACCTTAACTACTTGTACCCCCAGCAAAATAACCCAGAAAATGGACTTTTGAAGGAGTAACAAAAGGCACAAATTGCCTAGGAATCAAAACACTTAACATTGACAGAGGTGGTAATGTAGCCAGCAGCAAAAAGTTCACCAGCTTTTTGCATCGAATGGAAAATCCCAGACAGAACTCATGCAATCATTGAGTCATGCACTGACAATATTGCTACCCAAAGCACATCAGACGTACCATTTTCCTCCACAATAAGCCCTATCTATAAGTTTTTGTGAAAAAGGAATAGGAATTCAACAAAAGCTACCTTTATTATATATAAAATAAAATAGAAAAGTATACAAGTACTTAAGTCACTTTCATATTCGCATCCAAATGAGAGAAGCACGCCCGAATTGAACCACAAGCCACTCACAGAACCCGAATCGAACGAGGAACTCAGTTCCTGGCACCTCAAGGGACAATCGAAGCTTCTGAGATCATCTAGAAAAATGTAGTCGGAGCCCACCGGGAAAAATCACGCAGCGATTCTACACCGCCAAATGCCAGGCACTACTGCGCTGCGCGCCCAACTAGAGGAAGAGGAGCTAGCAAGGCCAGACGAATCCAGAGGCGGCGCCCGGGGACGGACCTGCTTGTACTGGACCTCGATGGTGTAGGAGAGCAGCATGGGCGTGATGTCCCCGGCGTCGGGGCGCGAGACCCCGACGATCCTGGCCCGCGGCAGCTCGTCGAACACCCGCGCCGACTCCGGCAGGCGGAATGACGCCGACGACGCGGCGGCCAGCCCCTCCGGCGGCTCGGGAGGCTCCGGCGGCATCCTGACGTACCTGTGGCCACCGTGCTCCTGATCCTCCTCGTCGTCGCCGGTCATAGATTCCTCGCGGGATTTATATGGATGGTTTGGTTTCGGACTCGGGAGTGCGGGCGACACACGAAGCGGAAGCCGGAAGGGGAGGAGCCGGAGCGGTTCGAGAAAGGAAGGAAGGAAAGGGGCGGTGAGCCGGAGCCGGTAGGTGTCACGAGTCACGACTGCCGCGCCGCGGAAGGAAGGGGCGACGAGCACATGGATGAGCTCCTGCCAAATTTGGGGTGCTTTTTTTGGCTTTTCCTCGCCCCTTTTTGATTGAATTTCTGTTCCTGAATCCTGATCTTATTTGTGGCTTTGTTTTGATGGTTAGCTAGGTTGAGGAATCCGGTACTCTAGCGTCTATCTAGACTGACGTGTCAATGTTGTGTGACGTGGCAAGTTCCATGAGCACATGTTCGTGCGTGCCCAACGTCCATGTAAAGGCACCTGCTCCCTCCTCCGTTCTATAAATCCTCATCTCATATCTCATGTTTAGAAAAGTTAATAAATCTCAATTTTAATTAAATTTTATAGAAAATAGTATCGACAATTTATCTTCAAACATATTTTACTATAAGAATATATATGATATGATTAATTTACACTATTTATATTGATATGATTAGTTTAATGATACTTATCTTATATTCTAAATATTAGTGTTTTCTATAAGTTTGATTAAAACCAAAATTATTTCACTTCTCGAAATATGAGATTGAGAATTGTTTTGGAACAAAAGGAGTATATCTCCATAAGATAAAGTGATAATTTCATCGGCCACCAATTTAATTATATAGTGAAAATATGTATGGTGATATTGAAAAGCAATAGACTGATTTTTCCCCCTTAAACCTTGACATTAAGTTTGCTCAATTGTACTTAGGATTTATTCTACTAACATGCGAACAGAGGCGAGAGCGAGACCCCCCTTTATTATCTAAAAAGATTCTCTAGTTTGAACACTGTGTCATCCTCTTTAACTGTTATGTTTGTTAATCAAGCCAGGTACAAGCCTCGCGTCCGTTGAACGGATCGGCGCTGTGAGGCTTGGGTGCTTGCCATGGCCTTGGATGCCGGGTGGACTGCCTCTTTACTAGAGTGCTGGCTTGGGGACGGAGGCCTAAGCTCGAGTCAGACTTAGGTTGCACGCCGTCACTCGGCAACTAAGGCTTGGGCGAGCTCCTAAGCCCTGAGCAGTGGCGAAGGGCGTGCTCGGGCTCTTGCCATATCCCATTGTGGAGAGTGTGCGTGGGCGTACTTGGAGGGGTATAGCCTAGCCCCCCGATCCCCAGGGCGACCTTAGAAATTGGTCGGGGTGGGAGGGTTGTAAAATGATCAAGTAATATTCGTGTGAATGACGTACCCCTATGTTTGAGTAATAGCATTACAACAGCCTTAATTAGCTATGATAGTGGATAGAGATATACAAAATCCTAGCAGTAATATGTTGAAATCGCTATAGTACAATTATATCTCGTTATTTGGAACACTGGTTATGGAGTAGTGAATGTATTTTGACAACCTTTTACCTACTTGGAGCATGATTTTGAGCATGATTTTTTTACTGGCAATCTTTTTATGCATTATTACCACCGTTGAAATTAAAGGAATGTAATTCTAAATTTAACTTAAATGAACTATCTTAAACTAGGATGTAATTTTTGCTGTGCTAGCTGACGCTTGAAAATCGTCCTGTTACTTTCCCAAACGGCACGGTTTCAAATCGAGTATAACAACGGCTAGCTCAGGCCATGGTGGAACCAGTTGGTTTATTCAGTCGATCCCAAAGTAAACGACATATATGGCCCACGCCCATAAGGGTTATATTACAGTTAGAATATAACAAATTTGAAACAGGAGTTTTGAATGTCATTCGTCGTCTTTGTTTAGTGGCCAAGTGGGTTTTATATTATCATTATCAGCTCGAAAGTGACTTTTCAGCTCTCTGAGCAAGGACGAGGCAAGTTGAGAAGCAAAAGACAAGTTCAATTAAGTGCACGATTACTGTCATAATACATCGATGACATGGACAGATGGTATTTTGAGGGATCGCACGGAGGAGTGCACGAATATGCGGGGCTTGGTGCGGGAGATCATTCCTTGCAAGATACCACGAGCTGACGCAAGTTGCGGCCCTGTGAGGTTTGGCTAGCAGCCGCAAATGATTCGTTGACGGTGGCGATGTGGCTGTCGCTTCGTGATGATTGCAGGGTCCGTTAGAACACGAACCAGAAGAGCTTCTGTGAACACGGCTCACTGTTGTGTGTATGTTATGTAATTCCCTGCCACATCATACGCTTGCGTAGCACCTAGAATTGGCAAAAGCAGCTGCACATAAGCTAATCTGGTTTTAATTAGGGATTAAAGATGAACAGTGCGCTCGCTTGAGAAACCGCTAGGAAAAAATAAACACAAAAATCTTTAGGACAAACTCAATTTGAGGATAGAGCCATTTGAACTTTTCAGCCAACAGAAGTCAATGACGACTGGGCCTGGTGCATCATTGTGTACTAGGGCAGATTTGAGGGCTTTGATTTAAGAGATACTGCTGGAGTAGAAGAAAAAAACTACGCTTAAAAAGTAGGAGATCCTCAAATCAAAAGTAGAAGGAGCTCTAGAATTAAAACTAGAGGATTTGATTTGAGAGCACCTACCAGAGCTGCTCTTTACTAAGCTAGGTTTATCCAGTGAGATGTGAAAATTTTAGCTGATAACTACGTTTCTATTTCCATGTGCAGTTAAAGTTGACTAAGGGATATGATCCATCAATATGTTGCAATAATGTTCTGGTCCTGATATTAAGACAGGGTCTTGGCCCTATATAACTCTTAAAAATTGCTAATACAGAATCCATGTGGGGAAGACAACTCCGTAGTTACATAAATAGTCAACCAGGAATCAGAACATGAAGCTCAGTTATCACCACTTGAAGAAGACTGAACATTGCTAACTGTGGTTGCACACCAGACACCAGATAATCCCATCTCACATGCAAGCCTATACATGTTGCGTTATTCATTCCAAGATGGCCTGAAGATGTACCGCGGCCATCCATTGTCCATTTCAGTTTTCAGAGACACAAGTAATACATACTAGTACCAAGGAATAGAAAGTGATACAGAAGATGGCAACGAAATCTTCTGTGTTGCACAATAGGAGCTAAGATGGATCACTGAAGCTCCATGCCACAAGAAATTTGACGAAATCGTGTCACATGGAGATGTAACTGTAAGAGGCATGCGTCACACTCCAAAAGCTTCAACGACACCAGAGGTAGCTTGGCGTGCTTTACAGTAAGGAGCGCAGATCGTTAACAATCATGCTCATGCTGGGCCGGGAGTCCGGCCTGTGTTGCACACAGCGGGATGCAATTGCAGCCATCTGCTAGCCAAAATAGAAATTCGTTGGTTTATGTATAGATATAACAGTTTATGTATATATATAACAGTCCTGTTGCAAGTTGCAACCAAGCTAAATTTTCTCGCTTAACATGAAGAATCAATGAATGCTTCAACGTTAGGTAAGTGTCAAAATATAGAAGACACGAGTTAGATTGTGGTACTTGTCTGGACACTGTTTTTCGTCAGAGAGAACACCACTGCATATTCAACTTAGTAGCCGGAAATTCCGACTAAGTTACCAAACACCCAAGGCTATGAAATGCAAAGCCTTGATTTGTTAAACCAGTGTGAAGCATTTGCCTCTTCTCCCTATAAGACTCGGAATAATTCTGGCTCAACAACTAAATCAGATTCTCTGGGAGCAGGGCTTCTTCGGAAATTAGGCTCAAGATCTAACAACCTAAGCATAGCTTGGCGAAACAGGCCTCTACCAATTTCAGTTGTACCTAAATTACTAAGTCATACAATCAACTACTGAAGATAATTTGAACTCTTACTCAATTATCCATTAAAAATTCAATCAAGAGTGTGTTTGGTCTACATTATGAAGCAGTTACTCCTGCTTTCAAAAAAATGAAGCAGTTACTCCGTAGTAACAAAAAAAGTTGAACACATTATCAGTTTTACTACAGAAGTAGAGACAACAATGAGAAAGATAGGTGCAGATCAGCAGCTACTTAAGTACATGATTTATATGTACGTAAAAATGTATCCACCTTTGCTTTTACAAAAAAAAAAAAAAAAAAAATCACCTTCACCCCAATAAGTATATGTAAGAATGTAGTAAGGTACTAGTGGATCTCATAAGAATTTCCTGGCTTAGCCCTTCTTATACAGGTGAAGGTGAAATTATTCCAGAGTAAGTTTCACTGACAAAATTTGAAATGGCCTTATCTCGGAAGGAGATATACCCTATTTTATGTTCAAAAGACGACCATATATTTTCCTGAAATGTTACGAAGAAGAAAGATATCTTTAAATCTGAAGAATCCTTATAAAAATATCTAAAGAAACTTTTGTGGATATGCTTCATCTTAAATTTAGACTAAACAGATATTTGGCTCAAAGGCACAACAAAAGTTTGTTCACATGATCATCTTTTGCGAGAGGGAAAGCACTATTGCTGAAGGTTAAGTGAAACCCAAGCCATCCACCAAAAATTGCTTGCTAAGAAAGAATATAATATTGGTCAATAATTTTACCCTTGTGGCAGCCTTGGGAGGGTATTTTCCTCCAAGCCTTGGATCCACACGTTGTTGCGCCATGTCTTCACTATGTCCTGGCATAGCCTGCATATCAATCCATAAGTAGTTTAGCTGCTGCATCATCTTCTATTGAGACTATGCCTCTAGTTGCACATTTACGTACCCGTATCATGAGGCTCTTCTGGGAATACTCTGATATGCGACCGGTTAAAAGTTCCAACAGCACAATCCCAAAGCTAAACACATCGCTCTCCCTGGTGAACTCACACCTATTAGAACCAAGGACAGAGTACATGCCATCTCTGAGACTCAGATCACAAGCATAGTGGAAGAAGATGAAAGCACTATAATACTAGGTTCCATACTCGGGTGCATCATAACCATTATGGGAAGGAACAACACGATCCAAAATAAGATCATCCAAGTAACCGGGGCGGTTTTTGGACACACGAAGGTCTCCAATCTTTGCAACATCATTATCAAAGAGGAGAATGTTGCTGGACTTGATGTCACCGTGAATGATGCAAGGCTCTGTCTTATGATGGAGGAACTCAATCCCCAGTGCAGCACTTAAGGCAATCTTCACACGTTTGGCCCATGACAGAACTGGTCCTTTTCGGGTTCCCATGACAACTTTTGTTCCTTCGATCATGAACCACAAGAACATCAGATTCGCTGTAGAACTCATATTGCCTCTATAAACACTAAATTAGAATATTAGAAGCAATGGAGAAATGTGGTCAACATAGTCTATGTCTACCCCATCCATAATTGAAAATTAGTAGTTGACATGTGCTTGGCAGTGGCAAAAACTTGCCTAAAATTTGATGTCTTCCTGAGCCTAAAAATTGGTGGTCTACAGATGATGACAGGACTGAACAGGTCACCATATAACATCTTAACATACATCTATAAAAAAAAAAGATCCAACCTAGGAAGAACTAGGTTGTTTTTCATTAACAATAAGAGAAATAGGCACACAAAATCAGTCCAAGAGAGGACTTGAACCTATAGGTAGTTGGATGCATGACTACAGTTCCCACCCTACCACTTGAGCTAGGCTCACTTCCTACTTGAATGCATGAATCAGAATTCAGAAGGAAGAAAAAAAAAAAGAGAGGATCCATAAATAGAGTATTAGTTATTATCATCGTACAAGGATCCCCTAGGCAGCACATACCAATCTTCATGAATATGTAATATTAAAGTAGCACAAGCAACTGCAGGATCAATAAAAATAAGTTGATATAACTTGTCAATGTTTTTCATGCATTCTGCATTTCTGTCATGAAGCATACCAGAATCAGAATACACCAAGCAACGAACTTAAGGGGCATAGAAATAAAGGTTTCATTGTTCATCACCGTGAAGAATATCACGCAAGGAGCCCCTTGATGAATACTCATAAATAAGAGCGCGGACGTTCCCATCAACGCAGTAGCCAAGAAGTTGGACAACATTATCATGGCTCAGTCTTGAAACGGCCTGAACCTGTAACAGAAGAGGAATACAGAATTTTTCTCAGACACGAAAGAGGAATATAGAAGCCCTTCTTGCGACATAAGTGCAGCCACCACCTGAAGTATGAACTCTTCATCAGGCTCAGAAAAAACCCATCAAGGTTCTTCACTACAGGATTCTGGCCAAGCTTCTTCACCGCAGATTTTCGGCCATCTTTCAGCTCTCCAAGGAAAACTTTAGCATGTGATCCCTCTCCTATTAGAGTATCATCATTGAAGTTCCCAGTTATTTTCCTTAGTTCAGCCAGGGTAATATTCAATACTGGAATAGGTGGATTTTTAATACTGGGGTCAACAGGAATAGGAGCAGTTGGCTGTGCAGGTAAGAAGTTGCCACCTGCATTAGAGAAAATTGGATTACTATAAAAATCCAATATACTCCAATAGAAATGATTGTGTTACCACTTTGCAGTAGTTCATATACTAGGTGTACCATGGGCCAGATGACTAGCTGTACGTATTATTTTTACATTTACATTATAGTCCTACAAAGTAAAAACGTTTTATTTTTACATTTTCATCACCTGGAGATCCATGCTGTACTGAGGACCCGGTCTTTTCTCCTTTTCCCCATGGATGCAGATCTTTTTCTACATTTTCTTAGTCTATCTGCCACTTCAACCATTTCTGGACGCAGCCTGTTCTCCAATCTCAAGCATTCAGCTGCTAGCTTTGCAATATCTTCAAGCACCTTTATGTTCTTTTTCCCATCCACAATTTCATCATCGAACATTCGTCTCACTGCTTTCCCTCTTCTGAGTGAGTTGCTGAAACATTGAATAAGGTTAACACTCCCATCTGCCACTTTCTTTCTGGTGATCATCTCCACTAAAATAACTCCAAAGCTATATACATCACTCTTCGGAGTTAGAAGTCCAGTCTGATTGAACAAAGGATCCAGGTAACCTATGGAACCAATGATATTGGTTTGCTGAGCCTCATTAGTAGAAAGCAACCTTGCTATTCCAAAATCTGATAATTTTGGTACAAGATTTTCATCAAGCAGTACATTAGCAGGTTTGATGTCCCCATGAAGAACAGGACTATACATTGAATGCATAAACGATAGTACTTCAGCTAATTCGATGGTAATGTCCAAACGCTTATCCAAAGGGAAGGGAATATGGTGATTAGTATTGCTGCAGTGAAGCATGCTATTAAGATTTCCATTGCAAATAAATTCCATAACAATCATCAGAGCATTCTCCTCGGTACAGCAACCATAAAGCCTCACCACATTCTTGTGGTTTATTTGAGAGTGCACTATCACCTCTTTGGCAAACTCTTCTTTCCTCGTTCCATCTTTGTACCTTTTTACTGCCACCAGAAACTGATCATCTAATGCCCCTTTGTAAACCTCACCAAATGATCCTTTTCCTAGCGAAGTGCTATATCCATTGGTAATTTGTTCTATTTCTTTTTTTCGTGAAAGATCTCAAATTATAGTTGTTCACTCTCTGAAGCACCACATGGCCATTATTTTTAAGGAAATCTCTAAGATTATTCCCTTGGTAATCCATAAACAGACCAATACAACCGATAGAATGTAGTGAAATATCCTTGCCTGCATAAAAATGAAAAATATTGCCACCACATTCATTAGAATTTTAATTCTTTTTTCTTTGAAGAGAATTTTAATGTTGTTTTCCTGAAAAGAAACATTTGATGTTCAAATAAACACAAGCACATGGGAAAGTTGCGAAAATGTGAAATCTGAATGTAGTGGAGAATTAAAAGATAGGAGTATACCTGATTTCCAGATCACAAACGGATATGTTTTACGGTACGGTAAACCATGATGATTATTTTGTATCTCCTATTGCAGACAGTGATTTTATTTTATATTTGTGTTCATATGTGCATCAGATTCCAACTGGTTCTGAACATCTTCTCCTAATAAAATTAGCATTCGCGTGTGTTTGAAAACTAAAAAAGTTCAACCAACCAATGAGCAGAACGATGTTCTAATTTATTTTGTCCAAACTCGTTATTAACGTTCTAATCACATGTTCTCGCAGGATAGCAAGGAAGAGACATCCTTTTGGTCTTTGGATAGCGGCAGGCGCCACTTAGCTAATCTAATCTTGAGGACCCTCTTGGATTTTTCTACTTTTTATGACAACATCCTAGCAAACTAAAATCAGCTACTGTTGAAATGATCAACAGGCAACTACCAGTCGAGATGAGAGAGGGTTTTTTTACACAATTTGTTAAAGGATAAAAATTCTTTCCTTGGCTTTCAAAAAGTTTGCCTTCCTTTCTTGGCCTTTTTAGATTTGAAGTTACATATTTGCTCCAAAATCTAACTTTCCTTCTTATATGACCTTTCAGTCAGACTTGGCCACTAACATTGTATGGGGAGGAAATGACAATTTTACCCCATGTGAAATAGGCAAGTTTAGCATGATATGTACCTTATTTTGTGCAATTTGATGACCTCGAACCACACGAAAATTGTCTAAATAATCCTTAAAATGAAATATATGAAAAATGAATTTGCTTGTTTTGTACTCCATCCCAAATTATAAGACGTTTGACTTTTTTTTTTTGGGCCTCAAGTTTGACCACTTGTCTTATTCAAAAAATTTTGCATAATATCACTTTTTTTTTTTGTTGTGGTTGCTTTATTAATAGAAGTTCTTCAAAATAACTTAAATTTGACCATATTTGCAAGAAGTGAGATGAGGAGGCCAGAAACCAGATGGGCAGCGGGCAACGATCCTGTGGCTGGGCGGCGGAACGGAAGGGTGGCGGCCGCCGGAGCCGCGCAGGGCCGGGACTGGGCGCGTGGGCAGCGGGCAGCGAAACTAGGAGTAATATAATTATAAGACATAATCTTCAAAATGGGGGGGAAAAAACTTTCTGTATGCCCCTCTGATTTATTAGCAAGTGCTTCCAATCCAAACGATGAGAGCAGAGCGAGCAAAGACGAAATACCGAGTTGAGGCAGCCGGTGATTTACCTGCCTGTTGTCCTGCAGGCTGCGTGTGCTCGTAACGTAAGCGGAGGAAGAGGAACTTGGGCAACTGCGCCCGCTGCCCAGCCTGCAAACCAGAAAATCCCTCAACGTTGTTAATCCAATGTCGTCCCTCAATGTTGTTCATCCATCCATTGGCGTCACGACTAACTCGTTAGTCTCCGGTCCTCTATGAAGAAAGCAGGCCAGCACCAATTGGACATGCGTATTCGTTTTAGAGTTCCAGGGCACGAAGACCCCTGCCTTTCAAAATTAATCAAAAGACGAGTACAATATCCATTACAGCACCAGCATTCCTGGCAAACTCCCGTCTCCTTAGGAACGCCAAGGAACGACAACACCACATAAACTCCAGATTACCCACAAGAGAGCTAATGTCACAACAGATACAACTTTGATATCAGTCACCAGATACCATCAGCATGAGGAACAGAACATGTCCTCCAGCTTGTTCGCAGTTAAATTTCCAGCATCCTTTCCATCGTCTTCATCCATCCGGGAGATACCACATCTGCTTCGCCCGAGCCTTGATCCCCGCAATGCATTGCTTCAATAAATCCTGGTTTCCCACTGGGCACAGTATTAGCCAATTCTGCACCATTCCAGCAATTATCTGGTAGAGTATATCCATACTCTTCCAGCCAACATTCTGAAAACAAAGACTATTTCTTAGTTTCCAAACAGCCCACATAGCTGCAGCAGTAATGATGTTAATCACACAGTTTCTTTTATTTGAAAGCCAAAATTTGCCAATAACTTCCAATGAAAGACCAACTTCTACTTAAGAACCACAGATAGCTCTCTCCACATTTGTTTTGCTACTACACAATCAAAGAACAGATGATACATGCGTATTCGTATGCAATGTAAGGTCGCCGTGGTGAAAAGAGTTAGGCGCTCTGGCACTAATGTTTTAGGTATGGAGGTGTTGAAACTGGTTGCCAAAAAATAAATGGTATGGAAACATTTTTTTTATATATATATATATATACATTCATTCATGGATGCAGAGGCCGGATTGTTATTCCCTTAAAAACTATTGTGTGATTATATATTTTGAGCACTAGACTTGTCGAACCACTTAACATCACATCTCTCTCGATGATATTGCATACGCAAGACATGAAATAAAATCAATTATAGGCCTCTTGAGTTTGCATGACTCTTCATATGACATTTCTCCACAATATATCTTCAATATTTAACCAAGTCCTCCTTGATCATATGACTTGAAATTTCAACATATACGAGTTCAATTCATGACTTCAAGTCATTCAGTTCTTAAACCATTAATGATTTGATACTCCACATTGTATGAGTCCACATGACTTGATTAGTGACTTGGATTAACACCTTAGCCATGGCCCCTTGCTAGCCAAGCCGCCGCTTTATACTTTTACCTTAGTCTCTCAAGCTATTTACTTTTACCTTCACTTAGTCTCATTTGAACATTAAACAAACTCGAATTGACAAAATTACCATAGACGCTTTACCATCGACAAGCAAAGGGGCGAGAGGATGAAAAAAATTCAAAGTATAGCAAAGTCGTTAACATAGATAGTAATGTCTCTTTTTTTAGAATGGTTTATACACCAAACGTCGGCAAGAGTTTTGCTAGATTTTTATTAGACGAGAAAACAGAGAAAAAGATTACAAGAAACACACTGAAAACAAAATGAAAAAAACTACTTTCTCGGCGCTTAGGCCGAACACTCTACTTAGAAAAACAGAAAAAAAGGAAAGTGCTCAATCCCCCCTCGAAAAACAAAAACCAGGGGTACACCACCTAATCGATCTGCGCATTAGTTGTTGAAGCCAACTGAAATTGATCTATATCCTTCTTGCATAGCAACGCTACCTGTGATGTTTGCAACTCCATATTTTGGAAGGTCCTTCTGCTTGCGTTCCTTTCAAATATTCCATAAAAAATAAATCATCATTCCATCAAACACCTTTCTCGACTTTGTTGAAATCTTGAGCGACATTTGCACCAGTAGTTATGCAAATGAGCCTTTGCATTGTAACCGTGTCCAATACTCTAATCCCAGCCACTGCTTGAGAAAGGCCCAACAGTCAAGCACAAAATAACCAAAACAAATTAACTAAAAACCAAAAGATTGAGCAAACAACAATGGAAAAAAATGGTGTGACTGATTTTAGAGTTGGGTGAGTTACCGTCCGTCTGTACTCTGTACTCTGACCGTGCTCGTTGTTGCTTGATCGCCGCCGCGAGTAGTTGGTCTCTTGTCTCTTGATGATCACCACTCGCCGGCTCGTTGTCGCCGACACCGGATCGGCGAAGTCACGACTCATGTGATCGCCGGCTTGTTTGCCGATCGCCGCTGTCCACACCGGATCGGGCGCGGACGACGGGTGTCACGGCGTGTAGTCCAATCCATGGACGATGCCACGATGACCTTACGTTTTGCACAGCCCACCACGTAAGACAAGCCCGTAAAGCAAGGCGTAAAGGCCCAAAGGCAAAAATAACAGTTCGGACTTCTCCCATCCTCGGAAAAAGTCTACTTTTGCTCCCTCAACTTTCGCGAAAGTCAAACAACGGCGTGTGTCGCCAACAATATGTCCGTGATTTCCGGAAGGGTGTTGCGGGCGACGCGTAGGGGCGATCCTGTTCCCGATCGTGATCTAGGTCCCGCCGCCCGGTGATCTTGATCGCCTAACGCCCGCCGCCCACGTGGCCACGGCGCCCCCCCCCCGTCACCACCATTGCGGTGTGGCGCCCGGCCTCCGCAAAACGCGTCGGTTAGCCGTCCGGCGCCGCCGTCCCAAATATTACCTTTAGGGTTTTGCCGCTTAGGATCCGTGATCGGGAACTAGCTGCTGCAGCTGCGTTGACCATCACGCAAGCTGCCTTGCTGTGCCATCCAAGCCTGTACGCATGGCGTCGACTGGGAGTGGCGAATCGGGGGGAGGAGGAGCACATCCAAACCCTAATGTATCCGACTTGCTCCAGAAACTCCGACTCACAGAGGAGGAGGTGGAGGTCCTGGAATTTAGTGATGATGAAGAGACAGAAACCATGGCGCCGGTGGAATGGGCCTTGGTTGGGAAGGTTCTGTCGCCGGTGGCAGTGCACGTGACCACCGTGCGCTCGGCTATGAAACCGGCATGGGGGAACCCGGTTGGCCTGAAGATTCGGGCGATCGGCAAGAAGAATGACAACCTCTTTGTGGTGGAGTTCGGGTGTGCTCACGACAAGGAGAGGGTGCTGGCAGGCTCACCATGGATGGTGGGAAGGTACTCGGTGTTGCTGCAAGAGTACGACGAGAAGTTGAGTGCGGCAGAAATCAAATTTGATCGCGTGGAGCTGTGGGTTCGGTTACTAAACCTTCCTCTTGGCTGGATGAACCGTGCAAGGGGCTCGCGGGCCATGGATATGATTGGGAGGGTGGTACAGATGGATGTAGATGCTGACGGGAAGGCTAGTGGTGCCTTCTTACGTGCCCGAGTGTCTATTGAGATCGATAAACCAGTGAGACGGGGTGTCCTTTTGAGGATAAGCAGGAATGAAGAGCCTCGCTGGTTCCAGGCTTAGTATGAGAGGCTCCCGTACATTTGCTTTCACTGTGGTTTACTTGGGCATTCAGATATGGAGTGTCCAACTCCGGCGGCACGCAATGATGATGGCAAACTGCCTTACGATGTCAACTTAAGAGCTCCTGAGGAGAAGCGACGCCGGCCACAATCCTTTGCAGCTGCGGCGGCGGACTCCTTTGGCAGCGGTTCATCCTCAGGCTACCGTCAAGCGGGTCAGGCAAAAAGGGAAGGGAGCAGGGGGTCATGATCTGCTACGGGGTCGCGCCTCTCTGAAAACCAGGTTGGGGACTCGGAAGAAGCTGAAGTTGAAAGCCCCATGAAACAAACGGTGCACGAGGAGGTGCATGATAGGGGGAGCGGTGGATCCAATGCTAACAGGCAGCTGGTATTCCAGGCTATGGATGAGGACCAGCGCCCAGGTCAGAGAAAGAGGAAGTCGAAGCCAGCGTCCAAGGTGGTGCACACTCTGGATCTTAATGTTTCCCTTGGGGATTCCAATGCCCTTGTCCCTGCAGGCTTGGTTAATTCCCGAGTGAACAAGATAGATGGTGCTGCGGACAATGGCGGTAGTAGTATGATCGAAATTCTCAAGAAACAGAAGCGGGGCAACTCTCAAAATGCAAAATCGGCCGGGGCTGCGGATGGCAGTCCCCGCCGGGCACAATGAATATACTCAGCGTGAACTGCCGGGGCTGCGGGCAGCCCGAGGCAGTTCAGGAGCTCTACCACATGGTGGTGGAGAAAAAGCCCGCGGTGGTGTTTCTTATGGAGACACGGATGGGTGAAGAGCGAGCTCTAGGCTTGAAGCGCACGCTTGGCTTCCCTAATGCCATCGTGGTCAAGTCGGAGGGGCTAAGTGGTGGGTTCCTGCTCCTATGGAGACAGGATGTGGTGGTGGTGGAGTTGAGCAAGTCACGTTCGCATGTGGATGTGCTGCTGTCATGTGATAGACTGGGGGTGTCACAATGGCGATTCACGGGATTCTATGGGGAGCCAAGGAGAGAGCGGAGAAAGGAGAGTTGGTTTTTGTTGAGATTCCTTCGGGCACAGTCGGCTGATCCGTGGTTGTGCTTAGGGGATTTCAATGAAGTGCTGAAGGTGGAAGAACAAATGGGGGTCAATGAGAGAGAGCAGTGGCAGATGATGGCTTTCCAAGAGGTTGTGGATGACTGCCGTTTGTCGGATCTGGGGTATCATGGATTGCCTTATACCTGGGATAACAGGCAACTTGGTGATAGAAATGTTAAAGCCCGGCTGGATCGGGGGCTTGGTGATGATAAGTTTATGGAGGCCATGGGGGAGTCAGAAGTGTTCCACGTACCACTTGCAGAATCCGATCACTGTGCCCTGTTGGTGGAGGTCAGGAAGCGAGGTCCTGGCCATCGGAGCAGGCGGAAACCCGCTATGAAAATATGTGGCAAAGACATAGCGAATACATGGACTTTGTTAACAGGGCATGGGACCCTGGAGAGGCTGGGGCAGATTTGGAACTGGCAGCCAATGCTCTCTCGAACCTACAGACATCGCTGAAATCCTGGGACAGGGAGGTATTTGGCTCAGTAAAAAAACAAGTTAAGGAGCTACGGTCAGTCCTCGAGACAGAAAGAAGCAACACGCTTTACCGAGGGCCGACAGATAGAGAACGAGAAGTGATGGCCAAGTTGTCTGAAGTATTGGCCAGAGAGGAAGCAATGGAAAGGCAGAGATCGAGAATTTCATGGCTGAGAGAAGGAGATGGAAATACAGCATTCTTTCAGGCTAAGGCTCGAGCAAGGACTCGTACAAACAGAATTAAATTATTGAGAAATGAAGCTGGACAATCCTTCACGGAACAAGAGGACCTCGAGAAGCTGGCCTGTGACTTCTATCAGACTCTTTTTTCAGCACAGGATCAGTTGGACCCTGATTTAGTTTGTAAACATGTGCTACGAAAGATTACACAGGCAATGTCTGACGAACTGGAGAAGGCCTATACTGAGCAGGAGGTTGAGGCGGCACTGTTCCAAATGGCGCCAAACAAAGCACCCGGCGTGGATGGCTTCAACGCCGGCTTCTTTCAGGCCTATTGGGACTTGGTCAAGTCGTGTGTTGTCCCGGCTGTTCTGAAATTTCTGAATGGGGATGACATGCCAGCCGATGTGAACAAGACGCTCTTGGTCCTCATCCCAAAGGTTGGTAACCCACAGGAATTGTCTCAATATCGGCCAATCTCTCTTTGCAATGTACTGTATAAATTGTGCTCCAAGACAATGGCTATGCGACTGAGAGGGATCTTAGACGAGGTGATTTCAGTGGAACAAAGTGCTTTCGTTCCGGGCCGCCTGATTACTGACAATGTTCTGATAGCATATGAGTGTATTCATTATCTGAGGAACAAGAAAGGCAAGGCGGGAGGCTGTGCCATCAAACTTGACATGGCCAAGGCTTATGATCGGGTTGAGTGGCGATATGTGGAAGCTGTGATGAAGGCGCTGGGCTTTCCAAATTCTTGGTGTGCCTTGGTAATGAGGTGCGTGACATCGGTGTCCTTTTCAGTCCGGGTTAATGGTGTTCTCTCGGAGAGCTTCCAGCCGACCCGTGGCATCAGACAAGGAGACCCCATATCACCATACCTCTTTCTGCTATGTGCAGAGGGTCTATCTTGCATGATCAAAAACATTGGACCGTTGTATGTCTCAAGATGTATTCGGGTGAGCAGGCATGCACCTTGGATTTCACATCTCCTCTTTGCGGACGATTGTATGATCTTTTCACCTGCATCGAAGAGAGGGGCAGACCGGGTTGCAGCTATTCTGGATGAGTACCATAAGGGCTCTGGACAGCTAGTGAATAAGCAAAAGTCAGCAGTGTTCTTTAGCTCTAATTGTGATCAAGAGACCAAAGATGAGGTTCTGACAAGCTTGCAAATTACTGCTGAAGCATTGGGGGAAAAATATCTGGGGCTACCCACGGTTGCTGAAAGGGGATCTGCAAATGCTTTCAATTATTTTCCAGCTAGGATCAGGGGCTTTGTGGGTGGTTGGGCTGAAAAGGATCTGAGTTGTGCTGCTCGAGAGGTGCTGCTAAAAGCGAATGCACAGTCAGTTCCGACGTATCCCATGTCATGCTTTAAGCTTTCACAAGGGGTGTGTCGAAAGCTTACGACTATGGTGTCAAACTACTGGTGGGGGAGCTCGTTGGATAACCATAAAATCCATTGGCTGAGATGGGAAAAGTTAACCCATTCCAAGAGTCAAGGTGGAGTTGGTTTTAGAGATTTCTCTTTATTCAATCAAGCCATGTTGGGTAAACAAGGTTGGAGATTGTTAATGAGGCCAGATTCGCTGTGTGCAAGGGTGCTAAAGGGGAAATATTTTCCCAATACTGATTTCCTTTCGGCTGCCAAAAGGAAGCGAAGCTCGGCGACCTGGAGAGCGATTCTTCATGGGAGGAATGTGCTTCAAAGAGGACTGATCAAACGTAATGGACCAGGGAATATTGATGTATGGTCTGAAAATTGGATTCCGGGCTTGCTGTCTTTCAAACCAGTGAGCCGGCTGGACACGGCAACAGCGGAGCGTGTCTCGGACCTCTTTTTTTCGGGGACGAGAATCTGGGACGAGCAGGCTGTGAGACGATCATTCATGGCATTGGAGGCCGAGGAGGTCCTGAAGATTAAACCCAGCACTCGGTTGCAAGATGATGTGCTCGCATGGGCTCTGGACAAACATGGTGCCTACACTGTGAGGTCAGCCTACAGAATGCTCAAGGATGACCAACAAGCACGAGCGATGTCGGCTTCGAGTGAGCAGATGACTTCGGGGAACACAGGCTTCTGGAACGCAGTTTGGAAGCTGAGTGTGCCGCCAAAGATCCGGGTCTTTTGGTGGAGGGTTCTTCACAACTCCCTCCCATCAAAACTGGAGCTAAAGCGGAGGCATGTGGAAAAGGAGAGCCATTGCGAAGTCTGTGGTGACCCAGCAGAATCCATCTACCATGTCTTCTTCAAATGCCCGGTCGCTAAACGGTTCTGGAAAGAAGTGAAGAAATTAACTGGGGAGCAGGTTCCTGAGCTGCACCCGGCTTCTTGGGCGACGGATATTTTCAGGCCAGACGTGTGCAGTGCGGCCGCTGCAAAGTGGCTAGTATGTGGCGCTTGGGCCTTGTGGACTGGCAGGAACAATGGTCGTCATGGGCGTAAAGTTTGGGAGCCGGGAGCATCGGCAAGATACATCTCAAGTTTGCTGGAGGAATTGGCTACTTTGAAGATGCCAGCGAAGTCAGTCAAACCGGCTAGACCAAAACGATGGAAGCCGCCGGAGGTGGGATGGTACAAGGTGAATTCTGATGCATCTTTTGACGCCAATTCATGCTCCGGGGCTGCTGGAGTGGTGATCAGAGACCACCAGGGACGAGTGTGCTCGGGGGCAGCGCGCTGGCTTGATGACGTTCTAGATGCATTAACAGCTGAGGCTTTAGCAGCAAAGGAAGGTTTGGAGCTGGCGGCAGAGATAGGATACGAACGGGTTGTGCTGGAAGTCGATTGCAAATGTCTGAAGACTCTCTTGGACAATCCGTCAGGCGTACGATCCTCTATCGGCGGCCTTTGTTTCAATATTACAGAGCTGGGGAGAAGCTTTAGTGAATTTGTTATTACTTGGGTGGGGAGAGAAGCTAACTCAGTAGCTCACTATTGTGCTTGTACGGTGATGGCTATTGAGCGTTCGTGCTTTTGGCTTGACGAGGTGCCGCTTTGGCTAACCGAACTTCATGGGCCGATTGTAACCCCATTATGATTTAATGAAAGCTCAGAATACTCAAAAAAAAAAACTTTCGCGAAAAGTCTATTTTTCCTTCCTAAACCCCAAAACCGGATAAACAACCTCCCTCAACTTTTTAAACCATGTGTTTTTACTCCCTGAGTGGTTTTGCTACTGATGACGGTGGTTTTATCTTTTTCTTTTTATTTATTTCGGATGAACTTTTAAAAAATTATAGTAAATCACAAAAAAAATCATAAAATACAAAATCTAATTTTGTTGGACTTCATATGAGTACATCTACATAATGAATATATAATATGGTATGCTTTAGTACAAAATTTTTGCTAGTCTTTTTTCTTTTTTTATTTATTTTGGCCGAATCTTTGAAAAATTATAGTAAATCACAAAATATCAAAAAATAGAAAATCTAATTTTCTTAGACTCCACATGAGTAGATCTTATGATATATTTTAATATAAAGTTCTTGCTGTAGCTTTTGATCTATGCTTTTCTATAATTAATTAAAATAATTTATAAATGTAGCTTCTATAACTATTTTGTTGCACTAAAGCGTACCATATTATACATTCACTGTCTAGACCTACTCATGTGGAGACAACAAAATTGAAATTTCTATTTTATGATTTACTATGATTTTTCAAAGATTCAAATTTAAATAAATAAAAAAGAAAAAGACTAGCAAAAACTTTAAACTAAAGCATAACATATTATATATTTATTGTGTAGATCTACTCATGTGAAGTCCAAAAAAATTAGATTTTCTATTTTATTTTTTTGTGATTTACTATAATTTTTAAAAAAATCAGCCGAAATAAATAAAAAGAAAAAAGATAAAATCACCGTCACTGTAGCAAAACCACCATCAAAACCACTTCGTAGAGGAAAAGCGCATGGTTTGAAAAGTTGAGGGAGGTTGTTTGTCCGGTTTTAGGGTTCAAAGAGAAAATGTAGACTTTCGCGAAAGTTGAGGGAGCAAAAATAGACTTTCCTCCCATCCTCTTCCTCATGCAAAATACCCCCATTGAATCACATTGAATCAGCGACATGCCAAATAGCAGGACCTTCAACCTTGCATCATGGACCATGGCTACCGAAGCAACTCAGGGTAGGCATCTGCCGTGGAGCCCCCCTACCTTGCCATACGGGGCCTCCGCCTCGTCGAAAAAAACGTTAACACAATGTTAAATCTTGAATAAATATTAAAACAAATACGAACACTCGTATCAAATTAAAAATTTAGATTCGGATGAGAACGAATCAGCTCACTTGTTTTTTATAAAACCACTTAAAAATACTTTTTTGAATGAGTTGGCGCTCTTTTTTATGAAAAATAAGTTGCCGCTCTAAATAGCTGTTTTCGGATTCTTTTTTTTTTTGGCATGTACTCCGTAGTATGTTTTACTACACGTCCCGGCCCTGGGATTTTTTTTATTTTTAATCCATTTTTAAAATATATTGCAAGAAAAAACTGGGTCAAAAAGTAATTGCATGTTGTAGCCCCTTTGGTCGCGCCAGATCGCCGGGCGTGGCGGGGAGCACTCGTCACGCCGCATGCACCGCGCGCGACAGCCTAGCCTGCGTGGCCATGGTGGTTGACCAGGGGCTGGCGTGGCACCGTGTGGGGCCCGCCCTGTCACGCCAGCGTTCTCCGGCGTGGCGAGTGTCACGCCGGCATGGCGCTGGCGCGACGGGCACTTAAAGCCCCACCAAACCAATCCCGGGGCTGGCGTGGCGCCGTGTGGGCCCCCCCAGTCGCCGGCGACGACTCTGGCGTGGCGGGCCTGTCACGCCACCTGGCCGGCCCACGATTCTTTCTTCCATCCGTTATTTCTCCCGGTCGCACCCCCCCGCCCCGCGCCGCCAGAGCCGCCGCCGCCCCTTTCCTCCCTCCTCCGCCGGCGCCCTCCCTTCCTCTCCCCTCCTCCCATCCGGCTCGTCGTCCCGGCCTCTCCCCTCCTCCTCTTCCCTGCGTGGGGCCTTGCAAGCTGGGGTCCCGAGGGCGCCCCCCCCCGGACCGGCCGGGCCGGTGGGCGGCTCGCCCGGCGGCCAAGGTGCCGGCGCACCTCCTCCTCCCCCATCTCCGGCCACTACTGTCCTAGTACATTGATTCATCAAGGTATTAATCCATGTGCTTGATCTCCCTCCATTTGGAATGCTCATGTCTATGTCTAGGGTTTGGAGAAAATTTTATTTTGTGAATTGGTTAGGCGTTTGTTGATATGATTTGTTTCGTACATTCGGTTCATGATACAATGTGGTAGTGGATTCGACGTTAACTACGTGTTGCATGGACGTTGGTAGGTCTTGCATGGAAGATGTGTAATATTTGCTTGGTCATGCCATTATTTTGATAGGGTTTTGCAGATATGAATTGAGATGATTTGGTTATGAAATTGGTAGGTATTGATGGTGTTGTTTTGTTG
Organism: Chrysopogon serrulatus; assembly: GCA_015844335.1. Classification (NCBI taxonomy): domain Eukaryota; kingdom Viridiplantae; phylum Streptophyta; class Magnoliopsida; order Poales; family Poaceae; genus Chrysopogon; species Chrysopogon serrulatus. The sequence continues at coordinate 214,289 of JADLZL010005035.1, read as the reverse complement.
TTGGTTGAATTTGTAGATGGAACGGTTAGTACGTCTATTTTGTGGTGGGAAAGTGAAAGAAAATGGTGAATTTGAAAGCATGCATGAAGAAGTGAAGTTCTTTAGTAGACCTCCGAGCTTTGAATGTGTTGTTGGGCACTGTCGTGATAGATTTGGGTGGCCACTAAGCTTAAGAGGTAGATTTGATTGCGGCAAAGAAAGACCACACTATGTGTTGATTGGTTTGTCATCTGTAGATGATTGGAACAACTACATTGAAGTCAAGTTAAGGGTAGTAGTGTGAAGTGTTTGGAGGTAGTTGTGCGAAAAGACACTTAGGCCAAACGAGGAAGATTGTGGTCCCGAAGTCGATGTCCCGGCTATTGAGAATGTAATCCAAGATGAACCGTTTGAGTCGGTGGGTGCTTTGGATGATGGTTTTGATGAAGATATGTTTGGTGAGGACGATGACTTTGGATATGAAAGACCCGATGTGGTTGACATATCCGGGTTCGGAGGAGGAAGAAGACCGTGATGAAGATGAATTCACATCGAACCCTAGTTCTTCGGATGTGGTGTTAGAGGATGAGTATAGGTCGGACCCTAGCAAATGAGGAGGAGATTGATTGCTACGAAGATGGGTTACCCGAGGCATTAGGTGGTCCATATGATGGATCTTTGCGGGCCGGAGTACACTTAAGCGTAACTTAGGCAGCTAAAGGCGGTTCATGTGGAGGTACCCTCGTTCCTAATTGTATGGACATTAGTATGATTGATGAGGCCATATGTGACACGGGATTGACGTTGTTAGATGATGGTGAAGGTGAGACTGAGGCAGTGGAGATTAAGAAAGGAAGGGTGTTTGACACAATGGAACATCTAAAGTTTTTCCTGATGGATTACTCGGTTAGGTATCACAGGCCTTATTATGTGAGCCACGCCGATAAGAACAAGAGGTACACGGTGCTTTGCAAGCGTGGTTGTGGTTGGCGGTATGGGCTCGGCTGCAGAGGAATGGTAAATGGAAGATTCACAATGTCAAGCAACCACACACTTGTCGCTCTTCGAAGCCCAAGGGTGTGCATGCCCAAAACACGGCTCGTTACCTTGGTTCTCGGCTAGTTGGGCTTGTTAGGGCTGATAGCGATACATCTGTCTCAACGATTGTGGAGGCTATATTTGGGTTCACTGGTTACAGAGTGAAGTATTCCAAGGCATGGAGGGCAAAGCAGTATGCTATAGAGTTGCTTTGGGGAGATTGGAAGGAGGCTTACAACCAAGTCCCTAAGATTCTAAGTGCCATGAAACACTTCAATCCGGGGCTTCGATGGTACCATTATGCCGGTCGCATAGTTACGGATGTTGACGGTGTTCCAAGACCAACTCTACAAAGAGTGTTTTGGTGTTTTAGCCAATCTGTGGAGGCGTTGAAGCATTGCCATCCATTAGTGCTTGTCGATGGCACCTTCGTTACAGGCAAGTATAGGGGTGTTCTCATGATAGTCGTCGGGGTGGACGCCGACAACCAACTTGTTCCTTTAGGTTTTGCTTTGGCCGAGAGTGAGAACGATGATAGCCTGGTCTTGGTTCATGAAGCTATTGAGGAAGTATGTTTTGGGTGTGTCATGTAAGATATGCCTCATCTCCGATCGTCATCATGGACTATTGAGTGCGGCAAGGGAGGAAATAGAAGGATGTGCTCCTCTTGAGCATAGGTGGTGCATGAGGCACTTTGCTGCCAATATATGGAGAAGACAAAAAAAAAGAAGTTGTACGTAAGTTGAAATCTCTATGTGGTCAGTCGGACTAAGGAGAAGTTTCAAGAAACCCTTGATGAGTTGAAAAAGGTGCTCAATGGACCGGCTAAGACATGGCTAAGAGACCGGATGCCTAATAGAGACAAGTGGGCTCTAGCCTTTGATGAGGGAGGTCTTAGGTATGGCGTGATGACTACGAATTCTTCTGAGTCATTCAACAAAGTGTTCAAGGGTATAAGAGCCGTCCCCCGCTTTCGGGATTGTTGAGTACTCTTTTAGGAAGTGTAATGAATACTTTGTGAAGCGGTGGAATACAGCTAATGTGTGCAAAAACAAATGGGGTAAATCAGGTAGAAGGCACTTGGATGTGGCGTAGACGATAGCTTCGAATCAAGTGGGGAAGCATTTGGGCCATCTAGGCTAGTTTACAATATCAGTCCTGCTGAGGTACCAATCCCGGTGGAGAAAAAAATATGGTGGTAGGAATTATAGGGTAGACCTTGATAAAGCCCAATGCTCTTGTAATATTCCACAACCGTTTCATGTTCCTTGCTCACATGTCATCACCGCTTGTAGAATTAGGGGTGTCAACCATGAGGTTCCCAAATTCATGAGTCCTTTGTACTTGAACTCCCAAACTCTAAAAGTATGGCAATCTAGCTTCGAGCCTTACCTAGATCCCACCCAAAGGGCCGGAGTACTTAGGGTTAGATTTTATTCCCCGACCCGCACCTCCTTAAGATAAAGAAAGGGAGAAGGAAGAAAAAGCGTCTTCGAGGAGTTATGGATGCATCAAATGGGTATGGTGAGGATATGTATGGTTGTGGGGACTTTGATGAGGCACCGAAAGGTCCGATGTTCCAAATGTCACAAAACCGGACACACACCGCGCGACTCATACCAAACGGAGAAAGACAAAAAGCAAAGGGGAGAGAAAGAAGGCACTAGTGCTACCGCCGGGTATAGGGTATGTTTTAGCATAAGTATTTGCAATGTGATGTTGTAGTTGTGTTTGTATTTGTCTTTTATTAATGGTACTTCTTAATGGTATAGGGTTATATGGTTGCACTAGTGATAGCATAAGTATTTTTCTTTTAGTAATGGTATTTCATAATTGCTTCCACTATTACTAACTTATTTGTATTTTGTTTTTAATTACAGGATGGCTCACCCGCAGTACCCCCTTCTGCAGAAGTGCTACGACAAGGACCACCGAGCGCACTTGCTGGTGGATGAGGGCAAGGTAATTCAAATATGCTACTATATTTTTGGTCATAGCACTATATTGTTCCTATTTGTTCCATATGTGACCTTTTTTGTTTATGTTTGTGAACCAGGAATTGACCTACCTCCGTCCCCGCAGTCACCGACCATTGGCGTGGGATGAGCGTTACGCCCCTTTCCTTGCCAGGGCTGGCTTCTTAAGCCTAGCTCGAGTCATCAATGCAGGCCTTCCGGACATGGATGCCTCCCTCTTCACTGCTTTCATTGATAGGTGGCGTCCGGAGACACACAGCTTCCACCTACCTTGTGGTGAGATGAGCGTGCCGCTGCAAGATGTTGCCTACATTTTGGGACTTTGGATAGATGGTCTTCCAGTGACCGGTAGTATCTCGACAGAGTCATGGAAAGATCTTGTTGAGCAAGATACACCGCCATCGTCCACCCGAGCCGAGGAGGGGACGAAGGAGAAGAAGACTTCGGTGTGAGCTCCGTGTGGTCAAGGACCGCTTTTGACATGTGTCCGCCGCATGGCGGAGACGATGTTGTTGAGAGGTATGCCCGGTTTGGATGTGGCACATGGTGGCAAGCTTCCTTCTCCCGGATGCTTCGGGAACACAGTCTCTGGATGGTCCTTCCACGCCTAATTCAACCTTGGGACAACATCAATGGCTTTAGCTGGGGTTCAGCTACTCTTGCTTGGTTATACCGGCAGCTATGCGAGGCATGTAGGAGGAAGGAGCCAAATTCAAACATTGGTGGCTGCACATACTTGCTTCAAGTGTGGATTTGGGAGAGGATTCCCATAGGGAGGGTGCATAGAGCACGTGTGCCGGTCAGTAGTTTCCTTGACATAATTAGAGTTTGTTCTTATGTTCTGCATTACTAACTATTTCTTTATAAATTGCTTATTTGCAGGCTTGGCTACATGGTGACTGCAGACCCCCAGTGTGCTACCTTTGGAAGGGAGTGAAGCCCGTGCGTGGACAGCCCCAGCGTGTGGCGTAACCTTCTAAATGATATGGCCCACAAGCACTGACCTTGTCCCTAAGACCTCAGTCAACCATGCTTATACACCATATAACCTAGAATGTTCCGTCGGGTGGATCCCCGATAAACCACAATCACTCCAGGATCGATACTTACAGAGACATCACAGTATTACAACAGTTTTCATATACAAATACCAGAGTAGCGGAAGACTTACAATAACTTAATTTACAAACTTTTTACAAAAACTTTATACAAACCAGAAGTGTTATTATTACAAACCAAATGGAAGTATCATTATATAACTTTATTACGGATCACACAACCAAAGTGCCCCCCGCCTGCAGGCCACTCAATTCACTCTTCATCGGTTACTTCTTCAATAACCGTCATGCAACAAGGGCCGTAGCACTCTTGCCCATGCGGTTCACCTGCAATAGGGGTTGAACAAACCCTGAGTACAAAAAGTACTCCGCAAGACTTACCCGACCAAAAAGTGGGAGAAGACTCAGGAATGCTGGCTAATAGGAATCAAGGTGAGGCTTTAGCAAGATCAAAAGACACTCTTTTTGCGAAAAAGAGACTAATCCAATCCTTACTTTAACAGTCACTTATCAAACATATGCCGAATTCAAAACTCTCATACTCAGACTTGCATTATTACTACGATGCCGGGACTCGGATCACGGCTCCCATATCGTGGAGCACACGACGATTCGAATCGCTTTATATACCCAGCTGAGGCTTCCTAGTCACACGATGTATGCGAGGATTCAACATCTTACATACATCAACTCAACGCTTAGATTTCTCCATACTAGAACGGGTGCACAAGACACCACCTCACTACGGCCGCTCGGTCACTTTGGGCGGTGCGCATCGTAGGATGGGTACACGCTACTATCCGTTCTAATAACGAATAGTCCAAGTGGAGCTTACCGCCATTAGCATGTGACTAGTACTATCCAATAACCTCATGATCCCAGCGCCAAACAACGGACGGTCCTTAACCGACACAAGTGGACGACACTACACCAGGGCAATAGCCCCTCCTGATGCAAGTCACTCCACCGACGTCTCGAGTTACTCATCATCATGTTCCTGTTGTATACCATTGACCCCGTCGGAACAAGGATAAACAACAAGCAACATCAGGTTTTCGTAAATTCCCTTCAGGGAGTACTGTTATCACCTTTTGAAAACAATTTATCAAAACCTACACTAGTAGCAAGGCTAAGCGCAACTAAGCATTTCGAAATCAAAACAGGTGTACAGGGTAATGTAACAAGGTACGGTAAATGCATCAAAGTAGGATAGCACACAACTCCTACACCTAATGCATTATATCATCACATAAAATCATAAAAGCTTTTCGAAATACAAGGACGGGTTTGGATGCATCCGGGGCTTGCCTTGGGGCTCGATGAAGTGAGGCTCGATTACCCAATCACCGAGATCGATCCAACCTCTTCGAAAACCCGAGACGGCTCGACCTCCTCCTCGGGGACCCAAATACACGATAAAGATGCATGATTACAATGCAATAAACAAAAAGAGCATGCGATAATGATGCAACGATTATTAATCGATCTTGAGTACAACTTTCCTTCACGGTAACCTTGCACTAAGGAGGTATAACTAGCGTCGACGACGACGGACTAGCGATACGCAATCAACATGAAATGCCGAAGGTCATTAGGGTTAGTGACCTAGGGTCATCACTCAATCCCAAAATCAAGCAACCCTAATGGTGATTAGAGGTGATTGCTAATTTATTGACCATTTTCACAGTCGTTGAAAGCCGCTAATTAGCTTGCTAATTAAAGATTAATTAAACCCTAATTAATCAAAGAATTAACTAATTAAACATTAATTAAAAAGGGATTAATTAAGCTTAATACAAAACTTAATCAAAACTTAACCAAACTTCATAATTAAGATCATCATCACCTAATTAGCACACAAAACAAATTTCATAAATTTTGGACTTATATTTTAATTATTAAAAATCATGGAAATTGCATTTCTTAATTAAAGGAGCAAATTAAAGAACAATAAAATTTTATTGAAAACTCAGAGTTAGTATTTTTCATGGACAGATAACATCACAAGGAGCACATACATATTTTTTTTCACAATTTTATCTGCCCAAATAAAATTACACCAAAAAAGATGAAAACTAGTTTTCAGAAAATCAAAAAGAAAAAGGAAAAGCATTTCTCCCTCTTCCCGGGCTCATCAGGCGGCCCAACGGCCCGCACGGCCCGACGCTCTGGCGTGCGCGCCGCGCTCTCCCTCTCTCTCTCACGCTGACAGGCGGGCAGGCCTGTCGGCTCCTCCTTCCTCCTCTTCCTTTTCTCCGGGCCGACGGAACACCCAAAGACGGCGGACGACATGGCGTCTCCGGTGATACTCCTCGATTCAACTAACTACCCCAATCGATTCTATGCATCACGCCGCACCCGAAGACCTGCTAAACTCCCCACACTGACCCTCGAGCGCCTCGGCAGCGACCCGGCGGCTCGCCGGCTGCACGGCGGTCGGTGGCCGAGCTCCCGGGAGCTTCTCCATCGGCGAGAGTACCGCACACTCAACACATCATGGCGGACTCGATACCTCACGAATACGACTCGGCGTCTCACCGGAGCACGCACGGTGACGAGCATGCTCACGGCGGACGACGGAGCTCGCCGGTGCGTACGGCGTTCCGGCCGAACGATGGCGACACCACCGAAACCAACGCCTCGGGCATGCTCAGAGGCTCACCGCGACTTCAAAACAACGGAGAGGCGGGCTCGGGAAAAGGCGGAGAGTAGTCGACGGCGGTGGCAGCGGCTGCGGCGGCGCGGACCCGACGGCGAGGCGATGTCCCTACGGAAAGGGCGAGCAAAACAAGAAGCCGACCGTGATTAGGGATCAAAGAGGAAGCTAGCGAGGCAGTCGGTTGGACTTGCGACGCCCGATGAGCTCCGACGAGGGGAAGAAGTTTACGGCGGCGCATAGCTTAGTCGCGGATCGAGGGAGATGGCGGCGATCCAAAGAATCCGACGCTTTCACAACTCGACATCGGGCTCGGGCGCGGCGCAGCAAGGTTGCGGAACTGTGTACAAGTGCAATCGAACGGCGGCGCGGTGTGGTGTTCGAATTTGGCGGCGTGTCTACGGCGCCGGGCGGTGAGCGTGAAGAAGAAATGGAGCGCCGACGGCCGCTGAGGGCGTTTTTATAGAGCGAGCGTGGGCGAGACAGTGGAGGACGACTTCGCGAAGGCGGCGAAGCTGGACGACGGCGTCGCGCGGAAACGCGGGAAGACGCCGAACGGCCACGGCGACGGCGGCCGACCGGCCGGCATGGCCAGGCCGGGGCAAATGGCGTCCACCCCCATATATATACCGTAGCGAGGGACACCTATTTTTCCAATTTCAAAATTAATCCGAAAATTTGAACTGTTCACAAAAATCTTCCAAAATATCAATTGTGTAACTTTTTCAGCTCTACAACTTTGATTTAAAGAGTTTGGGCAGAATCAAATTAGTTTTTGAATTTGAATTCCAAATTTGAAAAGGGACAAAATTCTAACTTTGGGGATTTCAAAATTACTTTCAAATTTTGAATAAAAGATGAAAATCTCCAAAAATAAAAAGTTGTCCCTTTTCTCAAGATCTACAACTTTCATTTAGGAAGTTTTTCATGAAATCAAATAATTTTTGAATTAAAGTTTAAAATTCAAAAGGAGACATTTTTCAATTCAAACTACTTTCGAAATTACTTCAAATTTTATTCAAAAACTTGAAAAACTTTGTATACCAAAGTTGTAGAGCTCAAAGAGATGCACAAACTGTATTTTAGAAGTTTTCCCAAATTTTGAATATTTTGAGGTGGAATTATAAAGGGGGCAAAAACACTTTGAAAATCTCCCTTTTTGAAAGGTTTTTGAAATTGAATTCTTGGGCAAATAATTAGTGATGTTGTGGCACTTTTCAAACTCAACCAATGGCACTCTTTCAAAGTACAAACTTCATACTTTGGAATAATGCCAAAGGTTAGCAACTTTTATTTAGAAAATTAAATATGGTTAGCTCACCAAATTTGAAAGTGATATTCAAAATCCAACACTTAGCCTTCATGCTAGGGTTTGGGATTTTGAATGCCAATTTCAAACTTGATTCTCTCTTGCACCTCATTTGATTTAGAAAACTTGTTTAAGGTGAAAGTCAGGGGTTAGCCAAGCACTTGCAAACATCACGGTTGATTTTAATTGATTGGTTTTATTTAGGAAATCAAACATGTGAGCAGGATTCAAATTATAAACATAAGCATATGTAATACAAAGGAGCTCAAACAACACCCTAGAATCATAAACTCATTTTAATTGTTTGAATTAGGGTTTTCTAATCATGGATACTTATGCAATGATGATGATGACATGGCGGGGTTTTGGTTAACGTAACACCGGGTGTTACATTATATTCCTTTAAAAGGAATCTCGTCCCCGAGATTCAAAGCTTAGGGCTAAGTGATGGAAAAGGAAATGTGTCAAGCAAACACATCTTACATGGTTTCATAAGGGAGGTAGGAAGGTTCATATTACAAGTCTCATATTTTTTCGAAAGTCACGATTGTTAGAAACCAATCATGACTTAGGAGAAGGAAGGAAGAAACTCGAAAGTGCTCATTCAAGAATTCCTCGGGTTCCCAAGTTGCTTCATCCTCGAAATGCTGATCCCACTCAATTTTTATAAAATCTTCTTATATGCTGCGGGTGACCCGATCCTTTCGATCAAGAATTTTGATTGGATACTCAACACACTTCAGATCGGGTTCGACACGAAGATCTTCAATGTCGGTGACTTTGTCCGGGTACTTGCAAGCACTTTTTTTCAGGTTGGGACACATGAAACACATTATGCACCAGCGACAATTGCTCGTAGATTCAAACGATATGCTACCTTCCCACATCTTTCCGTAATCTGAAACGGACCAATATATCGGGTGCCGGTTTACCTTTTACCCCAAAACGGTCGACACCTTTACTTGGTGACACTTTCGGATATACATATTCTCCAATTTCAAACATCAATGGTCTTCGCCGCTATCAGCGAAACTTTTCTCGTCTGGACTGAGCTACTCTTAAGTTTTCTTGAATCTGCTTTTTACTTTAGCTTCGTTTCTTTAACTAGATCAACACCGAAGAACCATCTCTCCCTGGCTCGGACCCGGTTGAGTGGAGTACGACATCGGCGGCCATACAAAGCCTCAAATGGTGCCATTTTGATACTCTCTTGATAATCGTTGTTGTAAGCAAACTCGGCTAATGGCGCACATTGTTCCCAATCGATGAATATGTTAATACACAAGACCTTAACATATCTTCGAGAATCCGGTTCGCCTTTCGGTCGACCATCGGTTTGCGGATGATAAGCGGTCTTTGCCGTGCAAATGTAGTAGTACCCATAGTTTCATGAAACCTTTGCCGAAGTGAGCCATAAATTGAGTACCACGATCGGTGACTATACTTCTTGGAATTCCATGCGGACACATTATTCTATCTATGTATATTTGAGCATACCGAGGTGCTGCATACTTATCTTTTACGGAATAAAGTGGGCGAGACTTGGTCAACCGATCAACGATAACCCGTTTGAATTATAACCCTTGGTCGTTCTAGGCGCACCAACGATAAAATCCATACTAATATCTTCCCACTTCCAAGCGGGAATGGGTAAGGGTTGAAGTTCTCCAAATGCTTTTTAAATGCACAGCTTTTGACTTTTTGGCGGGTATCACATCAGGCAACATATCGAGCTATCTCGATTTTCATTTTAGTCCACCGAATCTACTCGCTTCAGTCATGATACATCTTGTTGCTACCGGGTGAATCGAGAATCTGGTTAAGTGAGCTTCGTCAAGAATCAACCGTTTGAGCTCGGGGACCTTCGGAACAACTAGCCGATTTTTAAACCATAATACATTGTTGTCATCAAGGCGAAAAGCAAGATGCTCGCCCCGATCCGACTTTCTCTCTAATGTGCTTGAGGCCTTTGCTTTCTCGTTGAGCGGCAATAATCTTTTTTTCTTGAATAGATGAGTGTACGGTGATATCATTCGAGTACCCCGAGAAATTATATCAATATTTAATCTCTCTAACTCTTGACATAGGCTCAGATTTATTTGGAGTGACAAAGCAAGACAGTTGCACCGACTCTTTTCGACCGAGAGCATCCGCAACCACATTGGCTTTGCCGGGATGATAATGGACTTCAAGAGATCATAATCTTTGATTAATTCAAGCCATCTCCTTTGCCTCATATTCAGTTCGGGCCGAGTGAAGATATATTTTAGACTTTTGTGATCACTATAGATATTGCATTTATTGCCCAACAAGTAGTGTCTCCATATTTTCGAGCATGCACAACGGCAGCTAGCTCAAGATCATGTGTGGGATAATGCTCTTCATGTCGTTTCAACTGCCTTGAAGCATAAGCAATAACCCCGCCTTCTTGCATCAACACACATCCGATGCCGATGCCGATGCATCACAATACACATCGAATGGCTTTTCAATATCCGGCCGAGCGAGGATTGGAGCAAAGAGTCAAAAGATCTTTCAACTTATGAAAAGCTTGCTCACATTCAGATGACCACCGGAATTTAGTTTGGTTCTTTAGGAGTTCGGTAATTGGTTTGGCTAATTTGGAGAAATCAGGAACGAAACGACGGTAATATCCCGCCATTCCAAGGAAGCTACGAACTTGATGAACGGTGGGTGGGTGGTTTCCAATTAAGAATATCTTGGATTTTGTTGATCAATCGCAACACCCTCGGCCGATAGGACATGACCAAGGAATTTGACTTCACTAAGCCAAAACTCACACTTACTAAATTTAGCATAAAGCCGATGCTCTCGGAGACGAGACAGAACAATACGGAGATGCTCCGCATGCTCTTCTTTTATTTTTGGAATATATAAGAATGTCGCCGATGAACACTACGACAAAACGATCGAGCTCGGGCATAAACACCGAGTTCATCAGATACATAAAATGGGCTGGAGCATTAGTAAGCCCAAATGACATGACTAGATATTCGTATAGGCCGTATCTGGTGGTAAAGGCGGTTTTCGGAATATCTTCCGGCCGTATACGTATTTGGTGGTAGCCAGATCTAAGATCAATCTTGGAGAACACCTTGGCTCCCGTAAGTTGATCAAAGAGAAGATCGATACGAGGAAGAGGATATTTATTTTTGATGGTCACCTCATTTAATGGACGATAGTCCACACACATTCTCAGAGTTTGATCTTTCTTTTTCACGAAGATTGCAGGACAACCCCACGGTGATGAACTAGGTCGGATAAAACCTTTATCCAACAGCTTCTTTCAATTGAGTCTTCAATTCAACTAACTCTTTTGGGGGCATCCTATAAGCTCTTCGGGATACTGGTGCAGTACCCGGCTTCAACTCAATCACAAATTCGACATCTCTTTCCGGTGGTAGCCCAGGCAAATCATCAGGGAACACATCCGAAACTCACGGACTACCGGTATATCTTGAAGTGCTGGGCACCGAGGTTGCATTAGCGGTCGTAACCGCTTTCTTGGGAATCGAAAATTGGATAAGGAGTGGGGATCGGTTATCGGGTAGCAACAACTTAACATTTCTATTCGGGGGTATCTATCACAGCGCCATACCGGGCGTAACCCAGTTCATTCCGAGGATCACATCTATATTTTGATCCTTCAATACTATCGATCTGTGGGATATAAATACCCACCAAGAGATATAGGAATCTGAGAGACTACTTCCCGTGTACACATACGCCCTCCCCCTGATTGCACCATAAACTCATCTTTAATTTCTTTTATGGGAATTTCATGCTTGGTAACAAAGGTGCGGTTGATAAATGTATGAGATGCACCGTAATCAAATAATGTAAGTGCGGGGGTGACCGGCAACAGGGAACATACCCATCAACACGGGTTCTCCTTCAAGAACGTTCCCCGACCGGACTTGATAGACGCGCGCCCGCCTTCTTCCCGGCATTAACCTTCGGGACACGCCGTGGAACACCCCCGCCTTTGACTCTGGGGCTGTTGACCGACGCACCCTTGCTGAAATTGGGAAGCATTCCTTTTGGGGTAGGGACAGGTTTCGATACAGATGCCCGACTTGATCACAATTGAAACACGGGCCAAAACCGGTAGAAGTATTTTGTGGAGCCGGTGGAGTTGGGTTTCGAACACCCCGGGTGTTCGGCCGGGGGATAGGTTGCGGCCAGCAGGCGAGGGTACACCTGTTGCTGGTACAGGGATCATGGAGATTATATTGATGATGGACTTCTTCATGGAGTGCTGCATTGTAAGCTTGAGGTCGTCTATCCGAGCCCGCAGCTCCTCAATATAATCGTATCCCATCATTCCTCCGATGCATCGCGGCCGGCCGCTCATCATGCTGAAGACGAGCGATGGTTTGCTTTGGAGCTTGGTGATGACTCGAAGATCCGATTGCTCCCCGCCTCACCGACCCTCTAGCTCGGACTTCACTTCATCCCTTTCGGCAATTGCTATGCTACGCTCCTTGGTAGCGATAGCTAGCTCGGCCAGACAACTTCGGCTATCTTACGCTTCTTGGTCTTTTCTCCGGCTTTGGCTCACTCGGTCCGGCCTCGGCATCGTTGCGACGCGGTGCCACCGGTGACGTGGCACACCCCTAGGACCGGTCTTCTTGCGAGGAGTCCGCTTGGTACGGGCCATCCTCAGAAAGCAAAGATAGAATCTATAAGATTGAGAACCTTAGAGTTAGCAAGAATAGGATTGATTCTACTTAGCCCAACCACTTTTATCGGGGATTTAGTGTTAAACATATAAATTAAACATGATGCATGATCGAACCTACGGATCAAGCGAAAACTTTTTAAACTAACATAAGCATACTTTTAATAATATAGGGCAAAAGAAAAACAACATGATACTCCGCCTAAGACTCTCTTTTTTAAATAGCACCTAGAAAGACTACTAGAAAGAATTAAGACGGAGCGTAATCAACTTGGACCAAACCACATTTAACTTTTGGATCCAAAACATTTTGAAGTTTTTTGAAAAAAGTAATATCAGTAGTATCTTTGTAAGTACCGCTCGATACCCTTCGTGGGCGTAACCCTTCTAAATGATATGGCCCACAAGCACCGACCTTGTCCCTAAGACCTCGATCAACCATGCTTATACACCATATAACCTAGAATGTTCCGTCGGGTGGATCCCCGATAAACCACAATCACTCCAGATCGATACTTACAGAGACATCACAAAGATTACAACAGTTTTTCATATACAAATACCGTAGTAGCGGAAGACTTACAATAACTTAATTTACAAACTTTTTACAAAACTTTATACAAACCCGAGTGTTATTATTACAAACCAAATGAAGTATCATTATATAACTTTATTACGAATCACACAACCAAAGTGCCCCGCCTGCAGGCCACTCAATTCACTCTTCATCGGTTACTTCTTCAATAACCGTCATGCAACAAGGGCCGTAGCACTCTTGCCCATGCGGTTCACCTGCAACAGGGGTTGAACAAACCCTGAGTACAAAAAGTACTCCGCAAGACTTACCCGACCAAAAAGTGGGAGAAGACTCAGGAATGCTGGCTAATAGGAATCAAGGTGAGGCTTTAGCAAGATCAAAAGACACTCTTTTGCGAAAAGAGACTAATCCAATCCTTACTTTAACAGTCACTTATCAAACATATGCCGAATTCAAAACTCTCATACTCAGACTTGCATTATTACTACGATGCCGGGACTCGGATCACGGCTCCCATATCGTGGAGCACACGACGATTCGAATCGCTTTATATACCCAGCTGGGGCTTCCTAGTCACACGATGTATGCAGGATTCAACATCTTACATATATCAACTCAACGCTTAGATTTCTCCATACTAGAACGGGTGCACAGTACACCACCTCACTACGGCCGCTCGGTCACTTCGGCGGTGCGCATCGTAGGATGGGTACACGCTACTATCCATTCTAATAACGAATAGTCCAAGTGGAGCTTACCGCCATTAGCATGTGACTAGTACTATCCAATAACCTCATGATCCCAGCGCCAAACAACGGACGGTCCTTAACCGACACAAGTGGACGACACTACACCAGGGGCAATAGCCCCTCCCGATGCAAGTCACTCCACCGACGTCTCGAAGTTACTCATCATCATGTTCCCGTTGTATACCATTGACCCCGCTCTAACAAGGATAAACAACAAGCAACATCGGGTTTTTAAAATTTCCCTTCAGGGAGTACTTGTTATCACCTTTTGAAAACAATTTATCAAAACCTACACTAGTAGCAAGGCTAAGCGCAACTAAGCATTTCAAATCAAAACAGTGTACAGGTAATGTAACAAGGTACGGTAAATGCATCAAAGTAGGATAGCACACAACTCCTACACCTAATGCATTATATCATCACATAAAATCATAAAAGCTTTTCGAAATACAAGGACGGGTTTGGATGCATCCGGGGCTTGCCTTGGGGCTCGATGAAGTGAGGCTCAGTTACCCAATCACCGAGATCAGATCCAACCTCTTCGGAAACCTGAGACGGCTCGACCTCCTCCTCAGACCCGACAGCTACATGATAAAGATGCATGATTACAATGCAATAAACAAAAGAGCATGCGATAATGATGCAACGATTATTAATCGATCTTGAGTACAACTTTCCTTCACGGTAACCTTGCACTAAGGAGGTATAACTAGCGTCGACGACGACGGACTAGCGATACGCAATCAACATGAAATGCCGAAGGTCATTAGGGTTAGTGACCTAGGGTCATCACTCAATCCCAAAATCAAGCAACCCTAATGGTGATTAGAGGTGATTGCTAATTTATTGACCATTTTCACAGTCGTTGAAAGCCGCTAATTAACTTGCTAATTAAAGATTAATTAAACCCTAATTAATCAAAGAATTAACTAATTAAACATTAATTAAAAAGGGATTAATTAAGCTTAATACAAAACTTAATCAAAACTTAACCAAACTTCATAATTAAGATCATCATCACCTAATTAGCACACAAAACAAATTTCATAAATTTTGGACTTATATTTTAATTATTAAAAATCATGGAAATTGCATTTCTTAATTAAAGGAGCAAATTAAAGAACAATAAAATTTTATTGAAAACTCAGAGTTAGTATTTTTCATGGACAGATAACATCACAAGGAGCACATACATATTTTTTTTTCACAATTTTATCTGCCCAAATAAAATTACACCAAAAAGATGAAAACTAGTTTTCAGAAAATCAAAAAGAAAAAGGAAAAGCATTTCTCCCTCTTCCCCGGCTCACTGCGGCGGCCCAACGGCCCGCACGGCCACAGACGCGCTTGGCGCCCGCTCCTCCCTCTCTCTCTCACGCTGACAGGGCGGGCCAGGCTGTCGGCTCCTCCTTCCTCCTCTTCCTTTTCTCCGGCCGACGGAACACCGCACGACGGCGGACGACCGCTGCCTCCGGTGATACTCCTCCGATTCAACTAACTACCCCAATCGATTCTATGCCTCACGCCGCACCCGAAGACCTGCTAAACTCCCCCACACCGACCCTCGGAGCGCCCGGGGCAGCGACCACGGCGGCCGCCCGGCACACGGCGGTCGGTGGCCGAGCTCCCCGGAGCTTCTCCATCGAAACCGAGAGTACTGGCACACTCAACACATCATGGCGGACTCGATACCTCACGAATACGACTCGGGCGTCTCACCGAGCACGCACGGTGACGAGCATGCTCACGGGCGGACGACGGAGCTCGCCGGCGCGCACGGGCGTTCCGGCCGAACGATGGCGACACCATCGAAACCAACGCCTCGGGCATGCTCAGAGGCTCACCGCGACTTCAAAACAACGGAGAGGCGGGCTCGAAAAGGCGAGAGTAGTCGACGGCGGTGGCAATGGCCATCGGCGGCGCTGACCCGACGGGCGAGGCGATGTCCCTACGGAAAGGGCGAGCAAAACAAGAAGCCGACCGTGATTAGGGATCAAAGAGGAAGCTAGCGAGGCAGTCGGTTGACTTGCGACGCCCGATGAGCTCGACGAGGGGAAGAAGTTTACGGCGGGCGACGCTAGCCGTGGATCGAGGGAGATGGCGGCGATCCAAAGAACTCCGACGGTTTCACAACTCGACATCGGGCTCGGGCGTGCGCAGCAAGGTTGCGGAACTGTGTACAAGTGCAATCGAACGGCGATGCGGTGTGGTGTTCGAATTTGGCGGCGGTGTCTACGGCGGCCGGCGGTGAGCAGGAAGAAGAAATGGAGCGCCGACGGCCGTTGAGGGCGCGTTTATAGAGCGGCGTGGGCGAGACAGTGGAGGACGACTTCGCGAAGGCGGCGAGCTGGACGGCGTCGCGTGAAACGCTGGAAGACGCCGGAACGGCCACGGCGACGGCGGCCGCCGACCGGCCGGCATGGCCAGCCGGGCAAATGGCGCCCACCCCCCGCATATATACTGTAGCAGGGGACACCTATTTTTCCAATTTCAAAATTAATCCGAAAATTTGAACTGTTCACAAAAATCTTCCAAAATATCAATTGTGTAACTTTTTCAGCTCTACAACTTTGATTTAAAGAGTTTGGGCAGAATCAAATTAGTTTTTGAATTTGAATTCCAAATTTGAAAAGGGACAAAATTCTAACTTTGGGGATTTCAAAATTACTTTCAAATTTTGAATAAAAGATGAAAATCTCCAAAAATAAAAGTTGTCCCTTTTCTCAAGATCTACAACTTTCATTTAGGAAGTTTTTCATGAAATCAAATAATTTTTGAATTAAAGTTTAAAACTCAAAAGGAGACATTTTCCAATTCAAACTACTTTCGAAATTACTTCAAATTTTATTCAAAAACTTGAAAAACTTTGTATACCAAAGTTGTAGAGCTCAAAGAGATGCACAAACTGTATTTTAGAAGTTTTCCCAAATTTTGAATATTTTGAGGTGGAATTATAAAGGGGCAAAAACACTTTGAAAATCTCCCTTTTTGAAAGGTTTTTAAAATTGAATTCTTGGGCAAATAATTAGTGATGTTGTGGCACTTTTCAAACTCAACCAATGGCACTTTTTCAAAGTACAAACTTCATACTTTGGAATAATGCCAAAGGTTAGCAACTTTTATTTAGAAAATTAAATATGGTTAGCTCACCAAATTTGAAAGTGATATTCAAAATCCAACACTTAGCCTTCATGCTAGGGTTGGGATTTTGAATGCCAATTTCAAACTTGATTCTCTCTTGCACCTCATTTGATTTAGAAAACTTGTTTAAGGTGAAAGTCGGGTTAGCCAAGCACTTGCAAACATCACGGTTGATTTTAATTGATTGGTTTTATTTAGGAAATCAAACATGTGAGCAGGATTCAAATTATAAACATAAGCATATGTAATACAAAGGAGCTCAAACAACACCTTAGAATCATAAACTCATTTTAATTGTTTGAATTAGGGTTTTCTAATCATGGATACTTATGCAATGATGATGATGACATGGCAGGTTTTGGTTAACGTAACACCGGGGTGTTACACAGCGTCGGTACGTGCAATACTCCAATGATTTGGATGTCCTAACTCCAGATCAGGTATGTTTGAACCCAAACTCACTGCATTTGGCAAATTTCGTCTTCCTATACTTTGATGATCATTTACACTTACTACGGACCATGCATTGTAGGTTGAATGGGACCCATATGGGAGGGAAGAGATTATTCACTTACAAGTGCCTCCACATGTTGAAGCTGAGCAAGGTCTGTGGCGCGCAAATGTACCGATGATCCTCTATTATGTGGTGGAGCACCACATGCCCGATAGAGTGCTTCGTCAATTTGGAAGGAGACAACCATTTCCTCTACTAGCTGATACTACAACGCCTGCACTGCACGAGTGAGTTTCAAACATTACTTGTATTTGGATGAATTCGACAAGTATTCCATATATGACTTGTATTGCTCTTGCAGCATTTCAAGGAGGAGAAGGTTCAGTGGAAACAACTGGCTTACAAAATATGCCCAGTACGTACAGCAATGGGAGCAAAGGCCAAGGATGGAGCCAACCGATGGGGCTAGGCATCTTCGAAGCGAGTACGGTGAGTACTTGGCTTATCTGCACAACTCGACTAGAGTCCATGTGCACCCTCCTTGGACGAGTGTTCCCATAAGTGAAATGCAAAGCGATGATGAAGACCCATATGATGCTATGACAAGGGTTGGTGTCCAACCGGAGAGAGCTCCACTTCAAAACTATGTGGTAAGTTTTTGAGTTTCAGCTCACCACACTTTGCAATAGTTGTACCTCACACCTACTATGAATTGTAGGCAACTCAGATGGCTCAGCTATCAAATGAGGCAGGAGTCTACCTTAGACGCCACAAGCAAGACGACAACAACCCCTTGCAAAGTGTTTGCACAGTGTATTGTATGTTGTTTCTAACAATAGTAAGATATTATTGCCCCCTTGACCCGTATACATGATGCAGAGGGTGTCCACTGTTTGTCGGCGGATTGCCCGGAGGTTAAGTTGCATAAACCCTAGAGATGTTCAATTGCCACAACAACCTTCGCTCAGAAGATCAAGAAGGGCATTTGACATACCTGAGAGCTCTAGAGCAAGAGGTGGGGATGATGAAGAAGAAGAAGACCCTGCTGATCCCACATATGAACCCGACGAGCTCATGGGTTCTCAACTGCAAGATGCTCCGTTCGCCACCCAACCTGAGGTTAGTATGACCACAATTTTAGCCACACCACATCACAATTCTACCTTGTATTGAAAAACCTTAATTCATCTACCTTTGTATGGTATGAATGTAGAGTTCTAGCCAAGCAACCCAACGTGGCCAAGGAAGGAACGTACGAGGACGTGCACGTGACCGCTCCGAAGTCGGCACTCCAAATATCCTTTCCACCAACCCTGGAAGGCAGCGGCGTACTCGAAACCCGTACACGCCGGGCCCTTGATCGCTCTCAACTTCGTTCGGTACTCGAGTTTTAGAGACTATGTCGTGGACTATGTGATTTGGACTCATGTCTCTATGATATGGACTCTGTCGTGGACTATGTGATTTGGAGGACTTTGATTGTGTCGTGGATCTGTTTGAGACTATGTTTATGAGTATGTAAATGTGTCTCGTGTTGTGGACTATGTGAATGGGTATTTTTGTGATTTGGAGACCTTTTCATTATATGTTGTACATGGGCCAATATTCTTGTGCGTGCCCAGATCTGTTGCCAAAGCGTAAAGGAAGCGAAAAGGTGCCGCTTGAACCGGATTGCCAAACCCCTGTCGCCAAGCCGCCAACGTGACAGAAGAGAACTGCCACGCCGGTTTAGTAGGCGCGACAGCCTGTCACGCCAACCATGCCGGCGCGACGAGTGCGGCCAAACAAAGATGCGAGCATACGGGTGAGCGTGATGTCGCGGGGCTAGTCACGCCAACATCCTCGGCGTGACAACCTTGCCACGCCAATGTAGCCGGGCGTGGCGGCGGGTCTCCCACGCCGTGGTCGTCGGGGCGTGGCAGCCTTAACAGCCACGCCCGGATTCGCCGGCGCGGCGAGCTGCCACGCCAAGCGACGGGCCGCGCCGTCCCTAAACAGTCCCGACCATACCGGTGGCGTCAAGTCGGGCGCCGCTAGCCACGCCATGGTGGTGGCGTGACAAGGGTTGTCACGCCGACGTGCCTGGCGCGACACTGCGTATGTAACCCGCCAAGTAAGGTATCTGCTTACTTAAATCTTTTTTTCATTGTTCCTCTGTTCCTTCCAAGGCCTATACGATCTAGTTTTGTCTTTTGTCAAACTTCTCTATTTTTGTACTCCATTTACAAAAATGTGGATTACATCTACAAACAAATAAAGGGTACTATGAAGATATATTTCTTAGCGAAATAAATTAATCTAATTTGATACTATTGTAGATGATTATATGTTTTTTATAATTTTTGAATTAAAGATAAAGAAGTTTGACTTACCACAAAATCAAAACACTTTATAAGTTGTCATGGAATTATGGTTGTAGAACTTGTAAACAATTCCTCTTATGAACGTGCAAATACATGCATGCTGAGCGCCATGTAGTAATAATAATGGTTGTATTTTAGGATACGACATTGATGGATGTAGCACCAGAATGGGAATATGAGATGGATCCCCCACCGCCACCGCTTGGAGTAGGTGTCTTTTCCTTCGCACCCTATGAACGGAAAAGTCTTTATCTCAAGTTTTGACCACTTAAAAATTAGTGTTGTAAATTCATTAGTTGTTTTAAAGACTACAAGGAAAAATGACATAATCTTGCTAGATAATTCATCCATGCACCCTTGCCTCCATCTGACAATTACAAATCCTTCCATGTTTAGTTTTCAAAGTTCAAGTGCACATTCTAGGATGACAAGCAAAAAAGAAAGGAAGGGAACACATAATTTGCTTGCATGATCATACTATCTTTCACAATGGATTACTATAACAAATTAACAATTACTGGTAAACTTTGATTCAAAGCAAACAGCCACATCATATCTACAAGGTATATTAGGTTCCCAGTCACTGTTATGACTCCTTTTGATGCAGTGGTCAACCAGGCGAAGAGTTACTACAAACATGCTTGGGTGCAAGTTTCTAGCTCAATAATCACTGATAAACTATATAACTTCAAGGTATGAAACTGCAGCTTGCTTCCCCTTTTCTTTTATGTTTTTCATAGACATAAACACTTTTGCTTCACTGGATTAGTAGAAGGAATAAGCTCACATGAAACACCAAATGCTCAGCATTACAACGATACGAGAGGACATAGCATAACATGAGAGGATATCATCCTAATTCTTCATGCAAATGCATAGCACAGCCATAGTTCGACACGAGAGGACATAGCATAGTTCATAGTGCGCGTCATAGCTCATGCAAGCGCCATAGCATCACAGGACATACAAAAGCTGCCTTTCCTCAAACAAGTCCAAGGCATCCTGCACGAACAATAGGGAAAACTAGTAGTAGTCATCATAGTCTTGGGCGGTCCACTCAGGCTTGGCGTCGGGGTCATAGTCGAAGTCGGGAGGCGCCCCATCGTCGCTGTTGTCGTCATCCTCCTTAGGGGCCGGGAGATGTCCATCGTTCGGTGGCGTTTCGGGAACTACAAGTAACGAAGAATGGTTAACACCACCAAGCACAACATGCAGTAGTCTGGATCATTGTTTACACACTAAGTACTCACAAAGCTCACGACACATATTCTTAGCTTATCTCCCATGTTGCACATGCCAACGGTCCTCGCTCTTCAATCTCTGACGATGAAAAAAATTGATCTCCCTCCGGTGCTCGTCATCCATGAAGTCGTAGCGCTTCTTGTTCATGCGCCAAAACCTAATGAGCTCCTCACTGTCATGCGGTCGGCCAACTCTCTTGAACTTGTTGTCGGTCGCTCTGTCAAAGTCATCACCAAGCATATTCCATGTCTCAATGGATGGGCCTATAACATTGTGCTTTATGCGGCAGGTTTGCCTGGCGTTGTGCAGTTTAATCCTCTGCCTTTCATTCATATAAGGAGAACGCACTTTGTTCTCATAGATTTCTGCCCACAACTCTCCACGACCGGGAAAATCCTCCCAGTCACATGTCTTCCCCGCCTAAACAAACATAGATTAGTGAGCACATAATACGGGTTCACAAATTGTATTAAAAAAACTAGACAGAAGTTGATAAGTAAGTAAACTCACGAAGAACTCATTTGGGCCTCCGAAAGCATTGCCACAGTAGTGGCCCCACTCTAGCTCCGAAGGAACAACTCCTTCGCGAGTCTTGATGCCACATTTGCACTTACGGTCCGGCATCTTCAAACATGGCCATGTATTTGAAAATGTAAACTCTTTAACCTCCTCCTCAGAGGGCCAATGCGATCTAGGTCCATAGACGTACTCATCGAAATCGCAAGCTGGAAATCCACGCTGAAATGGAAAACAATAGCAACCATTGTGTTAGAATTTCAACGAGTGCATATGACATAGACAAAAACAAAAAGTGGAAAGAACACTTACACACCACCACGTTGACCACAACGGAAGAATGGAGTGAACATTCCATCCTTGCTTGGTTCTTGCGAACCGCAAACTTGCCACAAAGGGCGTGAGGAGGATTCTCTAGCCGCCGGCTCGCGCAAAACACTTGCTCAATACCACTCATAGGAGGAGGATTCGAGGGGGAGGCACCCACCTCTTAAACTCAGCGTATGGAAAACTCTTCCCATGGGTCGTAAGGAAAAAACATGATGCGTCTATCTAACATTGCATCACCATCCAACCATTGGTAGAAGTCACATCCATTTATACCTCCAACCTTGGGGGGCGTTGTCGAAATGGGCAAATGTAAAAAGGCCCGCCTCGTAAGACCTAGGATGCCTCGATCGCTTCACATAGGCCGGTGCACCACAAAAACATTTGGGGACCGGATCACCATCTTTGAATGGAGCATCTATGTCATCATGCACCGCCGGGTGGTGCACAAACGGATCCTCATCGCCAACCTCCATTGATTTTATTATAAAATCTTATATAAAACCATCACAATCTTATAAACATATAACCATAGGTTTAATGCTTCCATAAAAACTAAAGGAATCATCACAAAAATATAAATTTCACCTGAAACCTTAAAAAAAAGTGTAAAAGACATACTCAATACCAACTTACTTCTAATCACAAATTAATTAATTAATTGCATGATTAGCAAATCCGCACCAAACAAAGCTTCCTATATAATACCAAATAAATAGTATCCATATCAACTACAACCCTAACACGCTTATATAACCAAAACCTAAAGGCATCAAGTATCAATCTGAGAAGAGCATGTATAAGACATAGTTGTTAAAACCACTAATTAATAAATTGCATCATTTCTCTAACCATGATGAATGCAAACTCTAATACAAAGGTCCATATCAACTACAAACCCAACATCTTTCACAAGACACATGTATATAACCACAACATAAATGCACCAAGTATCGGTGCGAGAAGACCATCTCTAAAGCACAAATGACTATCAAAACCACACCACCAAAAAAAAGCACAACAAATCCGTAGAATAGCAAAGTGTAAACAAAAAAAAACAAGACAAACAAAAAAAAAAACATGTTAGGATGGAGGAGACTTACCTCAACGACTAAATACTTGCAATCAATGGTGCTCAAACTTACTATGTTACTAAAATAGAGAAAATGGGAGAAAAAAAAAAGGGAGGAGGAAGAGGAGACCTACTGTCACCGCCTCGGGTTCGACATCCGGTTCCGTAGTGTGAAAGTGAATGGGAGGAAGAAGGGGAAGCCTCGTGGTGGGTGGGCTTTTATACCTCCCGTCGCGCCCGCCCGCCCCCCCGTGACATACATGTCAGCGCCAGGCGCATGCGGCGTGATGAGTGGGCCCCACGCTGCCGCCACGCCAGCCCCGGTCAACACGCATGGCCACGCTGGCGAGCCTGCCGCGCCGGTGCATGTGGCGTGCCAGTGTTCTTCCGTCACGCCGGCTAAGCTGGGCGCGACCAAAGGGGGCTATGCCGTGCAATATCTTTTTTTTTTTGAATCAGTTTTTTTCTTGCAATATATTTATTTAAAGGATTAAAAATAAAAAAAATCCCCGGCCCTGGTAGGCCTGGCGGTCCCGGATTGGATCGAGCGGAGCTCGTGCTGCAGCTTCGGTTAAAGTACGGCGCCGGGAGCCCACACAGCCCAGAGGTCACAGTCCCAGCGCCACTGCCGAGTGCCGTCGCTGGCGTCGCGACAACGGGCGCCTGGCTTCCACGAAGCTTCGCGGGTCGATCGGCCGGGACCGACCACGCATCCACGTCCCCGCGCTGCCTGTCGCCGTCTTGCCCCCGGCCCTCGGGAAATTTTGCCCAGGTCAAGTCGCGGCAAGCGACGACTTGCGTGTTCCAGTGGCAGTGGGGGTAGCTAGAGAGAGCGACTTCCATGGTGAAGAAGACGAGAGGAGACGAGCGCGTGGTTGATGCTACGAGTCAACTCAAATCTTGACCGACGCATCACGGCCATTCGTCTGTCCTTCGACGACGTACGGGCGGTCAGTCAGTCAGCCCGGTGAACGGAGACGGACTGCTGCTGCCTCTCCGTTCTCCAGCGTGCCCCAGGCGTCCAGTCCAGCCAATGGTAAAACCCGAGGCTACCCTTCCATCTCCATCCCGTTTTTGCAGCATTACCGAGGGCATTCCAGTCCTGAAATCACGTATATAAAGTACACCAATAACTGCCCTCAGCCCCTCACCAAAGTCGCCACTCACCACGCTATTCCGCGAAACCACAGCTCAGTCAGTGCGCTCTTCTCAACCATGGCGGGCAGAGACGGCAACGGCAACGGCCCGCACCCCACGTCGCAGACCCCGGCGTTTCCGTGCACCGAAGAACCCCGACCCCGCCATGCCTCCTCCGACCTCGCCCCTCCTGTCCAGAAGCAGGTGTCCGACCCGGCGAGCTACGCCATCGTTGGCAAGCTCCTGCTGGCCGCGGCGGGGGCGTTTGCGGGCGTGCTCCTGGCGCTCGTCGCGCTGCACCTCTACAATAGCACCCGCCGCCGGCGCCTCGGCGGCGGCGGCGGAGGCGGCCAGCGCCGGCTGCTCCGGAGCCTGGCCATCTCCGGTGCCGACGAGGACCGCCGCGACGGCGACGGACCTTCCCCGCGCGGCCTCGACGCTGCGGTGCTCGCCGCGATACCGGTAGTGCTGGTCGAAGCGGGCGCGGGCGCGGGCGCGGGCACCGGGGACTGCGCGGTCTGCCTCGCGGAGCTCGAGCCCGGGGAGAAGGCCCGCGCGCTGCCGCGGTGCGGCCACCGCTTCCACGTCGAGTGCATCGACGCCTGGTTCCGGGGCAACGCCACGTGCCCGCTCTGCCGCGCCGACGTCGTCGTGGCGCCGGACGCTACCACCGCGCCGTCCGCGCCACCCGAGGGCGGGGCGCAGGCGCAGCCGGAGGTGCGCATAGACGTGGCGGGGGACGCTGTCGCCGCGCCGGCCAATGGCTCCACGGTGGCGCCGGTGATGGGGAGGATGCATAGCGGCACGGATCTTGAGAAGGCCAGGCGGGTCTTTGCTTCCACCCGATTCTCTTCCTTCTGATAGAGTGAGAGGCGCCATCGGCTCCCACAGCTACAGTGCACGTAGTACCCTAGGAAGCTTCCTCTGATTTTCGCACATGGACCCGCTTACCTTGATTGTTTCGATCGGAGCGTTCTGCCATCCCCTGTACATAGATTTGTTGGTGATGCCAGCTATTTTTGCCATCATTTGATTTGTAGTACGATTCTTACGGATGGACATATGGACATATATTTCTCGATCTTGTACCTTTACTCTTGAGTGAGCAGTGGGAACTACTTGGTTCACGACACATTTCTTGCTAGAGATACCAAGGACGATCCATTCGTATGACTCTTCGCTCCAAATTATAAGTTATTTTAATTTTTTATTTATATGTATCTAGACATATTATTATATCTGAAAATATATAATAAAATAAATGTATTAAAAAAGTCAAACCGATTTATAATTTGGAATGAAGGGAGTATCAATCAAAAAATATCTGTGATTTTTGTAGTATCGACACTTGAGGAAGAAAAATCTTATTTGTATATTATCGACACCTAAGGCAGAAAAAATCTTAAAACAGTACACAAATCGGAGTGGACTTTTCGATGATATGTACTATAAGGTCCTGTTTGGACCCATACATTTAGAAAAAAAAAAGGTTTGGCCACTAAATTCTATTACTTTAGCTCTTGAGCTTTGAACATGAGGTCTAAAATGTTTAGGAAGTTCGCTTGAGCTTAAAGTTGTAGCTATGTTCTCTCTCAAACATTGTTGGCATAGGTGCAGGCAGTCGCAAATGTTAGTGATGCTGAACATTTCGAATGTCTAAAGTTTATTTAACCTCATAAAAATTTTAAATCATATAAGTGAGCTAAAGTATACTCCCTCCATTCTAGAGAGTTTGTCGCTTTTAACTTTTCGTAAAGAAAAAAAAAGTCTACTTAACCCCCGAACTATCAAGCGTGGTCTACTTCATCCCCCCGAACTATGAAATGGATTATTTTATCCCCTCAACTTTTCAAAACCGTCTATTTTACCCCCCTGCACAGTATTTAACATGGTTTTGCTACATTAAAACCAGTTTTTCTTTTTTATTTATTTTTACTTTAATCTTTAAAAAATTATAGTAAATCAAAGAAAAATCATAAAATGGAAAATCCAATTTTGTTGAACTCCACATGAGTATATCTACACAGTGAATATATAATATGATATGCTTTAGTACAAAGTTTTGTTGTAGATTTACAGTGAACAAATCCAAATTGTTTATAGGAAAAACTTTGTATTAAAGCATATCATATTATAATGCTTCACTGTGTAGATGTCCTCATGTGGAGTCCAACAAAATCAGTTTTTCCATTTTATGATTTTATGTGATTTACTATGATTTTTTAAAGATTCAACAAAACTAAATAAAAAAGAGAAAACTAGTTTTACTATAGCAAAACCACGTTAAATACTGCCTGGGGGGTAAAATAGACGGTTTTGGAAAGTCGAGGGGGTAAAATAGACTATTTCATAGTTCAAGGGGTGAAGTAGACCATACTTGATAGTTCAGGGGAAGTAGACTTTTTCCTTTGCAGAAAAACTATGCTTGACTATTCGTCTTATTTAAAAAAATTTATACACATTATAAAATAAATAAATTATTATTAAAGTATCTCTAGATGATATTTATAAAAAATTTAAATAGGACAAATAGTCAAATACGATATCCTAAAAATCTAAAAACGACACTTTTTTTAGGACGGATGGAGTAAAGTTTTAGTGCTTTCATTTTATAGCCAGCTAAACTATAGACAGCTTAATATATTGCCTATACTTACGCCACGGCAATAATTAGGGTAATGCAAATTAAACAACAAAAATATTTCTATAACCACCAAGTTGACTCGCTCCATTTGGAGACCAAAAAAGATTCATCTAATTAGATGGTATATAATGACACCACATGAATCTACATGGAGATAAACACGATTGACATATATGTGGTCAAACTCAAAAACTCCAAACAATGTGGGAAATAACACAACATATTTAGGAACAATGGGTGCATGGCAAAAAATCAGTATCATGGGTCAATTGAATGGTAGGAACTGAATTCATGATTAATCCCAACAAAGTTACCAAAAATCCTACAAAATGATTTTCAATTAAGCCTACTCGGTTTTGTTAAACCAATCACTGCTTACATCCAGCTATGCTTTTTGGAATTAGTTTTCTATTGTCGAGATTCATTTTGAGCCATTTGCTCCTGTGCTCTCCAAATCAGCCAACACCACAGTCTGAGCAATCTATAGCACAACCTGCAGCTGTTCATACAAAGACCAGAGGACCAATCCTGTCACAGTGTCCCTTACCATGCCCTTAATGACTGAGCTATGTATGAGATGATCTCTACCAACAAGGTATTGGAATCTGAAATCGCCTTGATCAGAAATCAGCGGGTACACAATGCCATTAATGTGCCCCTTCCCTACAACTCTGACAAGCTTTTGTTCACAACTTTGCTCCTCTTCAGAGAACATGCAAGGAACAGCCGCAACGTCTGGTTAATCGGAATTTATGATTTTGCGTAAGATATTAGACAACGTCACCAAAATACAGTATATAATTTCAAGAATGATTTTGCATAAGATTTTGGTTAATTGGACACAATTGCTGTAAAATGAAATTACAAAAGAAGATTGGTATATATGATTTACGAGTTTTTTTACAATTACCTTCCACAAGTTTAGATCTTTAGGAATCAGAGGCACCTTGCGGCCTACTCATGGCAGCTGGCCCCCTCTATCCGGCTTGCTTGATGAGGGACAGGGAGACGGGAAGCTGCGACAGGAGAGACGGGGAACAAATCGGTGTACATGGATTCTGCGAGTGCGGCTTGCTTTAATCACGAAGACGGAGAGACCAAGAAGCCACGATGGGAGAACCAGGGAGACAGATTGACGTACCAGATGGATTCTAAGAGTGTGGAATAGGAACAGCCGCAACGTCTGGCACACGGGAAAGGCACGGGGAGGGGCGGCACGCGAGCTCCTCACCTCCTCCGCACTCTCAGTTGTCTTGCCTCGCCAGGCGCCACAATCCAGATCGACACCTCATCCATCCGATCCCCGGCACTGCCTGTTGAGTTCCGCCGCCGAGTTGGATGCCGAGGATCGTGCGCGCGGGAGGCTAGAGAAGGAGGGGAAAATGTGACACTTCTGATTTGGATTGCAGAATTTAAGTGAGTAAAGAGAGAAAATGTTTGGACAGGGTTAACGCGCGACTCATCGCGCTATTGGGCGAGCGCGCGACCCCCAACGACCAATAATTTCACTGCAGAGCACTGCATGCACCGCGCGGCGCGCGACCCTTGCTGACCCATGACTTCCACATGCACATGCAGACCACCGCATGCATCCCTTATTGTCTTAGCACGTTTTTCGACGTGGCTGACAAAAAAAAGCAAACTATTTTATTTAACTTATAATAACTTTTCAATGATGTATTTGTTTTTAATTTTATTTGCACTTACGTGACGAGAGACGAATAAAACTAGATCTCACTTACCTATGTTTCAAAGTATTTTATTTTTGTAATAATTTATATGTAAAAAACATGCTAGAAAATTATAAAAGAATTGCTACTATGAAATACTGAAACTTGCTACTAAAAAAATATACTAAAGTTCATATATTAAAAGAAGACAAGCTACACCTTGAGAGACAAATTATTCAAGAAGCATTGCATAAGATGCCAACTTAGAGGGTTAATTATTGTACAACTAATATGTAAGATTTAGAAATGCATTCGAACCTAAAAGGGAGATTGAAAACTGAAACTAAAAAAAATAAAAGAACTACTCCCTCCGTTTTTCAAAATATCTGCCGCTTCGCTTCCCGAGAAACAAATACCGCAATTTTTATAAATATTAAATATCATTGATTAGTATCATAATTAGTATCATCGGAAAGATCTTTAGATCTAGTTTTTTAATAAAATTATTTAGAGATATAAATATTACACGTATTTTCTATAAATCAAGTCAAACTTATGCGCACGTATCCCACGGCGACACTTATTTTGAAACGGAGGGAGTAGATTGAAAACTGAAACTAAAAGAATATGAAAAAAATATAGACTAAAAACTAAAACTAAAAAAAAGACTAAAAACTGGAAAAAACTAAAAACTGAAAAAAAATATAAAAACCTTGTACAGCTAAAAACTAAATGAACAATAAATAAACATAAATGAAACAAATACCTAAACTACAAAAAGGAAAATAAATAACTGAAAAATGAAAAGAGAAAAAGATCATTCAAACTGAAACTAAAGAAAGAATAAAAAATGAAACAAAAAAGCAACACAAAATTGAAAAAAAACAAAATCAAAATGTGTTACATTCCATGCCTCTCGCACCTGAGCAAACAAAGGCCGAGCTGCAAGGCTCCACTGAAAAATAACAACAAAAAAGGCAGCCCGCTAAGCAACTGGAGTAGCATGCAAGTTGGACACGTCGTGGGCCAGAAGAAAAGGCCAGAGGAGTCGTGAAATCGTGGGCTAAAAATTATGTGGACGCAGGCCAGGAGAGTCGTTGGAGCACGACCGTCCGCGCGGTAGCTTTTTGCTTTTCCGAAAATGTTTATAATTGAATCTAGACAGTCCGTTTTAATGATATTAGTTTTCTAGGTACAATTTTCTAGGTGGATGGAGAGGAGCTTCTCGGTGGGAAACGATTTGTTGTGTGGATCTAGAAAACAACAAAATAGTGTATTAGTAGGATACATAGATAGATGAGTCCGTCACTCTGCCGTGAATATTGAAGCCAGGAAGACTGGAAGAATTGACTGACAAAATTAAAGGAAATGATGTGATTCCGTATCCGTCTATATACCGGAGGCTGCAAAAGCGACGATACTCCTCTTCTACTCTTCATACTCACTGTGCTAACCACTTGAGCCAATGAATGTTCTTGTAAAAAGTGCACATACAACCATATTTAATAGGGACAGACAGGGAAAATTCTACCCTAATTAATCACTCATTGGTATGCTAAATACTGTCCTAAATGTCTTTTTTTTTCCTACACAGAGGGAGTACGTATTTATAGAATTTAATCGATGTGTGCGTTCTTCGATCCAAAAGCAGAGGCAATGTAAGATTTCACGCACCTACTGCTCTCTCCACATGAAATTTTAAATCGCTCTAGTCTTTTTAAGTATATATCTAAATATAGATTATATATCATATACCGATAAAAGTTGCTACTCCCTTCATTTTAAACTATGTCTTGTGTGTTGCATAATTGCTATCCATATGCACTGGCTTTATATATTGTTTTGTTTATCAATGTCAATTATTCCTTCGTTCTCTTTTTATAAGGCATAACTTATTAACATGATACAATCTTTCAAATTACACTGTGACTATTTTGTTTTATTTTATACTATTTATACTATGTACTTATAATAATTTTAATCTAACCATATCAAGTATATGTTATAATAATTAAAAAATGTTAGTCACTTTATTAGTCAAAGATTTTTAAAGTTTAAGTTTTGATATGTGTGTGCGCCTTATAAAGGAGAATGAAGATAGTACTAAGGGGTCATTTGGCACTGGCCTCACCAGTTCCAGTCCCTGCACAGTTGCACTGCACAACAGTGTGCACGGAGCTGGCTAGCTTTGACTGTGGCAAAATACAATAGCACTGAAGACTTAGAAAGTACGTACTCCTCTGTTCTAAAATGTAAGTTATTCTAGTTTTCTATATACGTAGCTTTGCTGTATATTTGATCTATATTATGTCTAGATAAACTAAACTAGGTATCGATAATTCTTTTCTAGGGTTTTTCTTGCTCCCACACAAATGGCTCAAATTCACCCACACGACAATCCAATAGTGCATATAGCTCCTCCTAGCCCACCAAAACCCTGGAAATCGAATTCTTATCCTAATTGTTCACCTTATACAATCTACAGACATGTTCATGGCTGCGGCACTGCCATAGCCACAATCTCGCACTGCCAACTTCTCTGTCTTTGTTCCTGATAGAACTCATGGGGACCTGCTGGCTTCACGGGGAGTCTGAAGAATGTCGAGGTGAGGCTTAACAGAAGAAGATCTGGATGGAGGGAGTATTTGCTTGAGACAATAGAAGCCAGAGCCACAACTGAAGTGGCTATCGGCAGTGCCGAACTATATGCTATGGACTGTAATATGCGGGTCTTCATGACATGGACTATAATATGCAGGACTTCATGACAATCTCTATCTCTACAAATAAAAAAAAAACAAAACTATGAGATTTTTCTTTGTGCGGTAAATATACAGCCGGCCGTTGTTCTGCCCTCGTGCGGTAATCGCACGCACGTCGCTCTGTCTGAATCGCGTGTGCGGAACCATCGCCATCCCAGCAAGGAAGGAAAAACAGAGAGCGCTCAAAAGAAGTAAAGAAGAACGTAAACAAGGAAAGAAGAACGTAATCAAGGAAGGCAAAGAAGGAAGGGTGCACACGCGTAATACAAGCGCACACGCGTAACCAACGCCGGCCGAGTCGCTCTGCCACATTCCCATCTTCTTCCTCTCTCGACAGCCTGACCCCGTTTTGCTGCTATCGCCTCGGTCTCCCCGCTCGCTCACACACGCCACCCGCTCCCTGCGACCGTGTGCTCTCGTCGCTCGGCCACCGCCACCAACCGCCGATCTGCTGCTTGTCTGCTCTCGTCGCTCGGCCACCGCCGCCCGCCGATCCGCTAGAGGACGAGCAGCAGCGCCTGGCCTGAGACGTGCGTGGAGCCTGCGCCAACCTCGCAGTAGCTGCGGAGTGCCACGCGGTTCCCTGCGCGCAGGTCGCCTCAGGGCAGCTGCACCAGACACGTGACCCCCCCGACGGCGCCGCAGGTTGGGTCCGGGCGGAAGCACCGCACCGGGCACAGCGTGACGTCGTCATCCCCATTCACGACGGCGGCCGCGCAGGGGTCGCCAGACTCCACCGCTGCAGACACCGGTTTTCCCCTAGGCGTGCGAAGAGCGAAGCAATTCGGCAGTGCCCCTTCATCCGACCAGCCATGGCAGCGCTCTGAAGGTAACTCCACCTCCTTCTCCCCATCCATCTCTGCCCTGCGATCTGGATTTGCTCGTGCCAACAATTTCATTTCTTGGCCCACTCTGTTCTTGGCCCATCCATCTCTGAAAGCTTGCTGTTTTAGTTGTGCCTGCAGTTCCTCAGATGCGAACCACTGTAGCAACAATAGCTGCGCAACAAACAGAAGCTAACAGGTTTTATGAAACATGGGCACTACATCTATGGGCTATTCATCTGGTGAGTAGGCTTGCTTATCTCCTACTAACACCTTCGATTTGACATTAAGCTTCCATACCTTATGTTAATCAGGACAATACATTAGTGTAGTTCACTTGTATGCATATTGTTCAGTCACTGGAAATTTAGCTTTGACATGCATGTGGTTTAGTCCCTAGCAAATTTGGTCTGTAAAGTAGGTTCTTTGAAATGTGACATGCTATAGATTTAATAGTTTCATTTATTAATGCAGTATTGGTCTTTCCTCATTCTTCCTCAGCTCATCTTTATTTTTCAAGGCATAGTTATGCCTGTACAGTAATTTCTTTAAAAATTGACATGGTGTAGATTTAATAATTATTCGTTTATTCATACAGTGTTGATCTTCACTTGTTCTTACTCAGGTCACTGTTTACTTCCACTGACTATGGTTTGCCTTTTGCAATAGTTGCAGAGAGATCAAGGATATCTATCAACCTGAGACCTAACATCTATATCTATACAAGGTTGTATTTTTCCCATCTTAGATTAGATGTCTGGCCTGAGAAAAAAAAAGGTTTCTCCCTAACTGAAATAGTTTGCTTATGTACCAATAGCTCTGACAGTTGTTCCTGTGAATATTTTTCCCTACTTCTATAGTTGCTGCTGAATCTGAAACTATGAACCTAACTACAGCCTTCTTCAGAATGATTTTTTAGTTGCTTTATAGAACTTTAATTTGATTTTACGGATTCTTTTAAGAGTGCCTGAGATTGCAGAATTCTAGATGGCCATACCGAGGTGGATTGTAGTTCCAAATGATCACACTCAGACCTGCCTGATGTACGAGTTCTCATGTCAGCCTCCTCAAATAAAACACATCCCCAGTTTTTTCCTTAGGTTTATATATGCTGCTTTTCCGTCTATATTTAGATATGCCAGTTCTTTTTTCAAATGTATGTGAATAATGTCCATATTTTGGTGGTCTGCAAAAATAGATTTTCACAAGTCAGATGCAGTTTGACATTACTAAACTTGGATCAGATAAATAGATTGTGGAGTACATGATGTCTGCTAATTTTCATAGTCGTTTGCTTCCCTCATTGCAATGTGTCTTTTAAATTAAGGTGCTGCTTCACTCTTACCATCATGTATTCATACAATAAAGATGTAAGGTGCCTGACACTTCATTCAAAGTACATCATATAGTGCTTTCTCAGGTGTAAGGTGCATTAGGTGGCTTTCTTAACCATAGTTATATCACCTTCCATGCTTTCATCCTTTATTTCTTTTTTCCTTCCAAATTTAATGTTGTGTTTAGCTTTTTTATTTTTCCAATATACATACCATTTCATTCAATACTTTGCTTTCAACATAGGTTGTTGTTGTAGAATAGCAAATTGCGTTGAATGCGGGACCACTGAATTTTGAGGGCAGTTCTTTCCTGTCACAGCAAACTTGCAATTATGGGGTATACACACTTTCCAAACCAATAAATGGTGTTAATCCAGCACTTCACCGGATAAGAGTTCTCTTTTTCAATGGCAGGTTTACAGTTCTACGAGAGATGCATCTTAATGATTGCGTAATCTCAACTATTACATGTTCTTACAACATTCTTTTAAAAGTTCAATAAAAAAACATCGATTTTACTTCTTCTGTGCAGTGTGCACACACAAGAGTGGACAAGCCAGCTATTCTTGCCGAGGTTTCAAAATGAAAAGGAGCTATAGCAGCAGCACCCCACACAGTGCCACAGTAAACTCTGCTGCTCACTGCCTGCTCTTAGGTACTGGATCTGCTCTCCATCAGTGGCCAATTACAACACCAGGCCTGCTACAAGGTCAAGGTTTCTGAAAAGAACTTTAACATAGCATAGAGGATTTAGAAATCTAATTTGACACTGATTTGATTCTATCATTGGTTTGGTTCTGAACTTCTCTTTCCTTTCACATTCATACGTGCAGATTCATAACTCACTTTCTGTAAATAGTTTTGAATTCAGCTAAGGTTCCCATTTGAATTCATATTTCTTGCAAAGCTATATATGAATGCTCGATGCATATTTTGGGTTTGCATATGTACAATTCATCAATTGTATTTATACAAATTTGGATTATATGTTACTTAAAAAAAACCTTTCAAGCCTATGGTTTCAGCGCTGTCACTGTGTACAGCAATGAAGCTAGCTGAGCTTGCTATATCACATGACCTATTTAGGTGGGACAACCTACCCTCAACATTTACGTTACCATTCACAAGCATCAGTGACCTTAGCTGAGATCTCCATAAATCGTTTCATTTGCTTTCCCACGCCAAATCTGAAAATTAGTTTATTTCTCTATCTCAAGTTATTTGTTTTTGTAAGCGGCAACTCCACATCAGAAGTTGTTTTTGTGAATGATCTCTCTGCTTCTACACTGAATGGTGAGCCTCAAGCTGTGAACTTACCTGTTGTGTCTTTTCCTGATGATGGACTTGACTAAGTTTATGTAAGCACCAGAGTTCGGGTAGGGAAGAACAGCAATATAGGATTGAGGAATTGAGTTCAAGTAGCGATACAAGATGGGCAAGCAGAGGAACAGAGGAAGAAGAGGAATACAATTGTTGTTTTTCTTGTTGCCTTTCCACTCTTTCTCTCTGCTACTTAACTACTCGCTTCGTCTCGCGCTCGGGATCCAGCTGTATGCTTCACTTCCACTCTGGGCCGTGGACTTGTGGATTAGGCCTCCGAGTACGCACTCCTCGTCTGGGCCCTTGTGCTTGGTTGACGACGCGATCTTCCTCCTGAGCGGCGTCATCCTGGCTGATGCTTGGAATGGACGTGGCAGCACCGTTGACAGTTTAGCATAAATAGGTTCACACACTGATCAAAAACCAAAATATATGTTCCTGGAATAATAACACTTTTATACCTACTGTTGTTAGTATATGTAAGAAGCCATTTAGATTAACTTTTTTCATGCTTTGTGCTTTTAACTGCTACTATCTCCTATACAATTAAAAAGAGAAAGTAAGACCGAGTTTTGGTGCGGTAAAAAAAATCTCAGTCGTCGCTCTGCCCTGCGATCGGCCAGCATCAATCACCCTTTCGCTCGGCCTCCGTAGAAATCGCTCTGCCTCCTGCGATCACGCTGCCTCCCGCGTCGTCACCCTGCCGAGGCTTGGGCAACCGCGCCATCTCTTTCCTTCCCGGGCTGTGCGATTTGTGTGTTTTTTAATATAAAAATTTAGTTGTCCCGTAGCAACGCACGGGCACGCTACCTAGTGGACTGTAATATGCGGGACTTCGTGACAATTTAGTTATGTTCGGTATCTAATGCACTTATAATGTTTTACTTTTGTTTTTATCTATGGACAAAGAGTATTTAATAGCTTATTAATAGTTTCATGTCAAATTCTAAGTTTTTTTAAAAATAATTTTTATCCGATATTTCGTGTTTATCCTATTTATCTATGACCTCGGTAAATTTTAATTTGCGCCAATAAAAACCCTTCGGATGCCTCTCACACAACACAACCAAAACGGCCGTTGTTGTTGGCTTTGGCTTCAAAAGCGGTCGAACGGGTACAAATCGGGTCGTAATCTCCTCTTCCCTTCCCCATGCATGCTTAATTGCCTGATGCTGGAATATCAAACAATCATTTTACACCTGATATGCCAAGCAAGCAGAGGGTGTCCAGGAGCATTTATCTCTCCGTAGACTATTTGGTCGCCACGCACTCGCCGCTATCTTCGTGATTGCATCTGTCTCGCTCTCGCTGCTCCGTTCCTGCTCTCCCTCTCCCTCTCCCTCTCCCCACCTTTATCGTCGAATTCTTGTTCTCGCTCATCAGAGTTCTTGTTCTGCATTCGGCGTTCTTGTTTGCGACCACTTTCCTCTGCCTGACACTCTGGGTACTTGGTTAATGGTTCTGTAACCCATCGGCCATCACCAGTTCACCACTCGCCAAAATCGCCATGTCAGGACAGAGGTCGAGCTCCTATGGTGGCACTGACCCTGGCACGGACACGGCATCCAGCACCACCTCCACCAGCATCCGATGGGCACCGCACGGCCGCGGCATGACGGCCTGCCTCGTCGTCGTCAACGTCGTGCTCGTCGCCCTCGTCTACCTCTACTTCTGGAGGGTGTTCTCCCGCAAAAGCGCGGCGGCCCCCGGAGCCGCCTCTAGCCCCATGGACCACGACGACGATGCGTCGTCCACCGCCTCGGCGCCGTCCTCGCCTCCACCGTGCCAGGACCAGCACGACCGCCTCGTGGCGTCGCTGCCGACGTTCGTCGCGCGCTCCCGGTCCGGCGCCGGCGCCGAGTGTGCGGTGTGCATCGCGGAGCTGCGGGACGGCGACCAAGGGCGCGCGCTGCCGCGGTGCGGGCACCGGTTCCACGCGGCGTGCGTCGACGCTTGGCTGCGGCGGGGGGCACACCACATGCCCGCTCTGCCGGGCCAGCGTCGTCGTCGCCGGGGAGGAGGCGGGTCCCAAGGGCAGTGGCGTGACGGACACGACGACGGCTGCGGCTCTCGAGGATATGGACGCACCAGTCTAGTCATTACTGATTGATTGCATTAGTGTAACTTTTGTGGGAAGCGAAGAAATTCGGACATCACGCAGCGGTCTTTTTGGGTCAACGGAATTAAGTAAGCATTATCTTGTTCGGGTGACTCCAAAGTCCAAACCAGGAATTGCAATGATTGGCAAGTTTTTAATTCATCCTACACATATGTAAGTATTTAATTGTCGTGAGTTAAAAAGAAAAACCAATTTAAATATGCTATATCTTATCTTATAATAAAACTTCAGTATATACTTTTGGTCTCTTTGTCCCTATTTAACATCGCTACGAAAAACATGTTGGTCAAATTTTTCTTAAGTCTGATAAGATGTACTATCTCCATATCTCCATACCCATAAAATTTGTTGTTTTGGACAAGGTTTAGATTAAATATTGGAAACATAAATTGTCAATAATTTTTAAAATATTTAGTTTGATAAGGTGAAACTTGCATGTATACTTACCTTGAAACCTACTTTTATAAAAGTATTTTTATTTTTAGTTTTTCTTATATATTTTAATAAAAAATAATAGATAAAGTTAGGTTTTGAAGACCGTGTCCTTATCCAAAACGTCAAGTTTTATAGGTATGGAGGGAGTATAGAAAATATTGGCAACAATTATATCTTCAAATAAGTTTGTTATGAAAATAGGTTCTGATCTATCTAATAACATCAACTATATTTTATAAATATTAGTATTTCTTTTTATATATTTGGTTAAATTGAATATGTTTGATTTCTTGAAAAACGAGATCAATAATTAAAAAGAATGGAGGGAGTACTCCCTCCGTTTTTCTATGTCACATTTGCTTTGTTCTAAGTCAAATATTGTGATATTTGACCAAGCATTTTGAAAAATCTTTATAGTTCCACAATATATGAATTATATATTATGACAAAATTTATTGTAATGAATCTAAAAATATAAATCTTATGACACGAATCTATATAATATTTTTTTGAATGCAGTGGTGAAAGATACAAATATTTGACTTGGGGCAAAGCAAATATGACTAAAAATGGAAGGAGTATGTTCCAATAAGATAGTAGTTTGAGCTTTGATCCTTTCTCTATACTAGTTTTACCTCTGATCTGAGTGTTATGAAGCATTTCTAACAATTAATAAAATAGTGTCAATTTTGTGAAGTGAATCTAGGTAAAATATTACTTTTATGTTCTAAATAATAAGATGTTTTGGCTTTTCTAGATGTTTTGGCTTTTCTAGACATATTACTTTTATTATATATCTAAGACATATGTATATCTAAATGCATTGCAAAGCTATATATTTGGATAAGTCAAAACAGTTTACATTTTGAAATAGAGGAGGTAATATATGATAGTCCAAGTTAAATAAATAGAAATAACTTATGTTTATGATAAAGAAAATACATATCATCTGTAGTCAACATTTTCTAGCAGATCCGACACTATTCTGACGCCAGAAAATTTCCTCACTGTGAAACGGCGAGTTTTGTTGGCCTTGACATAAGTTGCCATGAGTCGCGAACATGCCTTATTTAAAGCTTCTTAGTAGCACTCCAGCGGGCTAGGTTTGAATCCTCACCGAGACAAATTTCTAGGTTAGGTAAAAAAAATAAGCAGAGGACTCCCTTGCGGACGATTCAAAAAGTTGCCATGAGTCAAACGTTGGCACGGATTGTGGTTTGAGGCACTCATCTTTTAGATTCCGTGTGACATAGAGGTGGGTTTATGCACTACATTGATCTTGTGTTGTGAAGCTTATAAGATGGCTAGTATTTAGCTAGCTTTTCTTATACACAAAATAAAAGAGATTGAGGGACAATTTGGTAGAGCTCCGATATTTTTTTTTTCTTTTTCTTTTCTTTTTTATGGAGTAATTCTGTTGGAGAGTAGGGCGAAGAGTGGGTCTGTTTGATAGAGCTTATTCTGTTCCAAATTATCCGTTAAAGCTAATTCTTTAGAAAAGTGATTTTTGACCCAAAATATGTTTCTATGATTCTCGAGGATAAACTCGATATAAACAATGACTATGCGTGGAATAAATAAGGAGAAGTTACTTTTTCTAGCTTTGAACCCCTAGTTAATTTCAGAGAATTAATTTACAAAATAGTTGTCGTTTTCAGCATATGCATACATTGTTAACTGGGCTCCTGACCCCTTATTTTGAATTAAATTAAATTTAGATGGATGGATGGATGGATGGATGGATAGATAGAGGTACAACTTAGCTCAGTGTAGCTAATTCCTTTCTTGGCACATCATTAACTGTCTTCATGCCAGCAAGTAAAAGCGAAATAACTGGGCTCCTGCCCCCTTATTCTGCATAATGCGACTACTGTTGGAGAAGATAAAGAGGGCGTCAAAGTCACATGATATTGTTGAAGCAGTACGACTAAGTGGGTTGTTTCGGCAAAACTAAAAGAAACATGTGGTCTCGTAGCACTTGTAGCTATAGTGAAGTGAATCTGCATGTCCCAGTCACCCGGTGTAACTCGAGTCGGCCCTGCTTGATTTGCTAGCACACTGTGTCTCTATTCTCGCTTCTGAATTCTCTGCATGTGTTATACGATCAACATGTGATCCTCCTCCTCCTAGTTTTTATTTTAAATTTCCATCTCCTCTATAACTTGTGAATTTTGAAAACTTCTCTAGAAGACATTTTTAAATAGCGCTTTCAGCAACCTTTTAGGTAAAATTTACAAGATAACAATTAAAGAAACATTTCTAAGGGAACTATTTAAGAGATTTCTAGAAAATATTTTAGGGAATCTTCCTTCAAAATAAGTATTTTAAATTTTTAAGGATATAATATTATTCAAATAACCTTATCTGTAAAAATCTTCCTTTTTTGGAACCATATTTGGGAGCACATTTGAGACTCTACAAAGCAAAACAAGAGAAAAGAAAGTCCTCTAGCGCAGGGTGAAGTGACATATGGAGCATGATGGTCGTGTGCCAAGCAGACACAAAACAATTCATCGTACCAAAGCTATAAATGAACTTAGTATAGGTTCTTCAAAGCTCAGTAGGAGAAACTCCAACACGGCCTGTATTTGAGCCCTCAAAACCAAATTTAGAGGCTCAAACTAAAAGAACAAGTTCCAATATGGATCTCTACTAGAGTTTAAAAATAAGATGTCCCTCAATCCCTCCCGGCCCTCATTCCTTGGGACCTTCATCTAGCCTCCAAACGATGCTTTGGGAGAAACCACGCCTGCCGAAAGACCTTTGGTAGACAGTCTCTGCAAGGTCACCAGACCCCCCTCTATTTATAATCCCTCAAGAAAACTAGCCATTGTCCCCTTTGATGATCAATATGCAGTGTCATCGTAGAAACTCGTAGGATGACTAGAAGATCAACATCCAGATCCAACAAATATGTTTAAATGGTCAAGCCATTGGACAACTCTCTCTCTCTCTCTCTCTCTCTCTCTCTCTCTCCCCGGTCCACTCTCCATGCACTCTTGGTGAAGAACCTCTTAGCCTATCCCACTTATTTGCCACATGACCAAGGAATATTCAATACTTACACAAAAAATTGAGCATGTCATGTGGAGGAAAAAAAACATAGATCTTACTGATTAAATGGTGTTGAGAGTAAATTGAAGCATTTTTTTTGTTCAAAGTGGACTACTTGGAGTAGTAAAATAGATATATTTCCCTTCGAATCAACTTGAGTTAATTATATAGGAAAACAAGGTTCTTTAGCAAGAGTACCGTGGCCTAGGTTGGTTGCATGGAAGCATGAGGGTCAAATAACCAAAATATATGGTCTGTTGCATTAAGGATCTAGATTTCCATAGAAATATTTCAGATTTAGATTATCTCTACAATATTTTTATTTCTCTGTGATCACTTTATGTGACCATTCGGCTAGTAGACTGGATTTAGATTCCTAAAGAGTTTATTTTTCTCTAAAAATTAATACATATAAAAATATGCTAAAAATGTTTAGAATATATATTTGGGTAAAGATGAATTTTGATATAACTGATATAACTCATTTTAACTTATTGCACTTAAAAAAAGAATAGCCAAGAAAAATATGATCACTAATTCACAGAAAAGACAGCAAATACAACTAGTCGAAACCACTCCTAGATCGTTTCACATGCATAGGCAAGAGAATGAAAATCTCTGTCCAAAAGATTCACACGCCTCATTATCGACACAGATGTGGCTTATCACTGAAAGAACGATGGATGTGTTTAGTAGGGATCTAGACTCTCTTAGTCTTAGAAATATTTTAGATCCAGATTTTCTCTAGAATTGTTTCTCTATTGAAATAGAATCACCTAGCAAGAATCATTAAAACTAGTTGGTTATTGATTTAGAATCTCTTTGAAATGAACTACAAACACCTATTTGAGTGATTGTCATTCCTAATTCAAAACATAGCAATGTTTTTAGGTGTCCCACGGAGAATCACTTAATTGGATAAAGTGTATGATAAAGATTACGGAGATTCACTGAAGAATCCAAAACATTTGTAATACCCAAATGCATGGTAATCTATAAAAATATAAGCATCCATGTCAAATCTGAAACACTCATGTGAAACTTCGTGTGGATAGATTCTACCATAAGGAATACACTAACTTCTTGGTTCTCAATTTTTTTTTTTTTTTTGCGAGATCCAATTACGGACCTAATACATACACTAATGTCTTGTTTTGATACACCCGTATTCACTTCAATCCATTACATCCTAAAGTAAATTATGGTGGATTTTAATTTAATTTTCACTCTAATATACTCCTACACATAGATTAAGGTGGATACATGTGCATCTAAACAAGTTTTAGTTTAGACAATCAGAGTATCTATTTTGCAACTTCTTTAAAAATAAATATTTTTTCCTTTATTCTATGACGAATCAATAGAAAAAGAGAAAACTCTTTGATTGTGCTGGCTTAAATTATTCGTGTCATCTAGACCTTGTTTTTTGTAGCTTAAAATGATAGAGCATATACAAGCATCCTCGACCTGGAGGCTTTTTAAGTTAGATTCGGCCGATCATATAAGCCGGCTCATAAAACAAGCCGTCAGTTTGCTGTAAAAGAAAAATACTGTTCGAACGACTGATAAATCCGATTGATAAGATAAATGAACATGACGGTCATCATCCACGGTAGATGAACGAAGCCCTGCAAAGATCGGTACAACGGCATATGGAAATCCAGGCAGGATCAGACATCAGACGGGCTGTGCAGTGACGGGTGTTCCCAAAAAGAAGTAACCACCCCACTGTATGTACTGATCCATTCCACACTCTGCTTTCGTCTTCCCCTGCCTTTGTCTCTCTGGCGCGCTGTCTCCACGGCTCTCCAGCAGGCAGTCACCATACGGGAAAAGCCGACAACCGGACGGAAAGGGTGGAGCGGGGAGGAAAACTCGCGCAAGATCCCGCCTTTTCCGTCGGGGTCTGACGGTGACGGCCCCGCTCCCCCACCGGGAAGCCAGGCGGCCGCAAAGCACAGGCCGTAGGCGGCGGTTGCTGAAACCTATATCACGCCAAGCGCCTGCGTAGGCAAGGGCTACCCGCGCCGTGCCCCTCCCATGGAACAGCGGGACGCGACGCAGCCAGAGGCGGCGGCGGAGGAGCGCGACCAAGAGCGGCCCTCCATTATTCCTCCTCCCAAGGTGGGTTCCTTTCTCTTCTTTGGACTCGCGTTTTGTGATCTGATGTGGTCTTGATTGATGCGCTGAGTTAGTCACTGTCGTTCTAGGCGGGTAAAAGAGTGAGAAGGGAGGGGGTACTTGATGGCAAATCTGAATCTTTGCCTGCTTCGGGACATGGTTGCGAAATGCAGCTGCTTTGTGCTGGCCACAGGCCGGTTCTTGATCCGGCTTGGGGTATCCATGAGTCTTTCGTTGCCATTTAGTCTCATCTTGGCTATCAAGTGCGCCTTTCCCCCCAAATGCAGTGAGGCTTGATGCGGTTTATTTGGAGGGCCATTTGATCATGAATGGAGAAAAGCAGTTTGTTCTCGTCTTATTATTTCAATTTTTGCATAATACATTATGCTTGACACAGTGACGCCTCCTGATCCAAACTAGATCAGCGTTCTGCTTCAATTCGAGTTTGTACATGCTAATTTCTCCAAAGGTAGATCATGTGCCAAATCTTGGAACTTTCTTTCTTGTAAGACCAGGGAAGTAAAAAGTAACACATGGATTTGCCTTTTTCACTCCAGTTCGAGGTGAGCATAGTGGGGATGTAAGTAGATTGCCCTAGACTGCGTGATTGACCCATACATGAGCAGTTCATTTGGTTTACAAACATGTGTTCCTGATGAGTAATGAATGAATAATGATCTACTTCCCCCGTTTCAATTATAGGCCGTTTTGGCTTTTCTAGATTCCACTCTCCCCTACGATCTCCTCATCGCCGGCGTCGTAACATAGATACACAACTTTTATTATGTATCTGGACATATTGTATATCTAGGTGCATAGCAAAAGCTATGAATCTAGAAAAGCCAAAGCCAAAACGACCTATAATTTGGGACAGAAGGTGTACCAACTAAGTGAACGCTGAACTCTTGACTAACTACTGCAATGGGTTTTGAATTGACCCAACCACTTACGGAGCATAAGCTACTAAATGGAAGTGTTAGCCTCGTGTTAGTGTTAGTTCTGTGGGCTTGTACCCCTCTGTTTGCTAGAACTTGGTGATATAGACAATCTTGGTGCACAAAATTCGATCTGTTCATCTTCAGAAAAGAAACCTGCTTTAGATCTCTCTCTTTTTTTCTCAAATTTTTCATCAATCAAGATATGCCATTAGAGTATTCTAGAATGTAATGTAATATTTTACATTTCTTACAGGAAAACGAGGATAGAGATCTGAAGCTATCTTCTCGTGTAAGTGTTGTTTCCTCAATGTTCATTTGTAATTTGAGATTTGATACTTTATCTTACTGAGTAAAACCAAACAAATCTGCTTGTGTTTAGGTGGTTTCTTTATTATTTGGTGGTGATATATCGACACCAGCACAAACATTTGAGAAATGGCTCTCATTAGTACGTAAGAGGAGTGGGGCTTTCCGGCCATCTGGGTTCCCACATCGGGGTTCGAGGATTGAAGTCATGCCAAGTGGGAGCTTCTCACTATTTGGTAGCGGGGACTTAAGGTTTGCTTTGTGGAATCCATCGGCATCCCATTATCTTTTAAAGATCACTTCATACCACTTAATTGATTATCTGTAACTGCAAAATTAAGCTCTCATACTTACAAACTTTATGGTGAAAACGTTGAATTATATTCCATCTTTGTGTGTTCCTGGAAAAAAGTGGAGTGCCCAAGAACAAGATTGAACCCTCTTTTACATTTCTCTTGTTAACTGAATTACCATGAATAATTATATGAAAAGTTGAAATCTGTGCCAACACATAGATTTCCCTAGCGTCTTTTCTCTTAGTGGAGGAGTAGGTTGGATTGTATGTCTGTAATGTGTTTATACCTCCCTCCTTTTCTCCTCTGTTAATATGCTCATCTGTACATAGACCAAACTTGAGGGGTGTAATTTGGAATTTTTCCTATAATAGTATATTATAATTAGACACCAAATTGTCATCTTTGTTGCCAATATGATAGTTTTGATCTGTAACTATGATTAGGTGTAACTGTTATTATATGATGTGTAGATCTTGATTCTGGAATTGTGTCAAACAAAGAGATTGCTCTAGATAGTAGAATGATGACAGCATTATCAACAAGCCAAGGAATAACATTTTACATATAATGAATTTGGCCCAATATAACT
The DNA here is from genome assembly GCA_015844335.1 of Chrysopogon serrulatus. Classification (NCBI taxonomy): domain Eukaryota; kingdom Viridiplantae; phylum Streptophyta; class Magnoliopsida; order Poales; family Poaceae; genus Chrysopogon; species Chrysopogon serrulatus. The sequence goes on along the minus strand of JADLZL010005035.1, from coordinate 169,620 downwards.
TCTGCACTTTATTTGATTATAATGGTTTTTTAGAATATGGAGCATGGATCTTAAGGGAATTTCACTAGCAAGATGAACTTGTATGAGCTGTAAATTGTGAAAAATATATCGGTTTTAAGCAGCAGCTTCATAAGCTTTCTGAGCTAATGTTGTTATTGTCTTTATGCTGTGCCCACTGTAGTGAACACTTGATTAGAGAAGAACCAACAGGAAAAGGTCCATTGGCCTGCGATCAATCTCCTGAAATAAGCTTGTGGGAGAGACTTGGGAACTCTTCTGCGTTGGACATTGAGTCATCTGAATTTTCATGGGACGTGTTGTCGTCTCTGCATCATACAGAACATAGTAGTAGTTCAGAACAAACTGAAGATGAAATGAATAAAGCTCTTGAGGTTTGTCACAATCTGTTATGATGCCAATTTCAACGTCCCAATTTCAACTTCCTGTGTAGTGGCCATTGTAGCGAGAAAGATTATTTGCTTCTGTTTACCACATCTGAGATAAGTTGGCATGACAAACATCTTATATTCTCCATCCACTTTCAGGAGAATATTTTATTAGGGTATGGAAAGCTCTTCAATGTAGACTATCAATTGATAAAAACTCAATATTCATATTAAAAGCACTTTGAAATACAAAAACAATTGATACTAGTTTTGTACACTAAGTATGCATGTAATTTGATATCCATCGTTCAAAACTTACTGTGTCTGGCTTTCTCAAATTGAAATACACTTAACAAAAAGTGGACAGAGGAAATATTAAACATTTAAGCTCATATTCTTCTACTGCCATTGCACTTGTGAGTCTCATCTATATGGATGCATGCGATTAACATGCTGATTTCCATACCCTGTTGTTTATAGGTGACTGTGAACTCTGGTGGCGTAGTGTTCTTTGCTCTATTTAGTTCTCCAGGTAACAGTGGAGTTCCAGAAGCTGCAGCTGTTATAAAATTCTCATCGTCAAAGATGGCGACACAGGCAGAACGTTTGGGTTATGAGTTTGCAAGATTGCTTGGAGTCCATACACCACAAGTATTTCCAAACCCCCAATTAATTTTGTACAACTTGATTGTGTATAGAGCAATGATTTCTTATACAGCTTTTATAACAAATGCAGGCTAGAGTAGTATATAACTCTAGTTCAGAGTGGCAGGCGATTAGGCATGCTGCAGAAAATGCTCGAACAGCAGCAGTTTCAAATAACGATGAGGTTGGTGAGATGACATGCTCAGAGTTGTTAGAGGCTCTTGAGCTAAGCCGCTGCCTTCTTCTAATGAGGTACTGTTGCAGTGTTGCCTTATTAGTACAACCATGCGCTATACTATACACATTGTCTCTATGTGACCTGTATGTTGGAGTTGAAATTTGCATTTTGGCTTGGCAGTTATATTCATGGCTCCCCACTCCTTGAGAGTTCAAAGGCTTTCAATTCACGAGAAACTGCTTGTGTTACTGCTTCATCACTGGGAAGGGTTTTGATGCTTGATCTGATACTGCGGAATGAGGACAGACTCCCATGCCGTCAGCTTGGTTGGCGTGGTAATCCTGCAAACCTGATGATTTCAGATAAATCATCCTTACCCAGTTTGGACAGATTGGATGATGTCAGGAGCTCTACAGATAGTTCCAACCAACTGATTACAAAATTTTTGCATAGAGAGAAGAGGTCACACTCTTTGAATGGAAAATTTGATTCACCAGGGTTGGATCCCATGTCACCAAAAGTAGAAGCATTGATAAATGAAAAGGAAAATGCTGAAAGAAAAAATGACAATTTTCGCATTGTAGCAATTGATACTGGTGTGCCCCGCCGCCCCCCTGTGGGGCGACGTGTCAAAGATCATGAGAGGTATCCCAAAGTTGTGGAGCTCATTTTGAATAGCTCAGACTACTCAGCAAGTATCCTATATGAAATTTCTGGTGGTAAGCTTGGACATTCACGACCTGATGAGGTTACTTCCAGTGATTCTTGTTGCTCCCTCTCTGATGAAGACAATGCTGCAGTGATTCATGAATTTCGAGGATCATTTCGTGCAGCTCTTAGGGACCTGGAGGGGTTCCATCTGTTTCTTCTCCAACTTTACCAAAAACTGGATGGTGTTTTGCGGGTTTTTCTTGTCCATAATTACTAAAACCTCTGAAGAATCTGACAATAATGATGCTGCCCTTTTCGGATTTTCCTTCACCTGGAGCCAGCTATAGTACTCCTTGCCCTCCTAGTAAGCAACTGAACAATGAGCTTCATAGTGATTCTGAAATGCTGAAATCTGCAACGAAGTCGTCTTCTGCGGGATCCCGTGGAAGCTCAGATTCAGTTTCTCCTCTGTCCAGGGACAGTTGTAACAACAAGTACTTCAAGGGAAGTGCAGAGGCTCCTCGTAGTTTAAGAATGACAATGAAACTTCGTGATTTTTACAAAACCCCGAAGGTAAGAATATCCTGAGTGAAAGTGAGAATTCATTTTTTAAAAGGAAAAAAAATCCTTACATCATATCTGCTGTGATTGTTGCTCTAATTTCTTTTGTTCAGTGAAAGTATTTTCTTATCTAATTTAGTTCCATCAAATAATATTGATACTGCAGGTTGATCCTGAATTGCTCAAAGAGATCGAGCAGTGGAACGAAACACTTAAGAACGATGTGATCAAATTTTGCCAAGAGAACAATTTTCATTCTGGTTTCTTTGATGGAACTGAAAACAACATGGTAGCTGATGCCTATGAATTGAAGGTGGGTCTCAGGATATACCTAAACTTTGAACTTCATTTTAAGGAATTAGTGAGCTTGATAATACATCACTTGCAGGTGCGTCTTGAACATATCATTGAAAGGATAGCCTTGATTTCTGATGCTGCAAATACAGAACGACCTTCTCTTGTTGTCAACAACTTGTTCATAGGTGGGGCCCTGGCTGCAAGGTCTAAGTACACCCTACAGCATTTGGGCATTACCCATGTACTCTGTTTGTGTTCGAATGAGATTGGTCAATCTGATTCCCAATTTCCTGATCTTTTTGAATACAAGAACTTTTCAGTAAGAGCATCAATCTCTGGTTTAGGATTCCCATTTGTGATGCTTTTTACATGATTCATGGTCACATGTTTAAATTGGAAAATGTTGTGTTTTACAGATTAGCGATGATGATGATGCAAACATCAGTGATCTTTTTGAGGAAGCATCAGACTTTATTGATCATGTGGGTCATGTTGGGGGCAAGGTTCTAGTTCATTGCTTTGAAGGGAAGAGTCGGAGTGCCACAGTCGTATTTGCCTATTTGATGCTTAGAGAGTAAGAGTCTTAACTTCTGCCACTTGCGACTGAATTGGATGATAATGGTATCACAAGAATTTTGTTGGAGCTTTGCTATTGACATGATAGAGCTGTACTTTTCAGGGGTTTCACTCTTGCAAAAGCCTGGAACTTACTGAAGAAGGTACACCGTCGAGCACAGCCAAACGATGGCTTCGCCAAGGCTCTCTTGGCCCTTGATAAGAGGCTGCATGGTAAGGTTTCTATGGACTGGCAGCACAAGCGACCAGAAATGAAGGTGTGTCCAATCTGCAGCAAGAATGTTGGTCTAAGTACGAGTTCGCTCAAGCTGCACCTGCAGAAGGCACACAAGCGGCTCTCTGCAGGCAGTGTTGACAGCGCCATGACCATGGAGATCCAGAAATCGATTGAGTCACTCCGGATCAGCCGAGGCGGAAGCCTAAGCCCATCTCAGAAGCTGACCAAGGTGTTCACCAATGAGATGAGCTTCTGATATGTTTTCCTATACTATAGCTGAGGCAATGTACTTGGCTCACACAGTTGTAACTTGTACTATCAGAATGAACTTTAGTGACTGTAGGTTTAGTTCACATGCCTGTATGATTAGCACACGAATGTTCAGGTATGAAGGGCGCGATACCAAAATAAAACTACGCTCTTGTATGTGTAGTCTGCAATATGCAGTTTTCTTGTAATGGAATGTAACCCTCTCAATCTTTGTACAGAGTTATGAATTTCATGGGTGTTTTCCCTGTCTACATTCCTGCTGTCGCCAGGCTACATTTTTTTGTGGGTTTCTTCCATAAACAAGGTACTAGGTCCTGAGTCCTGGCCTCCTGGATGCAAGTTGTCTTTTCTACAGTGAGGACTGAGGAGTCAGTGCATCACCGATCCCTGGCTAAAGTTTAGCTATCGTCACATAATACTAATTAGAAAGATGAGCTATATAAAACAAAATGTAGAAGTCGTGGCTAATTCGCGAGATCGAATATATAAAAGCCTTAATTGGGCTTTATAAATTTGTCTCATGAATTAGTCCTTATTTATGTAATTAGTTTATATTTTATCTATGTTTATAATATTTCTAATTAGCATCAAACATCCAATGTGACGGGCTAAACTTTGGTCCCCTCTCCCAATATCCAAACTGGGCCCTTAGAAACGTTCAGCATAGACCAAGGCTGAAATGTATAAGTGTGCGTCTGTATCAGAAAAATTACTATTGGGATTCACATAATAATAGACTCGAGCAAAGAGAAGCCTCTTGTACAATCTCCCATTCTTGTTTGTTGAGTAGTGCCACCTAAAGCTGACAGTGGGCCGGGATCTAAACCAAATCCGCACCAATCCAAAGCATGTATATTTGAAAGGCAAATCCAAACCAAACTAGACCGTGACTTCAATCATCCACACCAAACCAAACCATTTGTACGTTCAACCCATTAAAATACATTTCTAACCCACCAATTCACTGGCACCTCATGCTATTGTTTATATTTAGCCATAAGCAAAAGCAAAAAATAAATAGATAGAATAAAAACTCATTATTAACTCTATTATTGACCGTCAAACCAAATCAGTCCACTTTAATAGGGCCCAAACCAAACCAACTCAACAGCCTTCTTAGCCTGTTTCACACCAAACCAATACAGCCTAAAAACAAAACCAAACTAAAAAACCGGGCTTAACCCAAACCATTGTCAGGTTTCTGCCACCAGTGAAAGTACTTTGTCTATATTTTTTGGATATTGGCCTGAGACCAACACATGTAATAGCCAATGATTAGGTACTTTCTTATTTGCTGAGCAAACACATTTGAGGCATACTGTGTGGTCTCCAGGCATATGATTTGAACCCACTGAAGGTTGCTGGGTGATATTATGGTTGCTGATACTTTTCTATCTAATTGACGGTATTGTGTTAACTTTTGCACTGTGTGTTTAGTTCTAATGTGTGAGTTGTTTGTAACCTCCTTATTCTTAGACTTGCGATGTACATTGTCAAAGATGAGGTGGGATGAGGTGGCAGTATACTATTTTGGTTCTTGTCTATTCTCTATGTTTGCTGCCTGCTGGTTTTGGTTAGTGCAGGCCCGTGATGATGAATTAAATAGGATGAGGCGGCACTAGTTTTGTTGTCTTTTTAATACTGGTTGTCTTTTTTTTGCCGCATGTGGTACTTGGCTCCCCATTTCAAACTGCGTGTGGTATATTTTGTTGCTCCCACCAGAGTGTTGAAGTTCCTATGTAACTGAGGCCACAATGTTTGCCTTCCTGCTGCTTCTGGTTGGAGGTAGTACATTGGTTTTGCTTCTTTAGGTCATCAATTTGTATCAATACTAATTGATACAAATTGATAGCAAACTTGTGTTTAAATCTACTTTGCTACTATTGTTGTTTCCTTCTTTAATAGAAAGTCTTAAGTGCTTGTTCTAGTGCCACCTATGAGGCCTTACTGTCTTAAGTGCTTGTTCTAGTGCCACCTATGAGGCCTTACTGACTTGCAGCTATGGACATATCTGAGGCCACATTCATATGCCAATATTGGATGAATTTGGATGCAATTCTTGATGAAGCTGGTTCCTCCAAAACCTTTTTTGTTCCGTTAAAAAAACATGTTCTCATTGGTCTCCCATCCATCCTTGTTTCTGTGTTGTTGATGAAGTTGAACTATTGTGCCTCTATAAGGCTGAGATGACGAATTAAAGAGGATGAATAGTCTTTTCTAAACTAATCGTACCGACTAACCTAAACAAATACGGAATTAAAACTATCGGTCTAGCCAAGACTACACCCCTCTATCTAAGTTCTCAAGCATCTTGCAAAAGATATTCTAATTTGAGCCACTAAGGTGCTAGGCTAGGTAGAGTTCACCTACACAATTATACTTTACAAGGTCACACCGCCACAAGTACTCACACCACCAAAGAGCTTCTACACACTAGTATTGCAAAAGCGCAAAAAGCTTAAGCAATCTAGTCATTCTCACTAGCAAAGGCTGCGTAAGCCTAACTAGAGAGCTCAATTACTTAGCTAGACCAAAATAAGCAATGTGACTAGTAAGACTACACAAGTCAACTAGCCACGTAAGAGCTACTTCTAAGCTACATAAGCCAAGAAGATACTCCCTCTGTCCCTATTTATGTGTCGTTGGAGCACATTTGCTTGTCCCCAATTAACTGTCGTTGTCTACTACCTAACTTCAGACTGAGCTATGCACCAATATCACAGTGTGGCAGGTAGCCTTGTGTCTTCACTTTCCTCGCCATGCACAAGCTGTAAAAGTGTTGTACTCCTAGCTGTACACCTACAATATATCTAGCCCTTTACCTACACATCTACTTTACCTTGGTAACTGGGTTATGGCTACGACGACAAATAGTTGGGGACGGAGGGAGTAACTAGCAAGCTACACATGCTAACTAGCAGCACAAGAGCTACTACTCCTCCTCCTCACTAACACAAGTAAGAACAAATAATAACAAGCTAGTGAAAGGAGACTTGCAAACCAACGGACGAGAGGTTGGCACGATTTTTATCCCAAGGTTTAGTGGCTTGCCAACCACCTAGTCTCTGTTGAGACAAACTTCAAGGTTGTCGCCGAGTCACACTCTTTTTGAGCCTAGTTATAATTTTTAGGTTTATGCTTGTTAAATCTAAATAAATCTATAGATAGGTTACACATGATTTAATGAGCATTAAAATTTTACTACAGTCTAAGCATATAATAATTAGTCCACTATGAAAAGTTCATCAGAATTGGACCATAAAAGCTGCAACTATGAATTAATTATAGAAAATCATAGATCTAAAGTTATAATAAAATAACAAAAACTTTGTAATAAAGTATACCATATTATAATGTTTAATGTGATTTATTCATGTAGATCTTAACAAAATTGGATTTTATATTTTATCATTTATTGTTTACTACTCCTCTCTCAGATCAAATTATAGTTTGTTTGACTTTTTTATCTAAAGTTTGACCATTCATCTTATTGAAAAAATTTATACAAATATAGTTAAATTTGAGTCATTCTCGATGACCTTGTACTAGTAAAGTAAGCCACAACAAATATATGATATTTAACATAATATTTTAAATAAGACAAGTAATTAAACTTGAGGTAAAAAAGTCAAACGAAACGAACTATAATTTAGAATGGAGTTAGTATGATTTTTTAAAAATTTTACCAAAATAAAATGTAAAATAAAAAAAAAGACACAACCAATGTCAAAACCGCTTAACCAGGCCAGGAGGTAAAACCCTAATTTTAAGGTTTTATATTAGTGAGAAAAACAAAGGTAATATGGACTTTTTGTTTAAAAAACCCTGGCTGTGGGTGCCGCCGTGCCGGCTGGGCCAGACAGGCCACCTTGATCCAGCCAAGGCCCATTATCTCTCTCCTGCACTCGCTCGATCTCCTCACGTCGATGGCTATAGCCGGACATCCTCGCGGCGCAAACCGCAAACCCCAAGCGGCGGCCGTCCCTTCCGCGGCTCCGCCTCTCTCTGCTCTCCGATTCTAGCGGATTCCATGGCCAGAGATGACGGCGTCGCGCTGGTGCCGGTGCCCGCGCCTGCTCCGGGCCAGGTCTACCTGCCCGCGTGGCGCCGCGTGTACGACCGCCTCGTGAAAATGCTGCGCCAGGCGTGCGCGCAGGCCGAAGAGCTCTCCGTCGAGCGCGAGCACCTCATCACCGAGCTCCAGTTCCTGCAGAGCGGCCTCCGCGAGCGCGAGGAGATCTCCCAGACCCGCCTCCAGAAGGTACGAACGATTTGGGTCCCGTTTGTTCCTCTTTGCGATTGGATTCTGGGAAGGCTAGCTCTCCGCCGCCGCTGACGCGCGCTAGGTTTTCTTTTTTTTTTTTTCTTTGCGCCATCTCTATTTCCAGATCTGTAAGGACGCGGAACTCCGCAAGAGAGTCGTTGAGGCTGAGACGGCGGCGCGTCTTGGCGGCAAGGAGCTTCAGATTCACTGCTACCAGAAGCTCGCAGGTAATGAAGGAGAGGAACCAAGTTTCTTGGCCGCAGCTTCGACAGTTCCTCTTTGGGTTTATGCGTTTAAAATACTTCATTTATTCTCGCGGCTGCCGTTTCTGCTACTGCTACGGACATTGTATAGTGAATCCTGATTTTTGTTGAGTAATTCTGGCATAGTAATGGGAAACATTACCTTCGCTTCGTGGGTTCCAGTTCATATTCGTTCTTTATGATAGGAGCTCGGCCAATTTCATTCTGCTTTCTATGGCCCTTCGTGTTGTGGGCACCTGCCCTTCCTGAGCCTACTTTTGCTGCTGCTATATAAGAATAAGAATGGATAAGCTTCATCTCTATTTGTTTCTGTGGTGCATTGTGTAGCTTAGAGTTGTCTCTTAACTTCGTAAGATTACATTGGTGTAAAATAGTCACCACGCTAGAAGTTGACAGTTGACACCTTGTATGGTAGCTACATCTCCACGTTGCGGTTTGAGATTCCAACTGTTGTTGACTATGCCATGTGCATTATTTTATTTACTTTTGTATTTTACAGCAGCACAGACTTGTACAACAAAATAGTTTCTTTGTCAAGAACTTGAATGTCGGTTATTTTTCCCACCTAATTGGGCTTTACAGTTGTATCGATCCAATTGGATTTATGCAGCTTTTTCCATATGGTTTACAGTTTCTATTGAAAAGACAGTATATGTTTGGCACCTTGTATATTCAGTTGTTCACTGCATCTCAATGTTGCGTTTTGAGATTCCAACTTATTATTTTAGAAGTTAAAGTCAAACTTTCACTTGTGTGCTCGGACCAGAACTTGCTGAGGATGATTTGGAGGACTTCAAAAGTTGTATTTCGAATTTGTCTGCTGAAAATACTGAGCTAAAGGTAATTACAAATAGATGACTTTAGTTTGCCTGTACCATTGTGGATTTCATATTGTCTGTCTCACCGATTTTTTTACCTTCTCTCATAATGCCATGAAAAGTTGAAGAAGTTTGAAAGTCTGGTGGAGATTAGTGCTGACAATTCAGATCACCAGAAAACTGGGAAAGATAGTAGGGAAGAGATAAGGAAACTAAAGAAAGCTTACAAGATCCTGAGATCAGAGAAGGACAAGGAAATTTCAGCATTACAAGCGGAAAAAAATTTTGTGGGAACCAGCTTAAGACAATGGAAGATGATTACACTGGGACCATTAAGAGGAAGAACATAGAGGTAAAGCAGACTACCGAAGCAGCACAAAAGCTTCTGCATAATGTAGATGAGCTGCAAGTGGCAGCCCAAAAGAAGGATGATGAAATCGTTAGACTACAAGTTGAGGTGGCAAATGCCAAAGAGAGGATGTCAATTCTTGAGGATGAGTTGCAAAAAATGCGCTCCTTGGTCAAGGATAAAGATCTTGTAACTGATAAAAATGAAGATGATCAACCAGACACTAGTAAGATGTCGGAGAAGGATATTAATATGGCAAGCAGAAAATCTAGGTCTTCAAGAACTTCCAAGGTCACACCTGATATATCAAGAACTTCCCAGATCACACCTGATAGGCGAGAAGTGAAGACTACAAGAACACGTCGCGTCTAAGACTAATCAGAAGCGCAAGCGTAGCTTCTTCAAGTCCTCCCTGTCGTGTGTAAGTATTCTGTTTACCGGTATATAGCAGGCTCATATTGCACTGCCAACACAATGCTATGACTCTAAATTAGCAACACTTTTCGTTTGTTATTCATGTGTTATGTGAACTTGATAATTTTTTTCTAATGCACATAAACAAATAGACTAATTGTTTTTGCTGAGCTAGAGTTCATCTAAAAGTCTCTGGTAGGCTGTATGTATGAGTTGTCTTGCTGTAAATATGGATTGGTAATAAATTGATAAATTAGGTTTGCTTCATATGATTTCAAAAATATATTTATCCTTCAGAAGCGTACTTTCTGGAAGTGCTAAAATGAACTGGAGTGTGGAACTGTGGATTAATCAACCTGTCAACCTGCTCCTACATAGTTAATATGTACCTCTGTTTGCTCTTAAATCTTGATTTCATCTCCAAATTCTTGGCAGGCTTGATGAGTTGTGTCTTTCCGTAAATATGGACAGAGAATAAGGTTGATGGAATTTAGTTGATTATTAAATGATCTGTAAGTGCTCATATTCAGTGGCGAAGCTATGTACAAGTTTGTGGGTGCAAATGCACCCACGAAAAAAATAAAATACCATTGAATAGATCAATTTTGCACCATGATTACGCTTCAAATTTATGCATCTACAAGGCAGACACACCACCCTCTAATTTGCTCTAGCTTCGCCACTGCTCATAATAGGACCACATTCACTTGCAAGAGATTACAGCACGATACGTTTCTTTGTTCTTGATTTGCATTTTTTAACTTGCAACCATGCTGGTAGCATTATTGCTGATATGGTTATATATTTACCGAAATATAGTGATGGGTAAAATATATATTTTATATAGTTTCTGCAATGTCCTAATTCTTGGTAGGCCGCATGAGTTGCGTCTTGCTGTAGATATGGACAAACAATGAAGTTGATGAAATTTAGGTGAGTGCTATGTGAGTCATGGGTGCTCATAAAGGACCATCACACATTTAGGGTCGATAGAAGCATGGTGCATGGATACTATATAATTTGTTAGTTGTGTGTCATCACCCGTACCAATTAGTTTGTTAGCGATCTTGTTTGGGTGCATAGACAATACTGCATAGCAATGACATGTGATCCTCTAATACTTTTTATCCATAAATTTTAATGCCTAATCCTTGGTGTTCTGCATGAATTGCATCCAATCTAAATGTGCACAGATGACAAACTGATGGAAGATATGTTTATTGTTCTCTTAGTTTTGATCATTATTGTAATGTCCTAATTCTTGGTGGTCTGCCTGAGTTGCAGCCTGCTGTATATATGGACAAACAATAAATGTGATGGAATTTAGGTGAGCATCATGTGAGTCGTAGATGCTCATAAAGGATCATTGCACACCACCTAAAATGGGCAAGTGGCTGTTTGGTAGATTATGCGCATGGAAAATATTATAATAACAGAATAACAGAAAGCGGATCTACTGCAGCTTATTTAGACAGCAGATTCTCTGCATCGTGGCTTATCATATAATCTTGCTCAGCTTATAAGCGAGACTCAGATAAGCTGAAACAAACAGGGATCTATTATGAACATGTGCAGTCCCTTGTGGTCTTTTTGCTCTTCAGCAAAGAGCTACGCCCTCCATTCCAAATTATAAGACATTTTGGCTTTTCTAGATGCGTAGCTTTTGTTTTGCACTTAGATATATACAGTGTCTAGATACATGATAAAAACAATTGTATCTGAAAAAGCCAAAACGTCTTATAATTTGGAACAGAGTATACCCTCTTGATTTTCAAATTATAGGACTTTTAGCTTTTCTAGACATGTAGCTTTTGCTATGCATTTAGATATACACTATGTCTAGATACACAGTAAAAGGCTAAAAGCAATGTATCTAGATTCTAGAAAAGCAATGTATTTCTTAAGATGTTATACGCTCTTGTTAGACTTGCACTTTGGTCCTTTTTTTTCACCTTTTATTCATGTAGCCCTGGCATATATGTGCACTGGCTTTCTCATGTATTCCTTTATAATTGCTTGTGATGTGAATATGTTGTTACCACATGCAGTGTAACCAGAGATGTTACACAAGGCTTCTGCAAGTTAAAGCTGCTGTGTCACCTGTGCTCCTCCCACCAAATTTCACTGTTCCAAGGCTAAAGACACCAACTCCTTCCTAAAAGGATGAAACCACTGGCTGCCAGTCTGATGTGCTGACAATTGAAGTTGTCGCAACACGTCCCTACCGACAGTATGTGTGGCAGCTTATCAGTTGCCACTGCAGGTTTGACTTGATTGCAAAGCAGCATTGTATAGTCGATTAACTGTGTTTGTAACATATTTCTTCTCTTCTCTGTGTTGGCGTATTTTCTTTTGTTCAGTGCAATTCTCTTACCTGCTTTATTTCGATTGATGTAATTGTAGATTTCTTCTTTGGTTTTTTTTTTTTTTTTTTTTTGGGGGGGGGTGTTATTTCTAGCTTAACCCCAATTGGTTATGTTGTTTTCCTTTGGAATAGCGTACCTTTCTTTTTAATGGTACAGTCATAGCCAGTGTGATTGCAACAAGCTTTACCAAACCTTGTATTGAAAAATCAAGTTACCCTGTTCAGTGAGCTTTTTCCTAAGAGTACCTTGTTTTCGTTGTTGATGTTGATTACGATTTACAAACCCCAATTGAAAATAATATTGGTGCTGCAGATTTTTTCTGAATTGCTCAAAGAGATCGAGCAGTGGAACGAAGCAATTAAGAATGACGTGTCCAAATTTTGCTAAGAGAACAATTTTCATTCTGGTTTCTGGTTTCTGGTTTCTTTGAGGGAACTAGAAACAACATGGTAGCTGATGCCTGTAAAGTGAAGGTGTCTCTCAGGATGTATACCTTAAACTTTGAACTCCATTTTAAGGAATTAGTGAGCTTGATAATATACACCACTTGCAGGTGCGTCTTGAACACATCAATGAAAGGATAGCCTTGATTTCTGATGCTGCAAATACAGAACGACCTTCTCTTGCTGTCAACAACTTTTTTATAGTGGGGCTCTGGCTGCAAGGTCTAAGTAGCATTTGGGCGTTACCCATGTGCTCTCTTTGTGTTCAAATGAGATTGGTCAATCCGATTCCCAATTTCCTGATCTTTTTCAATACAAAAACTTTTCAGTAAGAGCATCAAACTCCGGTTTAGGATTCCTACTGTGATGCTTAGCGAGTAAGGGTCTTAAACTTCTGCCACTTGTGACTGAATTGCATGATAATGTCTGCACAAGAGTTTATTGGGGCTTTGCTATTGACATGATAGAGCTGTGGTTTTCAGGGGCACTCTCGCAAAAGCCTGGAACTTACTGAAGAAAGTACGCCGTCGAGCACAGCCAAGCCATGGCTTCATGCAGGCTCTCCTGGCCCTTGATAAGGGGCTGCATGGTAATCTACCATTCCCCTTATTTTCTGTATATCAAAATCTTGCACCTCCTTCCACGTCATCGATCAATTGTTTCCTTCCAATCAAATCGCCACTTCATCGTCTCTGTCCATCCGTGCCCTTCCCGTTGATCTGCAGCCCACGGCCCACGGTAACCTTCCACACAGCCGCACATGCCCTCCCCCACGGGAAACTTCCTCAGGCCTCTTGCACGCCCCCTCCCCCACGGTAACCTCCCCCACAGCAGACGTGCGACCCTGGTCCACTCCGCCACCGCATCTTCCCTCGCCGTTCGCCGCCTCCCCTCTGCCTCGCGCGCTTCTCCGAGCGCCGCCCCTGGCTACGGCGGCCCGACCCTGTGTCGCGCCAGACCTGTGTCGCGCCAGCACGGGAGCACTGGCGTTGCCAAACCCTAGCGACACCGCAGCCCTCCGCCCTCGCCGTCTGGGATTCATGGCTCGCTCCGCACTTCTCTCTTCCCCGGTTCTGGCGGCCTATATATATATATGGACTGGCACCACAAGCGTCCAGAAATAAAGGTGTGTACAATCTGTAGCAAGAATGTTGGTCTAAGTACGAGTTCGCTCAAGCTGCACCTGCAGAAGGCACACAAGCGGGCTCTCTGCAGGCAGTGTTGACAGCGCCATAACCAAGGAGATCCAGAAGTCGATCAAGTCACTCCGGATCAGCTGAGGCGGAAGCCTAAACCTGTCTCAGAAGCTGACCAAGGTGTTCACCAATGAGCTGAGCTTCTGATCTGTTTTCCTGTACTATAGCTGAGGCAATGTACTTAGCTCACACTGTTGTACTGTCAGATTGAACTTTAGTGACTGTAGGTTAGGTTCATACGCCTGTATGATTAGCACACGAATGTTCAGGTATGAAGGGCGCGATACCAAAGAATAAAACTACGCCTTGTATGTGTAGCATGTGATATGCAATTTCCTTCTGATGGATGTAATCTCAATCTTTGTAGAGTAATTATTTTCATGGGTGTTTACCCAGTGTACATTCTTGCTGTTTGGTCTTTGAAGGTACCACCTATGGTACATTTTTTTATGTGGTTTCGTCTATAAAACAAGGTACTGGGTCTTGTGTCCTGAGTATGGATAATATAAGCAAAAAACATGGCAAGTCGATGCACATGTCTTTTCGGTAGTGAGTCACTGCATCACTGCCTATGTTTTTGATGTTCTGTTGTGAATTAGTACAGTATATTCGTAGTACAGCGGCTCTATGGGGGGCTGGGGGCTTTTGGAAGCTAATAAATGAATTCTGTTCTCAGAAAGCAACGTGGAAAAATTTCGAGGTTTTGCTGCTAAAGATTGCTGGGTTGGTTGTACTTGGCACAAAACAACAAAGCTGACTAATTTTGTGACGACGAGAAGGATGGCAGGTTGAGGACGACGCAGGGTGCTCGATGGCGGCATGGCAGGGGCGAGGACGAGTGCAGAAAGCGAGCGGCGTGGGCGTGGCGAGGAAGAAGGGTCGCACGATCCGTTGCGGCTTAACCTGGTCCAAACAACAAAGCTGACTAATTTTGTGTCCAGCAGTGTTCTCCTGGGGCAGAAAGTGTTGAGGAGGTTGGCCATTGCTTTGGGTAGGGTTGGCTGGGTTTTGGGATCTGCTTAAACAAAGCTTCTTCAGCCGCAGTTTGGATGAATGTGAGAAGGAGGGATGCTGACGGTGGGCCAAGAACCAAACCTGAAACAAGTGATCAAGACTGGCGGCGTTGGACCTCAAGATGATCAGGAAGACGGGCTCGATGGCAAGAACCGTAAGTGATGCTCTGAAGATCAGTAACAGACCCTAAAGTTGTGAAATAGCAGACCATTGCTGTTGTTGCTTACAACTGGTGTAAAATTCAGTGGTACGGAAGTTGGAATGAGATTGCTCATTTAAAAGAAAAATTAAAACAATATCAGACGCATAAATCAACACACTCTAGAATCTAGATAGTTCCATTCCTGGTTGAGAAATGAGAATGTATCTTCTGGTAACAGCATGCCCTTTAAACAAGAGGTCGATGCTATGCTCTGAGTTCTCTCTGAGGTCGACACCAGAAGTCCAGAACGGCAGAACCAGAAGAAAAAGAACACCTCCTTCCGCTGTGTAGGTGTAGTAGGCACAGGTAGATGACAAGTCAGGAGTAGCCGCTGTTTTAATTTCCTCATTCAATCAAATCAACCACAGCCACGAAACCGACACGACTACTAGTCCTCCTTAATTTAGCCAGACATGAGCTTTCTCACTACCTTAATTTAGCCAAGTCGAGCAACATAATAAGGAAATCGCTTAGGCCCCCAAAAATGGTTGAAGCAACAAAGGGAAGGACGAGAGAGAGAGAGAGAGAGAGAGAGAGAGAGAGAGAGAGAGCGGCCAAATATGGCTTCGTCGGAAACGTCCTCCGCCGCCATCAGCGTCATCCTCTCCGTCTTCGTCGTCGCTGCGGCGTCCGCAGGTCCCACGGCGGCAGTGGCACCAACTGCCTCGCCGTCGGGCAAGTACTCGCTGGAGGAGGCGTGCAAGCAGACCGCGGGGCACCACGACCTGTGCGTGGCGACGCTGTCCGCGGACCCGTCGTCCAAGACGGCCGACACTGCGGGGCTGGCCCGGCTGGCCATCGAGGCGGCGCAGCGGAACGCGTCGGAGACGGCGACCTACCTCTCCAGCTTCTACGACGACGACAGCCTCGAGAACAAGACGGCGCAGCTGCAGCAGTGCCTCGAGGACTGCGGCGAGAGGTCAGTGCCAGTGCGTCGTCGTCATGTCTGTCTGTGCCTGCCTGCCTTGCTCGAGTGCTATATATAGGCCTGCGTGGCTGACAAGCACGCCGGGCCGAGTGCAGGTACGAGTCGGCGGTGGAGCAGCTGTCGGACGCGACGTCGGCGGTGGACACGGGGGCGTACAGCGAGTCGGAGGCGCTGGTGGTGGCGAGCCAGGCGGAGGTGAAACTGTGCCAACGGGAGTGCCAGGACGTGCCGGACGACCGCAACGTCCTCACGCCGCGCAACCGCGACGTCGACCAGCTCTGCAGCGTCGCGCTCACCATCCTCAAGCTCATCGGCGGACCTCCATCGTGATACAGGGACGTGATCAACATATATATTATTGGTGGATTACTCAGCTCTCGATCATGGCAGTAGCTAGTTTGATGTACAACCATGTCGCGCCCAGTGGCTACCAACTTTAATTTATTTCATTGTAAGCAGATCGGGTAGTCGGTGATTAATCAGATTAAACTACCTCAAAAATTTTTCGATCCATATAGTATTCTGTCAGGAGAATTCTTGTACCTAATAGTGGTGGTATAGTGGAATGCATATATATAGTCGATAGACCCATACTATAAGGCATCCTTATCCTTGGCTTTGCTGAAATGGTGGCTACGACTTCAGATGATTTTTGTGACCCTTAAGAGCTAAGATCGAGGGTGTGTGTAATAATCGTTAGATCATCATTACGTGGATGATTATCATTAGTAAAGTTTCACCATATCAGATTCAGGTTCTAGAAAAATTGTCACTTCTCCAAACCCTGAAGGGGATTCTAGGATTATCCTTCTATGAATACATCAAGACTTTATGCATACTTCCTCTAGATAATCTATATCATACTATATTCTCATGAAATGATACACGCTAGCCAAAGATCCACCAAGTGCTACATCATAAACACATTGGAAACATACCATGAACATGACATCTATCGAATGTGATATATAGTATTTCGATGCAACCAGATAGGCCCGAGTCAGAAAGCCTCAATTTACATTATCCGTATGACACCTATATGTATCAAAATTGATGTCAAAACAAAGAAGGTGTACAATCCAATTCCTCAATTTAATAGAAGCCCAAATAAGGTTAGGAGACGTATGTCAAACGCGCTCCTCAGTCTTTTTTGGCAGAACATTTGGAGGTTCTTTCTAAACTTGGCATCACCCAACAAAAACAACCAACAACTAAGAAAAATAACAGCTGAAGTACTCCATCCTAATTAGTGAGAGATAAGGTGGTGTCTTGCCAAGCTCCTTATTTATCTAAAAATGACTTAAATAATCCTTAAATTTTAGGACAAAGGGACTAGTATATATCTATCGTGAATCATCTTTCTTGGTCTTCACCCTTTTTTTCATTTGGTTTATGATATGGAATGTATTAATGTACCACCACTACTTCATCTCCGAAAGCTAGTAATTATATAAACATTATGAATGAGATCATTTCACTAAAATTCATGGAAATGAACTACTGGTAGACCACATCACCACCAACAACACAAGAGGGAGATGCTCGGTTGGGAGTTTTTGCACAACATTTTGAGCATCCACTTGCCCTCATGGTGCTAATTAAAGTGGGCAACGAAAAAGGAAGAAGAAGATGGGCAAGCTAACCAAAGTGGAATCTAGAAATATTCAAGAACTGTTAGAGGCTTGATGGAAGTACTCATATGCTTGTGGTTTATTTGATGGGTTAACGTTGTTTTCTTCGTACCTGATCTTTAGATTTGGCTTTGATGCTCTTCTTTGGTTGCTTATTGATTAGGTGTGCATGGTGTTTTTTTAGCTTAGGGCTCATTTGGATTCACCCATTCCACCTTGGGATTAGAGGGGATTGAGTGGTATTTGAACTAATTTTCCCTCCAATACCTTTCAATACCCAAGTGAAATGGTGGATTCAAATGAGCCCTTAGTGAGTTGTGGTCTTGTTATCCTTTTGCGTGTTAGTGGTGGCCAGGATGGTTGTGTGTGTTGCTTGGCCGAGAAAGGAGTGATGGTTAGTTAGCTGTTTGGACAGGTGTTGGTCTTTGTGTTGTGTTTTTGACCATGTAGGTAGTGGTTTCGTGGTCGGTCAATGATTACTCTGCCTATAAAAATCTCTACTATTCTCTAGTATGGTTGTACGAGATGAGCATCGATCTATGCAAGGGAATCTATAGGAGAAACCGTTGTACGTGTTTTTGTTCTTATTTTACCTTGAGAAAGGTGTCTGATAGAACCCTGTTGCTGTAGTGAAGTGTTCCCTTTGATTGAAACTTGAAACTATCTGGAGGGACGATATAGCAGCTCGTTGAAGTTTGCTGTTTCTAGAGAAGACTAGGGAAAGTTCCTAAATATAGGATTAATAAGTCTCCTAGTCATACATGCAAGGAATCTACGAGGCTTCTACTCTGATAGTACGAGTCCGAGAAGCTTTAATAACCAACAACATGTATGGTAGTCCATGGCCATGCTAGAGGAAGTTTTAAGGGCACACTAAAGCACTTACAAAGCTCGAAGCCCCTAGAATCCTTGCATGCCAATGAGTTGCCTCTGCTCCGTCCCCGAGCGCTCCCTGGGCGTCTTTTGGGGGTGACTCCGTCGGCGCTGCCTCGAGGCGCCCTCCTGCCGGGCTCCCCTCGGCCACTGCCGCCATCCTCCGGTGGGTAACGGCAGTGGCCGGCGGTAGTCCCAAAAAATGGGCACCATCCGCTTCCTTCCCTCCACTACTACATAAAATCTTAACCGCAACCTTTCAAATTGGGGCTCGGAGGCAGTTGGGCCGCCGGGCCGCCTCGGTTAATCGGGCCCAGCCGAGGCTGGGCTGGCGGCCCAACAACCGCCTCGGTAACCGAGGCGGGCATTATACCATAACCGCCGCGGTTAATGCCAATTAACCGAGGCGGGTGGGTAACAACAAACGCCTTGGTTAATCTTTTAACCGAGGCGGGGTCCTTTAGGCAACCGCCTCGATTAATGGCCATTAACTGAGGCGGTTGTCTTTGGTAGACCGCCTCGGTTAATTCTGTTAACCGAGGCGTTTGTTGTAAAGCAACCGCCTTGGTTAAGGTGTTAACCGAGGCGGTTAACATAACCGCCTCGGTTAAGCCACGATTAACCGTGACCATATGTCTGAGGCGGTTGGAATGCCCGCCTCGGTTAACTGTTTTTGCCCGCCTCCATTAAGTTTTATGTAGTAGTGCTCCCCTCCCTCCATCGCGTCCCCCCTCCCTCCACCTTGCTCCCCGGCGGGCTAGCCGCCGGGGGGCAGATCCCGGCCGCCCGTGGCCGGATTCGGCCGCCGCCCACCGGACTTGTGGCGTGCTACGTGGGTGCTTGCTCTTGGCCTAGAGAGGCGTGGCGGCGGGGGACGGCGTGGCTTGTCGCGGGGCTTGCTCCCCGGGCCGGGGGCTGGCGTGGGGCGCCTATTCCTGGCCGCCTGGGGTCGGATCCGCCCGGCTCTGGTGACACAGGCTCATCTGCACGGGTGGCTTGCTTTGCTTGCGGTCGGCCGACATGGCCGGATGTGGGTGGGCCTCGGCGGCCTCGGCACGGCGGTGGCCGGCCCAGCGAGCCTTTGTTGGGCCGGTTGTGGCCAGCCGAGGTGGCTCGGGCAGTGCCGAGCCCGCCTTTGCTGCGGCGTGGCGGTGCACGGGCCTCGTGCCTCGCGCCTGCGATCTGAGACGGCATGCCGATTGGCAGGTTGGTGGTGTTCGGCATGGAGTTCTGGGTGAAAGCCCAGTCCAACGATAGCCGGGTGGATGACGGTGACGTCTTGACGCCACACGCCTTGCTGGAGGCGTCATTATTTGTGGCCCATGCCTCTGCGACACCACAGCCGACTTCTAGGCGAAAGCCTTGCCTTAGATGCCTCTAAGGCCAGTGACGATGTGCCCATACTTGATTCTATGGGCATTCTCCTACCTTCTTGAAGGCGTCGCTGAAGAATGGGCCTCCACCATCGGCTCCTCGGGGCCTCCCTCTGCCTATTGCGCTTCATTTCACCCACTTGGTCGTCCTACAACTCTTGACCTTACCCGTTTGATCGCCGTTGGATGCCACAGTGGATGCTTGGCCACTGCTGCTGCTCTCCTGGCGGATGCTTTGCTGCTGTCTAGTTCGTTGGCGGATGCTTTGCCGCTTGTCTAGTTTGGTGGCGGATGCTTTGCCGCTGTCTGGTTTGTTGGCGGATGCTTTGTCACTGTGTCTTGGCCTCCTCTCTGGTGGTTCTCTGCTGCTGAGAGTGATGTGGCCCTTCCATCGCTATGGATACTTTGCCGTAGTGGGTATCTTCTCCCAGTGGATGTTTGGTCGTCGGTTGGTTCGTTGGCGGATGCTTTACCACTGTTTGGATCGTTGGCGGATGCTTTACCATGGGCGGTCTTCTGTGTTGTTGACCATTGCGATGTACTTGTGCAGGCATAGTCGTAGGGCTAGGTGTTGAGGACACTCATTCTTTGTATTTTTTTTTATATTTCTATGTTATTCGAGATCACTCTCAGGAACTTGAGTATGATGGTGCTATCTCAAAACATACAATTGAGAGCAACAGAAGGTTAGCTAGTTAAGTTTACTTTCTTGGGACTCCAAACGAGCCAGTTTCTGTTCCGATAGCTCGGCACTAGCGCCTGCCTCCCCTCCACTTTCAACCTCGCTTTTCAGCCTCATGACCCCCAAATCCAGCAGCCTCAGCGCCAAGTTTTGAGTTAAGATCATACTTACAACCGATCTCATTTATTGGACATGGCATTCATATTCTTCATTGTGAAAGACATAGCGACTTTACAACTGTTTCAAACAACCAGACTTTCCAACAATTTCAAACGATTATGGATTAACATCACCAGCATGTTTTTATCAAACACACAAGTACGCAATACATGAAGGCAGCAAGACACCCTTAACTCCAGAGTCCAGATAATAGCCACAGGGAATGTGTTCCAATCAATTTAGGTGTGTCATTCCTGTAATGTGCCAGCTCCTTCCATGATTGCAATTGCAAAAGTTATAACTGGTGTTTTGCTTCAGTCCTGCATCAAGCTGCTTGAGTCATTGCTAAGTACCCATATGAGTTTCTTTCATGCCAAACCACAGTATGAAGACTGCAATGAATAAGTTCCTAGTACTCTAGCCACCTTTTGTGTGCCACTCTGTAAGAATAACTAGTGGCAAGACGCGCACCCGCGCGCCTGCGAGTGAATGGCGAGATCATGTGTGTCCTTGCACGTGTAGAAGAAATGTGGTTTAATGTAGCATCAGCTAAATAGTACCATAGTAGAGATATGTCAGAGGAATTTATAAATTTACACATGGGTTTAACCTTGCAGAAGGTAAATAGTAGCATATAAGGATATTTTCATGTGGCGTTGGAATAGGTTTAGTATATGGTTTGCATGTATTTTACAAAGTGGGTAACAGAATGTTAATCCTGAGTCTATTCCAATAGCTAGATATGGCTGTTGGTGAGTCTTCCCCACCTAACGTGAGAAGTCATACTCATACTCTGTGCCATGCTGTTGTAGTGTTGTGGTTTCTGAACCGGGTGATGAAGCTGGCAGCTGCAGAGAACAGAACATTTTATCAACTGGGATTAAGTAAACAAAAAAAAAAAACGTTGAAGATCAAATTGTGATCATATTATGATTACTGTTTTTTTCCGAATTAAGAATTATAACAATATATAAATTAGTATATACTGGAAATAGTTTGCCATTTAGCTCTCACATGAACGATATAGGTGCCAAGTATATTCCGCAAAACATTTTAAAGACAAACGGAATTGTCCTCAACACCTAAACTAAATGGCATGCGTAAAATTGATAAATACTATAGAATGTTAATATATTTTAAAGGAGGACTATTGTATATGACTAAGGGAAATAGACTGAGACAAAAAAGGGCACCAACCTGAAATATCAAGCCATAAATTGATCTGGAATTAAACCAGAAACAGAACAACTAATAGCTGCCTAGGAAGCCATTTTGTGAGGTAAAGTATGAACTACTACAAATACAAATTACAATTACCGGCTGCATGGGACCACATATAAAGTTGGAACGGATTCAGTAAAGCACAGGAGACAAATATGTACATGTTCCTGTGGGCCTAACATTGGCAAGAAGCATAGTAATCTTAGCTTGTATTTCTGTTATTCAGATAGATGGAACTTGTACTGAATATGGAGATAGCCATTAGGAATTAAAAAACTGGAAATGAGCAGATAATTTTTTTTTATTCCAATGAACTACGGGTAACTGGGTAAATAGAGACTATTATATATGTCAATGTTACGCACACCAATCAATGAACTAATCAACTTCGTAACTCATTGGGTAGGTAAAGCATTAGTTTTTAGCAGTGTTTTATAAAACAATCAGCCTTCATTGTAACATTATTATATATAAAAGAACTATTCCGAGGAATGGAACACCACTATTTTGAGGGATGATCATACCTTTGACAGAACAGAACTGCAAGAAACATTATTGAGTAGGACAACTGCTAGACTTGGAAGAATGAAGGACTAAATATGGTTCATCTTGCATCAGGAGATAAGGGAATCTACATTCAAGTAAAGGATAGAACAAATTAGCCAATTGGTTTACAATCTGATGGCATAGGAAAGTTCGAAATTACTGCAGAACCAACAGAGGAGTCACCAAAAAAAAGACCAAACCAGTAATTCTGAACTTAGTCAACCCCTCTTGGTTATCCAACAGCCCAAGAAAGTAAACATACCATGGAAACAAACAATTAAGTCCAGTGCGTATGCAATGACGAATAGTGCACTTCTGTTTAGCATGGTCTAATTGAAAAACAGAAACAAAAATCAATTGGGAGGTATGTTAACCTTTGCCTAGGCAATATCACAAATATTATCAGCTACTAAAAGGGCCTGCCAAAACAAACCAGAAGAGACGAAGATAGAAAGAAGAAGCAAGCAAAGTGATTGAGTGACAGTGTGACATTAGTATATGACCCATCGGGAAAAAAGGACAATCAGTTTTACATGCATATGGCACTCGAGTCTGCAGTGAATCTGAAGTAGACTGCAGCACATAGGAATGAAATTTCTGATGTAAAGAATGCAGTACACTTGAAAATAGGATTTTAAAACAATTAAAGATTCTCGGTCAATCAAAGTTTGGATGAGCATTTGAGCTCATTAGAAATAATTTCAACATTAGTGGGACTAACACTGATAGTAAAGATAATCTCAACATCAGTAGAACTGATCGAATGCTACAGAAAAAATTGAATAAAGAAGAATAAATCAAAGTTCCAATAGGGGGTGAAACCCATAATCTTCCATAAGAAAAATGGAGGACGTAACTGTCTGCTTATTGTCCAAACAAATAAAAAAACTGATAAGGACTACAGAATAATATGATTGATCTTAGAAGCAATTTAATTCGCTGACAATTTCAGAAGTTATTTTGCCTGGCAAGATTATATCAGCGGGGATTTGGACATAAGAAAGGTAGATATCAGTGCATGAGCCATAACCGGTTGCTGCAAGGCTGCAAAAAAATAGAGGTAAACAAAGATAAGCAGAACAATATTTTGCATGTAGTGACTGTCCCCTGAGATTAGACAAGCTTACGGTGTCATTTCTGAAATCATACGCCTCGAGCATAGGATAGTTCAATGCATTTGGCAAGGACAGGTGGTTGACATTCTAAGTCTGTGTGAAATGAATGGAACATCAGTCCCTCAGTAGCTCAGTGATTTCCAAGGTTCAATAGAAGTGAAGAAGTACCTGAGAGGGATCGATCTCAAAAGAATTTGTTTCATCGCCTTCGGATGCAGCAACAATCTTCATTAAGGTGGCCAATGAATAGGATGTACCTTTACCTTGAAGCAGCTGTCTGTCCAAATGTAAACATCATGGTTGATAAAATAGCAGAGCCTTACACCAACACTATTCTTTCTAAAAAATAGTTATATGAACTACTATTTTGGTTTTTATTTACAGGCACTTGTGTGTTACCTGATATACGCCAAGACACTCCAAGGCATGATCTGGCATGGTTGTAGACTTGTAGAGTAGTTAAAATAATCAAGAGTTAGACCAAAAAGAATACCCAATGAAACAACCAAATAAGCAAAGGATCATAATCAATCGGATGGCATGAGTATAAACACATCAAAGCAGCTCAGGTTGGGGGCCTTGCCTGCAGCACCAAGGGAGGGAGGAAATCAACTGTGAAAGGAAAAATAAATTTTGGCTCCTCAATCCTGAGCTGCAGGCAAGGCAAGGCAAGGCACCAAGGGATAAGCTTCGCCATGTCGTGAACTTGAGTGTCGTGATTCAAAAGGAATTTCACATCATGTGTAAAGCACACAGTTTTTTTTCCCCAAAACGAAATCGAAACCCGGTAAAAATCCTAACCCTAGAAGAGGCAACAGGAGGAGTCAAGCAGCTTCAGCGCTACAGGCCGGCCACGCCGGCGTGCTGCCTCGCCGGAGGACGGCCGGCATGGGGCACCACCTGGAGAGCTGAGAGAGAGGTGTGTGGAGCGGAAGGAGGGATAAGCTTCGCCGAACCTCAGCTGCGCCCACCGCCGGTCTGTATCCCCGCCCGTGGGACGGCTCTGCCGCCAAGCAAGCTTGCCACCGGCCGCCGCACCGCATACAAACCGCCCCGCCGCCGCGCCGGCTTGGGGGCCGCCGCATCGGGAGGGGGGGGGGGGAGAGGAGTGGGAGACGGCGGCGTCTCCGTCCGGGTCCGTGAGAGCACGAGCTTTTTTTCTTTTTTTTTTTTTTTATTCCCCCGAGAAGTCTCTCGAACCAGAAGCTGGAGTTGGCGTATATATTTGCGGCTCGATTCACACCAGAAGCTGACGAGAATCTAGGGAGAAGCCAAATAAGAGGAGGTGAAGACCTAGAATCCACTTCAGGAAAAAGCCACTTCAAAAAATCTGGGACGTCGATTTGGAAGATCGGACGGCTGAAAAAATTTTAGACGACGTGGCCACCGCGCCTGGCGAGGAGCTTGTGCCACTTTTATTGGTTAGATCTGGTTGCCCACTTTATGAAAGCTAGTCCTATAAGTTTTAGCAACTGGGTTCCCTCCAGATCTCTTCATCTCTTGGTTGACATGCTATGCAAAAGGGACCAGTGGAAGAATTAAACATCTTATGGACAGCAACAACCAGGAGCAATGCCAATGTCATTGAAGAAGAATTTTTTTTGAAAATAATATTTCTTTTAATAATAATTATAAATTTAGTATCCAGCTTTGAAGAATTGCAAATCTAGCATCCTGTCGGCAGTCCAAAGGCCGACAGGTCTCCTATCGGCAGCTAGAGAGCCGACTAGGACTTATCGGTAGTTCAAGCGCCGACTAGTCTTAGGACCCCACGCCAGCGCCGCAGGTCCGTGGGCCCTATCGGGCCGATAGACATATCGGCTGCTCGGGCCGATTGGTTTAAACAAAGAGCAATCGGCATTGTAGGGGCCGATAGGTCCCTAGGCCCCAGCCCCACGCACTTTTTTTTTGAAACTCCAGCCCCCACGCACTGCATGCTGAGCCGGCCGCGCGCAGAACGAAGGTGACAGGTGCCATCGTCAAGCAGCAAAAAAAGCACTGATGTATTTTTTTTTTTTTTCTTTTTCTATGATCGGGTTTTATTTGATAGAAACAAAAAAATAGTTCTAGGTCTCATATTTTGATACGCATAAGTATTTACGGAGTCAAAAGATGAGCTGGGTGTTTGGTCCGTTTCACATCGCATATCGGGATGTTAATTAGAAGAACTAAACATGAGTTAATTATAAAACTAATTATATAGATGGAGGTTAATTCACGAGATAAATCTATTAATGCGTTAATTAATCCATCATTAGCACATGTTTATTGTAACACCACATTTTGCATTACGAGCAGTGTTCACCTTAAATTGTCGTCAAACAATAAATGGTGGTGGGTTATTTTGTTTAGGGGTAAACAGTAAACACCTCTATATACGTAGTTGTTTAGGATAACATTGATTAAGAATTTAGTTTTTAAAACTACAAAGGTTATAACGCTAAATCCAAGTAAAATTGGTTGCGCTTAATTTTTAACATTTACTACAAAATGTTGACGATTTTTAGATCCATAGTACGTTTATTTTGGATAAAAAACAAATTAAAAGTGTGTCACAAACACTATGTTTGTTGCTTCTATAATATGTTTTATATGAATTAATTAATCACAAGCACTATGTTTGTTGGTTCGTAATTTTGGATTGGAGAGCAGTATATTACAGAGCTACGTAACAAGTTCTAGAATTTTCAGACATACCATTATTTTTCTAGAATTTTGGAAATTTCTTGTATGTACAAGTGTTTACATGTATCAGATCCCATGTTAGCTTGTTCACTGTTCACCACCCGTCGGCCCACCACAAGCCGATTGAACCAATCGGCCTCCAAGGAGCCGACAAGCCTCTAGTCGGCAATTAGATAGCCGATTAGTTCATGCTACTGTTTAGTCGGGTTGTCACGTAGCTTATCGGCCGATGAGCAGCCGATAGGTCGCCAATCGGCTACTCAATGGCCGACAGGATACTAGATTTAAAATTTTTTAAAAGTACCATCTAAATTTATAATTATTTATTAAAATAATATTATTTTAAAAAAAAAAAATTCCATTGAAGAAATGCAAGGGCAGTTCAGCTTTTAACAGAAAAGATTGAACTAGTGAAAGCATCAGCAGGGAATTAGCTACTGCATTATAGAACTCCAATTTTGAGGCATTTCACCTCAACTTAATGGATATTGGTCGACAGACTGGAACAGGAAATCAACAGTCAAAACTTGAAGATGTCTGAGTGCCTGACACATCCATTGAAGTTTCACGAAATGGTCATGTTATTTATTTGTGGATCTCAAGCTCATGACTATGGTTACTTGGTTAAAAACAGAAAATATGAACATATTTTAGTACCTAAAGTTAGTGACATGCAGTAGTCCACATTTCATAAAAAAGATGAATTCACCCATTCGACCAGACTTTCATCTCCCAACGACTGAGAAGCATCAAAATGTTTTCTTCCTATAATAAGATCTAAAAGAACTACCTCAAAAGAATACACATCAGTCTTGCTGTTAACTTGCCTGACGACAATGCATACTCTGGAACCAAATATCTGGAGAGGATAAATCATGTAACTTCTATATAAACTAGACTAGATATTGGGCACAGATTAGCCAATAAACTCTGAAAATTGCAAGATGGTGAAGATTTGCTTCATTACTTACCCAAATGTCCCCATGACACGTGTATTTGAAGCAGCTGCTAACCTTGCAAGTCCAAAATCAGAAACCTGGATAGTTTCAATAAATATAACAAATTTAGACAATAATTATGATCATAATATCATACCAAAATATTAACCTCTAGACTTGTACACCAAATCACATCATACCTGAGCTTCAAAGCTGTTGTACAATAAAATATTGGATGATTTAATATCTCTATGAATAATACATGGATGACCTAATGAACAAAAACAGACAAATACTAAGAAAACTATCCAACGTCGCTAAAGAAATAATTTAGTAAAAATATTACAATCTTCATGGAGGTAACCAATCCCTCAGTTGCAAGCTTAGTCCTTGTCCGCCAATGCAGTGCTGCTTCACTTACTGCAGTTTTGAGTGGTCAAGTTAATGATCATAGAAGCAATGAATAGTTAGAGTGTTCTCATGAAGCTGCATTAAATAAACGTTACAAATAATACAACTGGAAGAAAAATGTTCTCACCATGGAGGTGATAATAAAGTGTGTTGTTGGGAACAAAATCATAAACAAGCATTTGCTGGCCATCTGCAATGCAATAGCCTACTTGCGAAACCAAATGTCTGAGACATACTTCTGCTGATAGTATCGACCTCAGCCTTGAACTCACTCACCTTGCCCATTCCACTCTTGAACTTCTTGATGGCGACCATCTGGCAAAATGCCCATGAACACACACCCATATACACCTTCTCCCATGCTTGCAATCCCATGCTTGCAATGATGAATAACTATGTTGAGAACTCAGGAATGCCCACATCAAGGAAGTTATAATGACATATCATACCAGAAACAGAGTCTAAATCAGAAAATATATTCCCAGTATAAATAAGATCAAGATTATCATAGATACTGGAACTGACATTTCGACTCATTTTGCATAATGAAGCTACATACATGATACATGCTATGTAAGAGAAAGGCGGAAACGAGTGATGGCATATACATTCCTACATTATTAACCTTCAGATGTTATTGGAGATGATCATGGTAAGAATTAACACTGGGGCAGGTCTGTAGGTTTTATTGAAGGGAGAGACAACATTTTGGTACCTACTGCGGCCTCCTCCTTGTTCTTCTTATGGTTGGGGACTCCGAAGGCCTTGACCGCCTACTTGTACCAGGCTCGCCCACTATAACAGCTGTGGTGCTAGAAGTTGACAGCTGTTCGACAGATGATGACTGCTGAGGAGCTGCAAGAACCATCTGTGCAGCATTGTCACCATTAGAATGTGGCAACTGGATTTGATTGCTGCTCTCAGAGGCAACATTGCCCATATTTTGCGCTACAACATGTATGGAAGGTGATGCATTATTATCCTGCCTTTGCTGTCTCCGAGCCCTAGCCCTTTGCCGGCCTCTAGGAACCATGGTCATCTCGATCCCTGGTGGGCTTGGGAGGCCTCTAACTATACCCTGGTTTTGTATCAACTGCCTCACCATTGCCACTGTTGCACTTCCTCTTGTATCTGCCATTTGCAGCTGTTGCCTCAGGCTCTCCCTTCTGTTTGCTCGGGGCCTGGGTGGCAAGTCAGGGTTGGTGGAATCCCCTTCTTCACCGCCTCTTCCATATATCGGAGTGACGTTCACTTCTAGCACCTCACCCTTGCATACAGGGCACTCAGAGTGGGGTGAATGTGCATGAAGCCACTGGTACAAGCATGGCCAACAGAAGAGGTGACCGCAGGGTGTAACCACAGGCTCTTTTGCTGGGTCAAGACAGATATTACACTCAAAGCTGGAGTTGCAGTCACAGGACCCATCCTTCTTAGCAGCACCGTTTCCACAAACCTTGTTGTCGCCATCTAGCTTTTGCCGCCTTGCTGCTTCTAAAGAATTATGAGTGCGCTGAATTGCCCAGACAAGCCAATCAGCATCTGTATTAGATGCCCCTTGACTGCGGTTCACTGACGCTGGCCTCACAATGCTGTGCTGCTGGCTAATCTGTATCACCCTCTGAAAGCGGAGCTCAGGAGTCCCAGCCTCAATTGGAGGAGCCCCTTGACTGGACCGCCGAAGTATGCTTGTGTTCACCATCTCCATTCCACCAGCGGCAGCCATCCGACTAGGGCGCCCAAACCTTACTACAGGAAGATCCAACCCAGTGGCAGCTACCAGGAGCTGTGACCTAGAGACATCGGCACCATCAACTGGCCCTGGCTCAGGAGCGTCAGTGTCCTCTTCACCATCGGTACTGTTGCCATCGAGCCAGGAATAAACTATTGGATCGAGCATTGGGTGCTCCTCCGGGGTGGAAAGCGCATTTGACGGCGAATAGGCTGCCGCCACCGGGGCGAGCGGTTCCACAGGCTCACCTGTTCTTGGGGCTTCCGGCGCAGCACCGGGCATCAACGTCGGAGAAATCATCGTTGTGTCAAGCCAGACTGGAGGCCGTGGTAATGGAGGGAGGCCGAGATACAGGTTTAGATCCATGCGCCTCCTGGTCCAGCTGCCCTCCGCAGCCTCCTCACCCGCCATGCTCGGGCAGCAGCAGCACCCGCTTGCTCTCCGCCGATTAATCAGACGCTATACACTCTCCTACACCTGCAAGACCCCCTGGGAGGAGACACCAATCGAAAAAACAGTAAGACCAAGTCTCCTGCCGCCGGAATTGCAGAATCAGACGAGAACCGTACGGATCCACGTCGGATCGAAAGGGCCAACAAAATTGAATCTTAGGACGAACCTACATAGACATCAGGTAATTTCGCGGCGCCGGACACGACCCACCCCGGCGCCCACCAGGATCTTGAAGGAGGACCGGGGTTTTCTCAGGCTCCTCAACCGCCGTCTGCGCGTAGCGCTCGCCCCCGAGGCCGGCTCCCTCCACCCTCCTATCCGCGCTCACGGATGGAGGCGGCGGTGGGAGTGGGTGGTGGGCCCTGCGGCTGTGGGCGGCGCGGCGGCGCCACTGGGGCTGGGCTGGACGGCGGGGCGGGCGCTCCAGCCGGCCCTTATGAACAACGAGAGGAGAGGGGATGAACGAGACTCGGGGGCAAAACGGAAACTCAAGTCACTTTTTTCCTAGACTAGAAAAGAAAACATCATCAATCAAAACTGTAAAGGCCATACGACAAAACCTACAATTTAATGGTATTGAGCCAAAATCCATTTGCCATTAAGAGCAAATATCTAATTTTCTCCATAATAGCTGTGGGAAATAAATAGTATAAAATTATTTTTTCCCACAGGATGGAACCCATTTTAATTATAACATAAGAGCATCTTTAATAATTTTCTATATTTCACTTGACAAATCTTGTATTTTATCAACTCTTAAAAAAAGATATACCAAATAAAAAAAAGTCATCTCCAACAGTTAGCATAATTCACTTGTCAAATCTAGATCTAACTTGCATAAGCAACCCCGAGAGAAAAATAAAATTATGTTTATATCCTTCTACCTCTTGAAAACTTATATCAGAAACCATGAGAGAAAAACAAAATTATTTTTTTACGCTTCCACGTCTTCTAATACGGACGTATGCGCGCGGAGTCAAGCGTGCATATACGTATGCATGCGGAGTCGAGCGTGCATATATACGCGCACGGAGGCTATTTTTATTAACTTGTGATAAATAGCAACTTGAGATGAGAAACTGTTGAAAAAGATTGTTTCTGCTTTTAAAAAAAAATAAGAATGACAACCTGAAAAGGAAAAATATTGGAGTTGCTCTAACAAAAGTACAAGCATATCTAAAAAATAATAGATTAAAAAGTAGAAAGAAACCGTAGAAAGACAACTGGAGTTCTATCTTAGAGCTGCTCTAGCAACTAACAAACGACCGCAACTATATATGAGGCTCATGGCTGTTGGTACCTTCTAGGGTCATTGCAATAACAACGCTAGAAGATACATGGTACTGATTAATTTGTCATAAGCAACTAGCCGCCTATTCTCTTACCTTTACTCCTATGCATGGAACTAAATTGTCATCCCTAATTGTATAGCTAGAAATATATAATGATGTTAATCTATCATTTTATGTGACTAAATAGAAATAATAAAGATGAATATAATAATAAGAATGGTTTTACAAGCGGACAAATAATTATACCATTATAGTATTTTATTTAGAGTATTATCAGGTTGTTATTTATATTCTACCACTGAGAAGTTGTAGCTAAACCAATAATCTATAGTATTGACAACACTGATATGCAATGAATAAGTGATGTAGCCAATGTCATAAACTCAATCGGAACAGACATAAGTAACAAGATAAATAATAAAAGTAATAAGCCCTTGATCTAATTCACCGTAGCAATCTAGGCACATTAGCGTGTCTAACCCAATTAATAGAGAAATAACTCCTATGTATTTAACTATACGTCAAAACTACGTCACCTAGTGCAAGCACATCTAATAATTATTGTTACATCTAATAATAATTGTTAAGTAATATTACTATGATTTCCAAACACATCGAAGCCATGAACAGAAAAAGCTGAGTACAGAAATCTTATATATACGAATATACCCTTAGCCTGATAATCCCACTCTACCAAACACTGTATAGGGGAGGTCTACAAAGGACTCAATGGATCTATCACATCTACAATCTACCTCACGACTCGGCACAACTGAGGATATCCACAAATAGGTAATGCATCTAGGCATCACGTCTTCACACAACCTACCACTCACCATATGATTAAATAGATGAGTGGCTATACGAACTAGTGCATGAACATAATAGCAAACCAACTAAACTAGATGTATTGAAGTAGACAATGAGCATAATAATTAAACTAAGATGAAGAATAATGTTGCTAGTAATAATCAAACAAACACAGATAATATAATAAGAAAGAAGAGTTTAAGAACTATACTGAACTCCTCTCTTTTTGATAACTTCTAGAATCTAAAATCGATTGACATATCTTGACTTTCTCTAAACTAGATCTAACTAGGCTAAACTATAAACTAAAAAAACTATGATGAACTAGGGCTTCTAGCTCTAGATGACTTGATCTTCAACTGACTTGAATGAATTAGGGTTTCTCGAATTCCCTCAGAGGGGGTCTGCCTCTTAATTTATAGCCCGGTGGGATGCGCGACGACCGTTCGATTAAACCAACTTCACGTAGGGCTGAGATTGATCCTTAAAGGCAGTGGATGGTGCTCACAGAGGGTGACAAAATGGGCCCCACGGGGCGTGCCGGCCGACCTGGCAAGTGGGGTTGGCTGGCCCCACCGGCGGCGGCAACCATACACCCATTCGCTCTGGTGTCTTCTCGGATGCTTCCGAAGTTCGGTGGAGTATTCTTTGTCGCGGATAATTCTAAGATGTATTTTGATAATTAAGTCATTCTCCGCGGTTTTACTGGATTAATCCCTACAAAATAGCGATTCACTAAAACTCATGAAAATTGTTAGATAAAACCCTATCCTTCTAGATATTTATATGTTTCTCGTATTTATTGATCTATTAAATGTTGACACTATCCACCATCAACAATGGCTATCCATCTTAGTCTTCTCACTATCTTACTAGCACTTTACGTAAATCTAATTTCACTAGTTAGCATACCCATACGTTGCTATGGGACAATAGCTTTTATACTAAAACTACACGCATCATATGATAAGATAATAATACTGTGAAATTGAATACCGATGTTAAAGTGACATTTAATCTATAAAATAAGGAACGTGAAATTAACACAATCATGGAGAGCAGTATCGCAGCTCACTTATGTAAGAAGTTTAGCATTGAGTAGAATTAGGATGTATCTACAAATGGATGGATGTGCATATTTCATATAAACAACTAACAATTTTGCTAACCTAAACCGAACAACAAAGGTATAGACAATTTTAGAGAACAGACGATTGTTAGTATTCTATTAACATATAGGAATTTGAAAAGAATATTCAATTTTGCTAAAGCTATATAACATTGAGAAAAACACAGAAAGATATTGCAACTAAATCATATATAGATTATAGTTTGAGTCCATATGATGCAAACTATCACAATTGAAGCCAACCAGGACATGTTTGTTTTGTTTTTAGTACTTATATTAGTTTATAATTACTTGGTTCTATTATAAACTTGACAGGGCAATGAAGACATATAGACATTGTCATCTTCTGCTTAAGATGTTGCTAACACATTTGCAGGAACTAGATGTACAAATGGTTAACACATTACATTATCCATATGGAGCTATCTGTAGTAGGGTAGACCTTAAAACAGTAATGATGGTTGTTGACGGTCGTTATCGTATAAATCTAACCGTCAACTAGCCATGGAAAAGGATGCAATTATGATCACCAAAATAGATATAGGGTTTACACTGATAGACTTCCATGAGTTTTGGTGTTTCACTGTTTCTGCGGGTGTAAACTGGAAAAAACGCAAACCCAAGAGTTCATCGGAACATAGAACGGAAATCGGGCGCCACGGCAGACAGAACAATCTAGAAGGGACCAGAAGACACCACGACGGCGAAGGGCGAGAGGCCACCGTGGCCGACCGACCGGTCTGGGCCTAGACCGGCCGGTCTGGGCCTGGCCCCGCTGGTGGTCCGCTTCGCCCAGTCTGCTCCACCGCCTTTGAGGATCAATCTCAGCCGTCCGTCAATATCGGTTTCATCCGATGGCTCACGATCATCGTCTAGGGCTATAAAAGGAGGGCAGAACCCCATGGGAGAGGCACATTCATTCATTCCTCATTTGAAGTCCGATCATTAGCCAGAAACCCTAATCAGAGCTCCTTAGCTAGGGCCTAGATAGCCAGTTAGAACTAGAGGGAGGCAAGCGAAGGCTTGGATTCCGGAGCCATCAAGAGCTTGGATTTGGTATAGTTCTTACCTCCTCTCACCTTTGTTCTCTATCATTATATAGTTATATGATTGCTACAATTGAATTGATGGATACTTATCTACTTAAATTTATAGTTATATTGTTCTTTGTCTATTATGGTTATATGCTTAGTATAGCTAGATTGACATTATACTTATTCATAGGTTTGTATAGCGCTCATCTAATTGATCGTTGGGTGAGTGGTAAACATTGTGTAAGCATGGTGCTTATCCGTTGTTTATCTGCGAATGCACCCTATAGGCCGGGCTTGGTAGATCACGGGTGTGACAATCCTGTTAAGTCCTATGTAGTCCAAACCCCGTTTATAGGCACAGTAGGGCTTTTGTATGAAGGAAGGGCGTGCTATATTTCTAAACTTCCCTAGTATGTCCACTATGAATAGATATAATACTAACCTTAGCTATAACTACTAAGTGTACTGCACTAACCATAATATACATTGGCATATAGCTAGAAATAACACAGGAATATCTCTTGATGTTCTGCTAGTAACCCTAATAATATAGCTAGGAGTCTCTATCTGTTTATGCTGATAATTTATACTTATCTTTAT
The DNA here is from genome assembly GCA_015844335.1 of Chrysopogon serrulatus. Classification (NCBI taxonomy): domain Eukaryota; kingdom Viridiplantae; phylum Streptophyta; class Magnoliopsida; order Poales; family Poaceae; genus Chrysopogon; species Chrysopogon serrulatus. Next base: position 134,901 of record JADLZL010005035.1, on the reverse strand, counting down.
CATTTATCTTGTGACTTACCCCTGCATTGAGTAGTAAGGACATGGTTATGCCTATCCATTACACTCTAGGTTATCACGCTACCTTTACACGAGAGCCATATAGACCTTCCTTTGGAAAATATAAATAACAACCTGGTAATACTCCGGGTAAAATGCTATAATGGTATTTGATCTGTGCGCTTGTGAATACTATTTTTATATTCTAAATGATGGCATGATTTAATACCACATCTCTTGGTGTTATGCTGGGGATAACAACTTGGCATTCTAGTAGCGATGCTCTGCTCAAGCATTTTTAGCGCCGTTGCTAGAGATAACATTAAGAGGTGTCAACAATGGTTAGGATGAACTTTCATTCACGATTTGGTCTCATGTTGGTCTAGTTTTGTAGACAATATGCTCCTATGCCTTGAGTGTTGGTGTTGTCCTTGCTTCTCTATTACTCCCTCCATTCATTTATTTCCATCGCCTGAGCAAATTTTGTTTTTCAAAAATCTCCAGCGTCTAATTCCATCTATCCTGTTTTTCCTCGGCATGTATGTGCGTGCCGCCTAGTACGGAACACCAAATGAATACGAAACTACATTCCCGTTAGTCTCTAGCGCTTCGCTCGTTCATTCCGTTATTCATCTAGTCATTGTTGGTAGTAGTTTTAACATCACTTCACGTTAAGTTGTCATCCCTAACATGATGCTAAAAACCAAAGGTAAAATAATCTACACGCAATAACTCAAAATAATACTATAGAATATATCCGCAAGCGCATAGATAATTCTTCCATTGTAGCACTTCACCCAAAGGAGTAGTATTAGTATCGTTGATTTGTTTATGCCAAAAGGATAAAGAGACATTCTATTCATTAGGATTAGTAACTTATGGGGATTAATGACCTCTAATAATAAATGTGCCGACCTATGATAGCCAACTACTCTAACGCTTTAGCAATAATAAGTCAATGATAATATGATAAATGATAACCGAGTAAATGAGGTAAATGGTATTCTAGAGATAGAATATAGAGACTCACTAATATAGTAAGACAATCTTGAGATTCGGCTAAGGTAAGAGAAACCTATGTAATTACTAAATACAAAGTCTACAAATTTATGCTATATTACACATTTTCATCTATAGTAGAACCAACTCGAAAAAACATCATAAGGAGCATCATCTAATGAGGATACTAAGACACAAAGGTCACCTTTCGCGACCACGCGCTCGCTAGTCCTACGTGCGGGGGTGGACTACGAGAGGAACCAACGCAAATGCCACCGTGCGTGCATTACCACACGACACCGGCACATCGTGGTGCCTCCGTAGGTATGTAATATATCTAGACACCACGCCTACATAATATATACCACCTAACTCACTCGAGTATTGAATTAGGCGCTTTACGATCATATGACCATAATCATCATCAATCACAACTATATCAAATTTGCAACTAGAATAAACTAAGAACTGAATAAGTAGCAATATATTAAAGTAGAGCAAAGTGTAACACCTCCTGTTACGTTAGCCTAAACCTGCCATGTCATCATCATCATTGCATGAGCATTCATAATTAGAGAACACTAATTCAAACAACCAAAATGAGTTTATCAATTTCTAGGGTTGGTTGAGCTCTTTCATATCGTATGCGTATGTGCATGTCATTAAATCTTCTTCACAATTTTACTTTTGTTTATAAAAGCAACCAAATAAAAGCAACCTTGGTGTGTACAAGTGCTTGGCTAACCCTAGCTCACACCCTAACCATGTTTTATAAGTCAAATGATGCAAAAGCAAGAATCAAAATTGAATTCGAATCCGAATCCCAAACCCTAACCCTAGTTGGTTAAGTGTTGGAATTCGAATTTCATTTTCAATTTTGGTGAGCTAACCATAATTGATTTTCTAAATAAAAGTTGCTAACCAATGGTACCATTTCGAAGTATGAAGTTTGTATTTTGAAAGTATGCTATTGGTTGGGTTTGAAAAAGTACCACAACTTCATTAATTAATTGCCCAAAAATCCAATTTGAAAATCCTTTTCAAAATCCAAATTTTAAAAGCCTTTTTGCCCCTTTTACAATTTCATCTCAAAATATTCAAAATTTGAGAAAACTCCAAAAATATAGTTTGTGCATCTTTTTGAGCTCTACAACTTTGGTATATAAAGTTTTTCAAGTTTTTGAATAAAATTTGAAGTAATTTCAAAAGTTGTTTGAATTGGAAAATGTCCCCTTTTGAGTTTTAAACTCCAATTCAAAAATTATTCAGTTTCATGAAAAACTTCCTACATGAAAGTTGTAGATAATGAGAAATAGAACAACTTTTATTTTTGGAGATTTTCATCTTTTATTCAAAATTTCAAAGTAATTTTGAAATCCCAAAAATTGAAATTTGAGCTCATTTTCAAATTTGAAATGAAATTCAAAAATTATTTGATTTGGACAAAACTTTCTTAATGAAAGTTGTAGAGCACAAAATTCTAAGCAATCTGTATTTTTGGAGAATTTTGAGTTTAGTTCAAAGTTTGGGAGCAGTTTGAAAAGAGGAGAGGATGAGGTGTCCTGCTACAGTAACTGCACCGGGGGGGTTGCCACCGCACACAGCTGCCCATGCCGGCCGGCTGTCCAACGCCACCGTGGCTTCCTCCCGCGCCTTCCCCGGTTTCACGCGCGGCCAACCAGTTGGGCAAGGTTGCGAAGGCCCTGGTTTCCTCCTCGACCGATCCTTTCCCTATAAAAAGCGGTCTTGTAGGCCGTCGACGTCTTCTTTCTTCTCCCTGTCGCCGGCGCCGATCACCTTGGTCCACTGCAAAATTCGCGCACCACACAACACCACTCTTCAATTGTGTTTGCAACCCTGTTCGCTACATCCGTGCGCACCTTTTGAGCCAAGAAATTCGAGCTATAGCCGCCTGAGTTGCTCGTGTACCATCATCTTCCCCAACTCCGGCTGCCAGCGCCGCCGCACGATCCGCCGCCGCTTTTCTCCACCTCTGTCCCGCGTTTCTCCAAACCAACACGTGCACCGTGTTGTGGTGAGTCCCCTAAAGCCTTAGCCATCTTCTTTTGAACCGTGCTCGTGTCGTAGCTGCCGTGGCACCGCCGCCCCGGCGTGAGCAAAACCGCCGTAGCTGCCTCGGCCAAGCCAGGCCAGTGAACCTCTCGAGATCGTGTAGTAGCTCGATAGGTTCGCCAGGGAGTGTTGAATCTGGTGAGGGAGTCGTTTTTATCGGAGGAGTCGCCGTTGGCGTGGGCGCCGCCGGCCGCCGCCGCCGGCGCGGCCGGGAGAAAAGAAGGGGGGAGAGGTGCCGACATGCGGGGCCGGCATGTCGGCCGAGAGTAAGAGAGGGAGGAGGAGAGGCAGGCCGCGCGCCCGAGCGGGCCGCGCAAGCAGGCCGGGCCGGTGTTGTGCATGTCTCTCGGGCCGCACAAAGGGCCCGCGAAGAGAGGAGAAGTGTTTTTCCTTTTTCTTTTATGATTTTAAATGCTGAGTTTTGTCTTTTTTTCATAATAATTTTAATTGGGCAGTTAAAAATAAAATAAAAATATGTGTGTGATCTCTGAAGAATGCTCTTTGCAGGAAAAATACTAAATTTGTTTTTCTAATAAAATTTAATTGTGCTTTAATTTGCTCTTTTTAATTATTAAATGCCACTTCCATGATTTTTTAATAATTAAGATATAAGTCCAAAATTTATGAAATTTGTTTTGTGTGCTAATCAGATGCTAATGATCTTAATTATGAAGTTTGATCCTGTTTTAATTAATTTTTGTATTATGCTTAATTAATGCCTTAATTAATTAATGTTTAATTAATTAATCATGTGGTTAATTAGGGTTTAATTAATCCCCAATTAGCAAGTTAATTAGTGGCTTTCAACGACTGTAAAATGGTCAATAAATTAGTAATCACCCTTAATCGCTGTTAGTGTTGCTTGATTTTGGGATTGAGTGATGACCCTAGGTCATTAACCCTAATGACCTTCTCGGCATTTTATGTTGATTGCGTATCGTTAGTCCGTCCGTCGCCGACGCTAGTCATACCTTCTTAGTGCAACTATACCGTGAAGGAAAGTTGTACTCAAGATCGGTTAACAATCGTTGCATCATTATCGCATGCTCTTTTATTACCGCATCGTAATCATGCATCTCAATCGTAGCCGTGCTTGCCCCAAGAAGGTGTTCGGGCGGAAGAGGTTGGTCCCGATCTCAACAAAGGTGTCATCACCGCTCCCTAACTTCGCCGAGCCCCAAGGCAAGCCCCGGATGCATTTAAACCCCGCCTTGTATTTCGAAAAGCTTTTATATTGTATGTTGATGATGTGATACATTAGGTAACAGGAGTTGTGTGATCACCTAATTTGGTGCATTTACCATACCTTGATATATACCCCGGATACTGTTTTGATTTCGAAAATGCTAGTGCATGCTTAGCCCCGCAAATAGCACACAGGCTTTATGAAATGTTTTTAAAGATGTGATAACAAAAGTTCCCCTTGAGGGCAATTACGAAAACCTGATGTTACTTGTTGGTATCCCTTTACTTTGATCGGGTCAAGGGTATGCAACAAGAGCATGATGATAAGTAAATTGAGACCGGTGGAGTGACTTGCACCGGGAGGGGCTAGTGCCCCGGTGTAGTGTCGTCCCACTTGTGAGTCGGTTAAGCACCGTTCGTTGCCTTGGCCCCGGGATCATGAGGTTATTGGATAGTACTAGTCACATGCTAATGGCGGTAAGCTCCCTTGTATGATCTATGCGAGAACGGACAACCGCACGGAAAGTAGCGTGTACCCATACTACGGGTATACCCGCCGGACGGTTGTGACTGACGGCGTAGGAAGGTGGTGTACTGTACTCTCGTGGCTAGGATCCGTTCTGGCAGGGAGAAATGCAAGCGTGAGTTGATGTATGTGAGATGTTTGGTCCTGCATACATCGTGTGGCTAGGAAGCCCCAGCTGGGTATATTAAGCGATTCGAATCGTCGTGTGCTCCACGATATGGGAGCCGTGATCCAAGCACCAGCATCGTAGTAATCATGGAAGTGGATGATGGAAAGTTTTGAATCCGATACATGGTTGACAAGTGATTGATGTAGTAAAGTAAGGAGTGGCTTAGTCTCTTTTTGCAAAAGTGTCATTTGATCTTGCTAAAGCCTTACCTTGATTCCTATTAGCCAGCATTCCTGAGTCTTCTCCCTAATTTTGGTCGGGTAAGTCTTGCGGAGTACTTTTTGTACTCAGGGTTTGTTCAACCCCTGTTGCAGGTGAACCGTGTGAACAAGTGTGCTACGGCCCTTGTTGCATGACGGTGATCGAGGAAGAATTTGCTGATGAATAAGTTGTGTGGCCCATGGGCAGGGCGCTTTAGTTGTTGTGATTGTAATAAAATTAAGTAATGGTACTTCCGCTGCTTTGTAATAATGCTACTCTGGTTTGTATAAGTTTGACAAAAGTTTTGTAAATTAAGTTATTGTAAGTCTTCCGCTACTCTGGTATTTTGTATGAAAGCTGTTGTAATACTGTGATGTCTCTGTAAGTATCGATCCTGGAGGAATTGTGGTTTATCGGGGGTTCACCCGACAGAACATTCTAGGTTATGTGGTACTCAAGTGCGGCTGACAAAGGTCTTTAGGACAATGTCAGGTGCTTGTGGGCCATATAATTTAGAAGGTTCTGCCACACAAAGTCATAATGAGATACAAGATAAAATTATCGATCTCCAGACGAACAGATCTAGAATCCCGAGCGTAGCGCTCAACTCTACTTGAACCTTGCTAGATGCCTAAACTAAGAACTTGAAGAACTAGAGTTCTACTTCTAATCTCTGGAAACCCTAACTTCTATCTACTCTTGACAAATGAAGCAGGAGGAATGAATTGGTTCCCTTCTGGAGGGGGGGTCTGCCTCTTTATTTATAGTCCGGTGGGATGAACGTGCGCTGTTGGATCAAACCGAGTTAACCATGGGCTGAGATGACTCCTCAGAGGAGGAAGCTTCCAGAAGATGGCGGCGCGAAACCCTAGAGGGCGTCGGTCGACGCAGGGGTGGGGCCGGTCGGCCCCACCTGGCAGCTCCTGCGGGTCCTATTGCTTCGGGTGTCTTCTAGACCCTTCCCTCGTCCTGATAATGATAGTTGCCTTTGCGGTTAAGTTTTGTGGTAATTATGCACTCTAATCCTTCTTTTAAGCTTTTCTGGATAATTTCCTAGAAAACAGACAATTCAATAAAACTCGTGGAATTTGTCAGTAATAACCCATATGTTTCTATTATTGGTTCTTTCCAAGTAATAGTTGACGGTATAAAATTGGTACTTAGTGACCGTCAACGGTCATTGACGCTCCTTTGCATGGTGATGAATGAGTGGGCCAGTGCTAACGGTGTTTTGTGTGCGTTAGCGTTGGGAAACCGAAAGCAAAGAGATGGGTAGAGCAAAATTTTTCCCTGTCCCCATCGAATCTTGTCACACATGCATGGAGTTTTAAATGTAGTCTAAAAATATAACTAATTATGCAAATTATGATAACTTTTATTTAGACAAATCTTTTAAGCCTAATTAGTCCATGATTTGACAATGTGCTGCTACAATAAATATTTGCTAATGATAGATTAATTATACTTAAAAAATTTGTCTCATGATTTTCTAACGAGTTTTGTAATTTATTTTTTATTAGTATTTGAAACCCCCTTCTGACATCTTTTCAACATTCTGACGTGACACAGACAAAACTTTTTTCACACCATCCAAACACCCCCTAAGAGTAGTAAACAGCTGCAATTAAATGTTTTGATCAATCTTTCAGCCCTCTCCTTGGTCTTTGTGCAAGAGGCTAAAACGATGGAGACTTTTGAATGGGGGATAATGTCCATCTGCTTTAGATTATAAAGTACTTGTAATTTTTCTCATCTTCTTCTTGTTTTTTTTCATTTGGACCTGCATTGTTATGATTTTGATTTGTATTCTTATTTGATGTTTTTACTTTTTTAGCCTTGTTCTTTTGTGTTGTCTTTGTCTTCTTACTTTCTAGTTTGACCATTGCTTTCTCACTTTTTGGCTTTGTTGATCTAGCTTTGTTCTTTATACTTAGTGGGTCTCGTACAGTGGTCCCAACCTTTGAAGATCGTATCATCTGTATTCCTGCTTCATATACATTATCATTGCTACTCCAAATGCTTTAGCTGCTACCGTTAATTTAGGTATTACTGTGTTCATGGTGACATATGATGTTGATATTTTTTCAATTCTTGAGAACTACTATAGATATTCCATTGCTTCCTCCTTTGTTGCCCCTTTTAAGGTTAATCTTGATGCTTTTCTTGATAGGATGTTGAATCTAAGTATGTCATCTATTTTTGTAGTTGATCCTACCCTTTTTGGGTGCATTTTCCTTTTCTTTTTCCTCCACCTTTTAGTTATATATTTCTTGAAATCTTATTTACTTATGTTTCTAGTAATATTTTGAGGATATGAGAGCAAAGGATTCCATCCTTATTGAACTTGCTACAATGCAGCTACATTCTTCTCCCCCTTATGTTAGGTCACTGAGGACTATGTACTTTTTTATTCTATGTTTATTTTGTACTTGATTTGTCTTCTCCCATACCACATACTATCCTTGCTATTCCAATTCTTTAGACCTTAGTCTTGGTGTAGCTCTTATTTATGTCATAAACTTCCCGAATATACTTTTGTTGTCATATATCTCCATTGCCTATAGTTCAATGTTGTAGCCGAATTCCATTTATCTAGATGTCCTTTATTTATTAGCATCGTCTTTGATGTCTTCTGCTATGTTTATTGTATCCACTATTATTCTTTGATATTCTTTCAGGAAACTTGTGATGCTGCATGTAGGTTCTACATTATCCTCAAACCTTGTATTGATGCTCTACATTAAAGCTGTGCTATGTTGAAATGGGAACAAAATATTCTTGAAGTACACGGGTATGAATCTTTCCCTCATTTATTTCCCACATCATGTTGAAGTATTTTTTGCTTTCTAGTTTGTAATCTATAATCATCTTTGTTCACAGGCTGATCAAGATGTAGTGTATGATTAATTGTTATCTAGTTTGAGTCTTATGATTTCCATATTTCATGTACCTCCTTGACATCACAACTAGGCAGTTTGTTTTCCTCTTTAGCCCTTTCTCATTTTGTTTGTCTACATTTCTATTTCTACTTTGTCATCTCCCTTGTTTTTCTTCTTTGGAGGTTTCTCATGGTAGTGGCATTTCATCTCTACCTTGAAGATCCTATTTTCCTTCCCTATCTATTGTTCTACTTACATGTGTGATGACTACCTCAAATCCTACCAGGAATCCATAGAAGTGGAAGAAATTATGTGCATCTTAATAACTTTTGAATTCCATTTGTATCTAAGGTGTATTTGTTACTTTTGCTTGCTTTCTTTTGTTCTAAATGCATCAATCTCTTCTTCTATCATGACTTGATCTCTTTCACTGTCCTTTATGAATGATTGGTGTTGACGCTCATTAAGTACGAAATTTATCTATCAACCAAGTATCAAAAAGGGTGCAATTGTGATTAATCATATAGATCTAGGGTTTACTCTGATGGAATTTCATGAGATTTGATGAATATATGTTTCTATAGGTACATACTAGAAAAGCTACCAAAGTGGACTTATACGATAGTATAAAATATCTCAAATGATGGATTGAATGCACCATTGCGAAAAACTCATCGAGGCGATCGAACAGACATATCATTTGCTATATTTGGAGTTCGAATGAAAAGATATGAATTTCACAAATAAAAGGAAAAACTCCACATTATGGGTTGTGGGATTAAATTGGGCCTAATTTAGATTTTGGCCCATGTGCATGTTAATGATATATGATGAAGAGTTTAGTACCACCTTGCTTGCTCAAGATGAGATAGAGCCTGATACCCTCAATATAAGAAGACCTCGACCTCTAGGAGGAGGCATTCTTTAAACCTAATTCATATTCATATATTTTTAGGAGGATTAGCTTAAGAGGTGTCCCTTGAATGGATAATCTCTCAGGTGCTCTTTGTCAAGAGATATTAGTTCTCTAGTTAGGATCTAGTCTTTATACAAAGAGAGAGAGAGAGAGGGAAGAGTTTAGGGGGAAGTGTTGGTCTATTGGTGCTACCTCTATGGCTTGTACTTTAGTGGATCTAGGCTTCCTCAATGTCTACATCTAAGATACCTCCGGTAATTGAGTTCTATTTAAAATAAGTTTTATGCTCTTTTGTTTATTAGTTCACAATTTTTTTGAGTGCTCTAGTCCTTGTTAGCACTCTGGATTAGAGTGGTAATCGTTAGCATAAGCAGGGGTGCTTAGGCTATTGGCTACCTATGGTTGCTCCCTACTCTGGTTGTGGTAGCAAATGGAGGTGACATCCCCATCTATCATTTGTAGTCCAAACTAAATTGAGTAGATTCTTAAATAGAAGGACCGTAGTCACGTCGATAGTTATCTTTTATTGGTGTTTTTATCATCTAAGTGGCGTCCCAAAGTGAACTTTAGAATCATAAGCCTGCTTTACCCAGAGTTAAAAGCCATAGGAATCCTCTCTACTCATATTTTAAACCTTTATCGCTATCCCCTGGACAAATTAGTTGATTGACGACACACACACGTTTCCTTGTAGATACGATATATACCCTAAATACTCTAGGTAAAAACTACTTCGATACCTATGCGCTTATGAATTTTGTCCCTGTGTGCTTAATAGATGTCAACAATTGGCATCTTCAATTCTTCCTCTACATGAACTTAAGAGAAACAAAACGACATACACCCGAAAGCAAACGAACTCCATCATTTGAGTGGCTTCTTCACCCGAACATCTCCCTCTACATGAATCGAGTGTTTTGAAGGGATGCGACACTTGGGGTGTCATATGCCCCTAAAAGACCCAAGCGTTGAGTAGACAAATTCATTTATTTTGCAAACATGTGGGTATGGTGCAGAATGATAGTCGCAACTCACATATCGAAGACGACAACTCGGAACGTGGATCGTGACTCATATATATCATCTGTATTTCTGCTTCATATACATTATCATTGCTACTCCAAGTGCTTCAACTGCTACTATTAATTCAGGTATTACCGTGTTCGTGATGATGTATGATGTCAATATTTTTTTTAAATTCTTGAGAACTACTATAGATATTCAATTGTTTCCTCCTTTGTTGCTCCTTTTAAAGTTAACTTTGATGCTTTTTTTGACATGATGTTGAATCTGAGTATGTCATCTATTTTTGTAGTTGATGCTACCCTTTTCAAGTGTATTTTTCTCTCCTTATTCCTCCACCTTTCAGTTGTATATTTCTTTGGAATCTTATCTACTTATGTTTCTACTAATATTTTGAGGATATGAGAGCAAAGGATTCCATCCTTATTGAACTTGCTACATACACAGCTGCATTCTTCTCTCCCTTGTGTCACGTTAGTGAGGACTATGTACTTCTTTATTATGTATTTGTTTTGTACTTGATTTGTCTTATCCTATGCCTCATACTATCCTTGCTATCCTAATTCTTTATAACTTAATCTTGGTGTACCTCTTAGTTATGTCATAAACTTTCTGAATATATGTTTGTTGTTGTATATCTCCATTGTCTGTAGTTCAATGTTATAGCCAAATTCCATTTATCTAGATTTATTTTATTTGTTTGCATTGTCTTCTGTCTTCTGCTATGGTTATTGTATCCACTATTATTCTTTGATATTCTTTCAAGAAACTTGTGATGTTGTATGTAGGTCTTACATTAACCTCAAACCTTGTATTGGTTCTCTTACTTATAACTGTGCTACGTTGAAATGGTAACAAATTATTCTTGAAGTACATGGGTATGAATCTTTCCCTCATTCATTTCCCACATCTTGTGTTGAAGTATTTGCTGCTTTTCATTTTGTAATCTACAATCATCTTTGTATGATTAATTGTTATATAGTTCTAGTCTTGTGATTTTCCATATTCGCTATATCTCCTTGACATCACAACAAACTAGGCAATTTGTTTTTTACATGTACATTTGTTTTCCTCTTTAGCCCTTTCTCATTGTTGTTTGTCTACATTTCTATTTCTGCTTTGTCATCTCCCATTTCCTTCTCCCATCTATTGTTCTACTTACATGTGTAATGACTACCTCAAATCCTGCCAGGGAATCCATAGAAGTGGAAGAGATTGTGTGCATCTTCATGGTTTTTGAATTCCATTCGTATATAAGGTGTATTTGTTACTTTCGCTTGCTCTCTTTTTTTATTTTGACTATATGAATGCATCAATCTCTTCTTCTATCAGGACTTGATCTCTTTCACTGTCCTTTGTGAATGTGAATGATTGGCATCTTCAATTCTCCCTCTACATGAACTTAGGAGAAACATAACGACATGCACCCGAAAGCAAACAAACTCCATCATTTGAGTAGCTTCTTCACCTAAACATCTCCCTCTACATGAATCGAGTATTTTGAAGGGATCTGACACTTGGGTGTCAGATGCCCCTAAAACACCCGAGTTTTGAGTAGACAAATTCATTTGATTTGCAAAAAACATGTGGATATGGTGCAGAATGATAGTCACAACTCATCTATGGGGGCTACCGAAGACGACAACTAGGAACATGGATCGCGACTAACGACAGAACCCAAGGAAATACTATACACAATAGAAGCTCAGAGCATGAAAACCCTGAAAATCGATCGATTTTGTGGGTTGGAATATTGGGCGAGATGGGGACATGGAGGGGTGGCAGCTAGGATTGAATTGAAGGAGCTTGATGGCACAAGGAAGTGATGGGGAATGTGCATGATCCAAGAGTGAAAACTAAATAGAAAAGGATATCTGGCCACGTACCATGAATAATTCGTTTTCAGGCCGGGATGTGTCGACATAGAGCCAAGGCCAGGTACACCACATCGGTTCATTTGGTGTCACGTATCCATTATTCTGTGATTCGGTCTTGATGAGCATCCCCAAGCAGCCATGGGTCGAGGCCCGAGGCAGGAGGAAGGGTGTGAGTACAAGTGTGTTGGAGGGAAGATGGAGAGGTCACCAAGATATAGGAAGCTGGAAGAAGCCAAAGGTGATGGTCATGGTAACGGTATCATGACATGCATGTTTTTGGGTTTACAGGATTAAAAATATGAAGGCACGCCGTCTAGGCGGCCTCAGGGAGTGTCCACGTATATTTCATTTAGTTAGTGCGTTAGATAGAAATTCGACGATTCAGATGTAGTAGTACCTCAAAGCCAACATCCTTGCTTGTTGCCATGGGTAGACTGAAGCAACTGTGACTGCATCCTTGCATGCATGTGAAGCAAGTGGATGCACTCAAGAAGCAGACAAAAAATTGAATGAGCATGCATGAAAACACCATCTAAAACTGCGGGTGTCCTTTGCATGCAGGAAGTTACCACGGAGATTTACATCAATGTGCCTTCTCCCATCCTTTTATTTAAACCATGCATTCAGCCATTGGCATTGAATGGAGCAAGTGAACAAATAAATAAACATGTATTTACATGCAGAAATTTACTCTCAGTGAATTTCAAAAAGAACCACGTCCCAAGACATGCAATGCTCTTTTTTGCTCCTTACATACAAGAATTTACTATGAGTAAGCAATTGCATAGATAAATGAACAAAAAATATTTACATGCAGAAATTCACTCAAGAAATTTAAAAATAGATCTCCACATCCGTAACTATTTTATTAACAACACATGTACGAATTTACGTTGCAGAAATTCACTACCAAGAAACTTGGAGACGCCACATCCGTAACCATAGTACTAACAAAGAAATTAATGCCTTATTCTTTTACATACAAGAATTCTATCCGTAAGCAAGTAGACAATTAGATGAATAGAAGGCATACATGCAATAATTGACGTGTACAAATCCACTCAAGAAATTTGAAACCTTTACTTTCGGGGTTGGTCGAAAAGCTAGGTACATTTAATGCCTCCTGCTTATTATCATTAGATCAAAACAAGTTGGGCAATGGGCACATTTAATACCTCTTCTCCTTACTGCTCCCTTCGTTCTAAAATGTTTGTCGTTTTCGATTTTTGTGACACAAGTTTGACTTGATTTGTAGAAAAAAACGTATGACATTTATATCTTTAAATAAATTTATTAAAAAAATAGATTGAAAGATCTTTCCAGGGGTAGTAGTGGCTAGTATGGATGAATGCGGAATGATCCGATCAAAAAACTCTGAACATAATTGCTGTAGGTTTTTTTACAAACCTGATTGCTGCGTTTGGTTGGCTTCAGGAGATCAATCCGTATGTCGTGGTATAATTTTCCAACTGGGCCGCCCGCACGGCACTATAGGCTCTGGAACGTGCCATGCCGTGCCTGGGGGCACGATGGCCCGGCGGGTCAGTGCCAGCACGGGCACGATCAGCTGTACAACACCTCAGCAGATTGCATTTTACAAGAACAACACAGTTAAAATGTCTAATTCCAATTTGCAGATATATAGTTCAATAGAATTTAAACTTTAAAGCACACAACACAGACACAAATAACAAAATAAAAGGAGCTGTGCAATGGCTGCCTCATTAAAAACCTGTCTAGGTAAAACTCACCCTTGTGAGAAACCCTAGACAGGGAAAAAGAGTGCAGCCAGCTCCTTGTTCATTGTTCATCACAGTTTACAGCAAGCAGGTCCAATGTGTTAAGTTATTACAAAACCATTACATAAATAAGGTGACTAATCAACATAAAGTTCCGCAAATGCTTCCTCCAGCTCCTTGTCCTCCACCATGTGTTGCAGTCTTGATTCAGCAGCTTCCCAATTCTTGATGCAAGTCAGCGCCTCCAGTCTCCGCCGTCGCTCCTCGATGATCCTGCCCGTTGTGCTAAAGGTAGCTTCTGAAGAAATGGTTGAAACAGGCACACTTAAAATATCTTTAGCAAGTATTGAAAGGACAGGATAAGTAAGTTTATGTTGATGCCACCAGTGGAGGATATTGAAATCATCATCTAACCGACCGACCGTGTCACGCGATCTAGGTAGGCTGCAAGTTCAGAGCCACCAGAACCATTAGATGCAGCATTTGCTGCCTGTAGCAAGGCAGTAGCAGGAACAGTCCTAGACATATTAAGATTAAGAGGGAGGCTAGAACAGCTAGGTTTAGCATCATCATCACCACCATAAATTTCATCCCAAGCTGTTCTTTTCTTACTAGATAGTGTTGGAGGGACAGCTCTTTTCTCTCTAACAGAGCCATACATTGAATCATACCTGTTGTATAGTTTAAAGAGAAGAGTTCTAGTGTCCATCAACTTATTACCATAGTCAGTATCAGTAACAACATTTAATCTCCTTAACACTTTAGTGAATCCCTTTATCTTAGCTCTAGGATCTAAGATGAATGCAATTGAATAAAGATCAGGTATGTTTTTCCAGTATTTATTGTATTTATCAATCATAGGTTGGATAACAGGCCTAGTGAATCCCTTTATCTTAGCTCATCATTTTGATGCTTATGCAGGTGTACAACAATCTTAACAATATGATGCACCATCAGTGAAGCAGTAGGACAATAAACACCAGACAATACAACAGTAGAGTCATAAAACAATTCCAGAAATACAAGTATTTTAGTTGCCACAGTCCAGTGTTCATCAGTCAAAAGGAAAGGACCACCTCTAGGTCTAGGATAATGAGACTCAATAAAAGTATTGAAAGTCTCCTTGTGAGGCAACAAATGTTTAAGCATCAGATATGTGGAGTTCCATCTCACCTCCATGTCCAAACCAAACTTCCTAGGTCTAGTACCAACAACAATACAATAACTCTTGTATGCAGCAATTCTTTGGTTGGAAGAGTTCAAAAATGATATTGCGATTCAAATCATCAAGCAAAGGACCAACAAGAAACTAATGCCTCCTTAACTATCAGGTTAATAATATGACATACACAAATGTTGATGCAAGAACAGATCAGCACCCAAATACTCTCTGAGTATTGGTTTCAGTTTATCCATAGCATTTTTATTAGCAGATGCATTATCCAAAGTGACGAAAAAACCTTGCTAAGTATGCCATACTCAAGTAAGCACATTAGACACACGTTCAGCAATGTTCTCGGCATTATGTGACACATCAATGAGCCTTAACCCAAGAACCCTTTTCTCTAACGCCAATCAAAGATTAATGTAATGAGCCACAAACTAAGGTAATCCTCTTTAGCATTTCCAGACCAAATATCAGATGTAATAGCAACAGATGAAACTTTAGAGTCTTTCAAAGTCTCAATTAGTTTTTCACGTTTCTCATTAAAATACTTAAACAGATCTCTACCAGTGGTTTGCTTAGAAACGAGGGGGTGAATCTAGGGTTATGGGCGTTTTAATGTACTCAAGAAAAGTCTCGGTTTCACCAATACGAATAGGAAGATCAAGCCTAGCAAGCATATGAACAAGCTGAACACGAGCAATCTCGGCACTATATTCCCAAAGTGACGAACACTACCATCGAGGATTGAAAGCAATATGAGTCTGAGACATGCCACACATCTTCTCACGCCTCGGACCACACTTAAGAAGATGGCGAGAGAGATGGCCAGTGCCACCACTAGATAGACCAGAGTACTGCTTATGGCAGTGGAGGCATCTGGCACCATACCTAACATCCTTACCGTTTACTTGCTTGGTGAGCTTCTCAAAGTCCTCCCAGACCTTGGAGGTGGAAGGCCGATTGGAAGGCCCCGGCGCCAGGTCGGTGTTTATCAATCCGGCCAGCGGCATCGCCTGCCAAAGGAAGTCGTTACGCTTTCGAACGGATGAGGATCCGCAGCAGAACGACCTAAGAGCTCCTCGGCATCCCCGCGAACATCGTCCTCCTCGTCATCTCCGGCCATCCCGCAAAGACGCAACTTGTCATTGATGGTCATGGAGTGACCAGGGGCCAACTCCTCTTCGGCTGCCATCTCTCCGGCCTCCGGTCCCTCAACGACTACCAAAAAAAATGGAGGGAGAGGAGAAAGAAATCAGATCGCATGCATGACATACACCGCAATCTAGGGTTAGGGTTTGGGAAGGTAGCTCACCTCTAAGGCCGGAGCACCGAAGATGCCGGAGAGCTCGACGACGTCCGGATCCGGCGCCCTGGTACCTCAACGGGCTCGCCGTAGCAGAAGACCTGCACAAGAAGAAGAAAACGGGTAAGCAATGGCCACAAATACAGAGGAACACGGGACGAGAGAGAGAGAGTGGTGATGAAGGCTGCAAGCCACTTACCGGAGCCCCAGAGGTGCCGGCGGTCGGCGACGTCGATGACGGCGAAGAGGATAATGGGCCAAGATGCGGCGGACGAGGCTCGACGGCGCCCGGGATGAAGAAGAGGGGGAGAAGGCGGTGCCGTGGTGCTCAGGTGCCGGCCTCCGGTGGCACAACCAGCCACCGGAGAGTGAGAAGAAGCGCAGAGAAGATAGGCTAGGGTTTCTAACGGCGGGAGAGAGCGGAGGCGGAGAGGCGGAGAGGCGAAGAGAAGCTAGGGTTCCCATCCGAGAGAAATGAGGCGAGGGTTTCCAGCGGCGGCCGCGGCGCGGACGGCTTTTTATAGCCTGCCCCGAACCCCGGGCGACATCCAACGGCTAAGAGCCGGAGGGGACGCCATCCAACGGCCGGGAGCCGTGCCGCCGCCGTGCCGCCTGTTGGAGCGGGTCGTGCCCGTGCCGTGCTCGAGGGCCGCTTCAAGGCCCACCCACAGGCACGCCACGGGCCGTGCCAAGCATGGGCACGGTAAAGGCCGGGCCCGTGCCGTGCTTTTTCGAGCCGGGCCCGTGCCGGCACTATGGGCCAGGCCCGGTTGGAAAATTATATGTCGTGGAATAGTTCCACGGTGAGCCATTTTGTAGGATTGACTCGTTCCTGCATGGAGAACCGGATGACTACACCGGAGGTGGTCATGGAACCATGCCGGATAAGTCCATTCCAGAAACTAAACAGACTAGCTTCCAGCCTGCCACGCACAAATTTGTCCAAGAAAAGTGATTGTTTCTGGCCTCTGGGATGGAGTAGCTGTCACGCACAAATTTGATGGAATTAAGGGCAACGTAATAAGACCAATGCGCAATGGCTAAACACATTCAGCTCGGCTTGTGTAAATTATAAAGTAAATTCAATCAGACACGACGGTGAAATGCTATGGAGTACAAGTGCATCACACTTATTATTTCTGTTATAATTATAATATCGCAACTTATTATTTTTTTCTGTATATATACCTACCTATCTACCTCTTGCAACGAATACAATACTCTATGTCGCAGTATAACATATCCACTAAGATCGACTTTGCACCGACTTGCTCAATAATTAGCTTTAGCTAGCATGACGAGCAGATAACGATTATCCATCATCAGATCAGATCAGATCAGTTGATGAGTCCGCTGGTGAACGGCACGCCGGTTTGGGGCAGCCAGAAGTCCCCGAGCACCATGTTGCCGACGGTGAAGTTGGCGGCGTCCGCGGTGGTGTTGAGCACGTGGAAGCCCGGCCATGCCACCCTCCTGCTGGTGTCCGCGCCGGGGCCGGAGTTGTTGTACTCGGCGTAGAAGAGCGTGCTGAGCGCGAAGTCGCCGTCCCACGGCATCCACCCCGTGGGGTCGACCAGCGCGTCCATCTCCGACTGCATGATCACGGTGCGGGAGTAGAGCTTCCACGGCCGGCCCAGGTAGGTGGCGACGGAGAACGCCGTGTTGGCGGCGAGGTCGGGCGCGGCGGCGATGGTGCAGCCCTGGAGCGTGGTGCCCGTGTTCTGGTTCGGGTCCGTGCGCCCCTGCGCCGTCACCGTGTTGCTCTGCCCCTGCATCGGCAGCCGGGAGTAGAGGTTGCAGTCCTGGAACACCACGGCCGCGTTGCCGAACACGTAGTCCACCGTGCCGTAGATGTCGCAGCCGCGGTAGAACTGCCGGAGGGAGTGCGTGTACAGCGTGTCCTGGTACGCCTCGAAGCTGCACTGGTAGAACGTCGACAGGTCCGCGCCGGAACGCAGCGCCACCGCCTGGTGCTTCGCCGGCCCGGCCGTGTTCCGGAACGTCATGTTCACCGCGACGAACCCTGTCCCAAGAACAGCTGCAGGCATTCCGAATTTCGTTTTTAAGAGTCAATGCATTCGCTTTTTTATGACTTACGATTAGTACGATAGAAAGTGCTACAGTTTCTTGGTACCGGTCGAGTCAACCACCGACCGACGCGCCAAACCAAAAGAAGGTACTAGCAAATCATAAAAGTGGACGCTCACCGAATGTTGCGGAGTTGAAGGTCGTCCAGCCGTCGACGACGCTCCGGTTGGCGGTGACCACGGACTGGCCGATGCCGTCGCCGATCATCATGACGTACTTCTTGTTCTTGGGCACCACCACATTCTCCTGGTACACGCCGGCGGGCACGCGTATGACGAAGTAGCCGCTGCTCCCGCCAAGGTTTGCTCGGCGCCGCCGCCACGGCATCGCCGATGGTCGTGTAGTTCCCGGCGCCGCTCTGGTCCACCGTCACCTCGCCGACCACCGGGACCGCGGCCGCGACGCCCTCGAGCGCCATCCTGCGGACCATCTCGTCGTCGGTGGCGTCGAACAGCCCCCCCGTGGCCGCCGCCGTGGCGGGGCGGCTTGGACTTCTTGGACTTGGCCTTGGACGAACTCTTCACCCATGCCCTGGTGAAGAGCGACAGCGAGACGCTGTACAGCTTGGTGCTGTTGACCATGGGCACGGCGAGCCCGTTGCGCACGGACCACGCCGAGGCGGCCACCTGCAGGCCGTCGGCGCAAGTCTGCTGGTTGGTCAGGATCGCCGACAGCAGCGTCTGCACGTCCTCGGCCTGCGGGTCCAGGAGCGTGCTGTTGCCCGACGTGTTCAGCGTGGCGCCCGCCGACGACAGGAAGTCGATGTTGAGCCCCGAGAGGAGCTGGCAGTCCTGCAGCGCGGCGACGGCGCCCGGGGAGAGGCCGCCGCGGGCGAGGTACCGGTTCACGAGGCCCAGGAACTTGTTGGCGTTGGCCAGGGACTTGGCCACGGAGAAGCGACCGTAGGTGTAGAGGTTGCCCGTGCCGTTGGACGGGAGCACGGTCCGGCAGAAGTTGGGGTCCGTCGTCTCGTTGCACGCCGTGGACGGCGTCACCGGCGTGGCCGCCGTGTCGGAGCGGACCACGGCGACCAGCAAGGATAGGGAAAGGACCAGGATGGCGGAGTGTGCAGTGCCGGTGCGGAAGGCTGTTGCTGCCATGGTTGGTTAGTGTGAATGAAGCTAGCCGGAGTATGCTTATTCTTAAGTGATCAAGTGTGTTGATGTACTCGAGCTTGAGAAGATGGTGAGACAGCCATGGATCGGATCAAGGTGTCCTTTTATAATGTGCAGCCGAGGGCTTCATGGTAATTTTGAGAAGTTGGCAAGTCAAACGTGGGTTGACTGGCGAGGTCCATGTGGCTGTTCATGGAGTCCAGGGTCCCTAGCTAGCCAGGAAAGCGCGTCTGCACCATGACGGTGGCGACGACTAACCGGCGGCGGCACATGTCTAACTCCCTACCTGTATGTACTTCGAGCTTGCATTGCATGGGGGAGGTCACATTTGTCTGGGTTGGGTTGGCCGGGTTCAAATACACTAGTTGCTCTATTCGTCTCTCTCTCTCTCTCTCTCTCTCTCTCTCTCTCTCTCTCTCTCTCCCTCTCTCTCTCTAAATATTTGTCGTTTTTTATTTTTTTACCATGAATTTGACAAGATTATAAAAAAATTGTACACCATTTGTATCTCCAAATAAACCTATTACAAAATAGATTCAAAGATCTATCTAATGATATGAATTTTATATCATAAGTATCAATATTGTCTTTTTTATATATTTAGTCAAAATTATTTCTCGAGAAGTAAAAACAACATTTATTTCATGACAGAGAGCGTAAGTAAACTGCAACAACACAACTTGCAATATATAAGGTTGTTTGTCAGTTGTCACGCAACACGTGGTTACTTCCAATATCGTTTTGGTTAGGTTAACGACCATTTTGAATTTAGCTTCAAGAATGAAATTTGGATTCCTCCTTTTTCAGGAGGCTGAGTTTTATTATTTATTTCTTCTTTCATAATGATAGAGAACATATGGTCCTATTAATTATAGAGGTTGAAAATTAATTTATAATCTGTTCTGAAGTTTCTTTTATCTAAGAGGAAAAGAATACAAAAGACGACTAGTATTTTTTTATTTCATAAAAAATAATTATTTAGAGAATGTGATAATTGAGTGGCTGGTGATGATATCTTTCTACTATACACACGAGAGCAAATTGGCATGACTTAACAAGAAAACACCAAGCTGCTGTACCGTGTCACTAATACGGAGGCTAAGGTTTCTCTTAAAAAAATACGGAGGCTAAGGTTAACAGAATTGTATGAATGTGATTATGCAATGGTTAAGTGCGCACGCAAGCATCAAGCATTAGTGACCCACCCATGCAGCGCTCAAAAGGATGCATGATTAACCCATGCATATGGCTGGGATGGGTGGCCATTTCTAAATACTCCTTCCATTCTAGTTTATAAGATATTTGACTTTCAAATATGACCACTGCGTCTTATTCAAAAATTTATATAAAATATCATTTTTTGTCGTAGATTGTTTTATCAATGAAATTTTTTAAAATAATTAAAATTTGACTATATTTGCATAAATTTTTTAAATAAAATGAATGGTCAAACCTGAACTAAAAAAAAGTCAAATGTCTTATAAATTAAGATGGAGAAAATATATAATATGTGCGTTGGAAATGGAACCTGTAGAGCGCTTAAAAAATGTTGAAATTTGATTTGCCTAAGTCAAAAACCACTGAAATCCCCATTTGCTAGCTTGTTAATTAATTCGCAACTAACAAGCCGGGCGACTTGTTAATTCGCGAGGTGCGCTCCGGCGGCTGCCCTGTAGATGTAGCTCATGGCGCCACAAGATCTACGTGCGTCCACAAGACTACATAAGAGGGACGTGCGGACGGTGGATGTGACAGCCACGAGAGTTCAGCAACATTAATCGAAGTTTCTGTGTGGTGTGCAGTGTTCCACACAGTTAGGCAGCCACTAAGCAGTGGTTGACTCCTAGTGGATTTAGTAGATTACGTGCTTTAATTTGTGTGTTCGGTCGGGGGCTAATATATTAACAATGCTCGTCGTCTCGTATTATTGAATTGTCAATATGAGAGTTCCGTTTTTATATAGCTAGAAACTACACATCAGTAGTACGCTTATAGCATTTTAGTTTTTTTTTTTTTTTTAGATGGGGTGGGTGTGTACAAATTTGGGATAGACTGGTAGCGCCATTTCGTGGTGCTCAGTTTCATCTAGTAAGCTGTGTGGGCGTAAGGCTTACTAGTTAGTTAGTCCTTTCATGGATGCTACTAGAAGTAAGATGACGACCATATGTTTAATTGATTTAGTTTTCCTTTTTATATGATTTGATTGGTTTCCACGGTAGTGCGCGTGGATTATTAGCGTTTTCGTGCCTTCCAGGCTTCCGTAATCAAATCAAAGTATCAAATGACTTTAGCATGCATAGAGTTAATATAATTTTTTGGTTGAGTAATAATATGGTCAATTGGAGTATTACGCAATGTTTGTTACTAGTACAAGCAATTATTCGCATAATGCAATGTGATGCACACCAGTGGTCAAACACCCCAAGTGAAGATTATGAGGTAATATTGAAGGTATTAGAAGATCAAAAGAAGGCCTGATCCAAGACGTCAAGAGATAGACATTATCGAAGAAGCTTAAGGCTCAATTTGGCATGGCCCTAAACACCTTTTGTCTCCTTGCTACAGTGCACAGAGGAGCTAGAATTGATATGAAGCAAAAATAATAATAATAGCTTTATTAGCTTTTAATTCATTTTAAGAAAAAAGATTAAATCAACTCTTGCTATAGTGCGCAGAGGAGTAGAAGTTGGCTGGATCTTCGCCAAATGCTTGTCAAAATACACTCACCAAATGACCAAATAGTTCAATGTACGTTCAGAAGCAAAACGCATCATATGCTTTGTCGGAGCGATGACTAGGGTAACAAGGAAGAGTGAATTTACACTCGCAAGAATCTAAGGCTTAGTGATGACCACAATGCTTCACAAGGCATTTTTTTATCGAAGAAGTGTGAAAATACAGTCCCAAGTTCCAACAACATTGCACACAGCAGAAAGCCCTGTGATGGACACAAGCTAAGGTGTAATGGATGCTTTCACCGGAGCAAAATATTATAGAGAGGTGAGCAGATCACTGAAACACCAAAATATATATTTAGTGAAAGAAAATATCACTTCCTAAACACCAAATTAAATACAATTTAGTGAAACAAAAGATGTGATCATCGATGCAAAACAGACTCGCTCCTCTCCTAGGCATCTTGGTCCACAATAATAAGGCTTGTCACTTTGCTTTCATTGAAAAGAAAAATGTTCTTGCATCCAAGTTGCCGGTGTTTCGTAAAAGCACTAACTAGTAAATTTATAGATGCGCGTTTATGTCCGGATGGCTCGCTAAGAGGACACGGGAAGGTATACTGGTTTGGGCGAGAGGCCCTACGTCCAGTTCGAAGGAGTCGTGTTACTTAGCGGCGGTTCGTAGTAGGGGTTATAAACGGTTCGAAAGAGGGAGAGGCTCCCAAGTCTCTGATTGAGCGTGGTGCCAATATTGTGGCGTGTGTGGTGGTGTGGGCGATAGGTTTCGGTGATCTCAGCTCTCTTGTTCGTAGAATGGCTCGTCCTCCCTTTTATAGATGAAGGGAGGAGGCGGCCTTACACATTTCTGTAGAAGAAGCATGGGCGTGCTGTGCAGAAGAAGAAAAAAAAGACAATGGTGGAGTGGCTCGTCTGCCTTCCTAGGGTCGGGGTGTCCTCCCTCCTCGTGTCGTATGTGCTGATCCAAAGCGGTCACCGATGCGGTCGTGTCGTCGGAGTGTCTGCCCATGCCTTCGCAGTGGGCGGTGAGGCTGAACAGTTGATTAGAGCGCTTATTGTATTGGCCCGGACTTAATGACGTCGTACGGCACGGGAGTGAGTCGTGACAGAGGGGCCGTCCGGACCGTCAACCAGTAGGGTGATTAGACGTCGAGCCACACCCTGCTCTTGGCTAACAGTGCGGTCAAACGCCGAGCCACGCCCTGCTCTGGCTAACAGTGTCGCCGGGTACCTGCGTCCACGCCCTGCATTGTCGTAAAGTGCGGTCAAGATGCCTTCCTGCCCATGCCCTGCACGGGGCACAGGCGGAGAGAACGTGATTTGACTCGTCGCGCAGGTCACTGAGTCATGACTCGTGCGTGGGATGCAAGCCCTGGTTGCTTCTGAGCGAAGGCGTCCGCAGAGGGTCGTGCGAGCCGCGGCCTCCCAGGTCATGACCCCGGAAGCCCTCCTATTCCACGGGGGTCGTGGCGAGCCGCTGCGCCTCGGGGTCGTGCCCCCGATCCAAGGGCTGCGTGGCGCGGTCCTCCTATGGGCCTTTCTCTGCTTTGTCGGTATGACGGCCCACGAGGTCCAGCCTTCGCTGGGCCGGAGATGAGCCCTAATGATGGTTTGTTTTGTTCTGTTTAGCCGGGGGCTTAACAGGCCAGTTGTTTGGCCCCCCGACACAAGTCATCACGTTTTAGGAGTATAATACAACGTGTATCTTGTTTTAGAAGTGCCTTAAAAGTTAACTCTATATTTGACCGTTGACTTCTCACAACACATGACATTTGTAAAAAAAAGTACATTGCGAAACCGTTTCTTAAATTTAATATCTCTAATAAAAATAAATTTAGAATACAATCTTTTTATTAACAGATATAGTAAAAAATCGGCGCGTCTATCCATACCGGACCCATAGGGTTCCCATCGGTATGATTATTAGTAATGGGCCATGGCCTGGCCCACAACCTGGGCAAGAAAGGAACGGGCCTAAGACCGATTTCGAATAGAATAATAAAATATTCTAACCTAGCCAGACTCTAATAGAAAGTACATTCTGTAATGAAATATGACACTATTTTTGGATCCAACTAGAACTATAACCACATCATAGCCATCTCTCAAATATAAAAGAGAGGCTATGGGCACCCCTTGTTGCAACGAACAACACAATCAATCCAACGACTAGACGTAAGATTATTACTCGATTACGAGGGCTTGAACCAGTATAAATCGACTCTCTTGTATTTACCATCGCATTCAAGTACATGATGAAGTCAAAACAACTATCCCGGGTACCCCTGTGCCAAGCTATCGATGGTCAAACATTGACAGCCTCCAAAAATGTCTAGTAATTTTCAAACATAGGCAGTCTATTTATGAAGGTAGCTTAATAACACGACTACCCAAAATATCCAGAGACAGTCATTTTTTTATTAAGAGAGGCGGACATATTGTTTACATCTAACCAAACATTACTGTTAGGCAGTTGGAGCGCCCACATCTGAAAATTGATTAACGGCCTCCATTAATAGTTCCTAGAAAACGGGCACCTTAAGATGTCCATTTGTCCGTTAATGATTCCAAAAAACGCAAAAACCAGACCGATGACCTGCACATCAACACTACACCACCTTACCATTACACTACTGAATCACTTGTGAGTATTTATAGAATTCTATCTTTATGTACAAATATTCCATAATCTTGTATCGAATATTTGGACTATTAAATGTACTTAAATGAAGAACTTTCAACTAAAAAATTTAAAATCTTATTAAACACTACAGATTTGGTATCGAATGTATCCCACTCCAAAATTATTTGAAAATTCAAAAATTGATTCCTAGAATATGTGAATAAAAAAATATCTGAGATATAAATAACTTCAAATAAAAAACTTATCAATTAGATTAGGTCAACCACTGTAACTTTAGTATTAATCATAATCATATGAACATCCAAGGTCCTCTAGAAATTCTAAATTTTAAATTTCAAAATCTATGACTTTAAATAAAAAAAAAAAACTACAAAATTATAGATTGTGTTGAAAACTATAACTTTGATATAGACCATATCAACAGCTATAGTTGTTTGAAATTTTAAATTTTTAAATTTCCAAATTTGTGAACTTAAAACACTAGTTTGGAACCGTAAATAGTTTCAAATGGAAACTTTTCAAATATTCGAGCTACAACTTTGATAAAAAGTTTGTCTTCATTCAAATTCATATAAAAAGTTATGAATTATTTTAGATGCAACTCCATTAATCAATGATTTTCAGAGGAGGCCATTTTCATGGAGGCCTCTTGGCCATATACGGAGACGATCACTAAGTGTGCTGCCTTTGTTAACCAATTTTTTTGAAGTGTAAACAACCGTATCTATAAATGGATTTTCAAGGTCACTTAAGGAGACCGAAAGAGGCACGCATATTAGATGCCCATCTCTTGAAATAGTTATAAAAAAGAGTTAAATGCACCGGGGGCGGCCCTCAAACTTGTAAACGTTTGTTATATAGGCTTCTGAACTTTGAAAGTGTATTTCTGGCCCCTAAACTTGTAAAGTGGTACACTACATGCCTCTAAATAGTAACTTTTGATATTTTTCTAAATTATTTTTAGAAATCTAAATTAAGAAGCAAGGAAGGGGTACGTAAAGAGCTCTTAAAATCTTGTTATTTTGTAGGTTAGTAGAGTGAATAACAGGGGACGATAATGACATAGAACATGTTAATTTTTTTAAGTGAAATTTGAATTATTGTATTTCAAAAATGGTCAAACTTATATATTCTATGAATTTTTAGGGTGTTTAAATGGCAACAAAAAAATTCTCAAAATACCAATAGAATATATAAGTTTGAACATGCTAAATATTATGAACTTTTGAAAAAATTTATTGCCATTTGAACATGCTAAATATTATAAGTTTGAACATGCTAAATATTATCAACTAGAGATCTTTGGTTCACTTGGAGTCTGTATACCGCTATAGCTCGGCTTCATTCTTTCAAGAAAGCAGCATTTGACGCTGACTCGCTGAGTGAGCACTTCCCTCTCTGAGAAGATGATCCAGTTGCGGCGCTTCCAAAGTTGCCAGCAGCAGAGGGCGACCATCCCAAACTGTTCTGGCTGAAAATGCCCTGGCCTGATTGTTGTATGATGCTTGCTGATCCGGGGGGTAACTGAATGCCAATCGCAGCCCAGAATGAGAAACCGCAACTACACAAAGCACAACCCTGAATAATGTGTTTCGGTGACTCATCCTCGTTGCCACAGATTTCACACACAGCAGAATCTACAATGCACTTGCGAGACAGATTTACTCGGCATTGAGGGCCTCAAGTTGGAGTTGCATTGCCCCTGGAGTGTCTCTAGCTAGTCTGCTACTGTTCAATTACAACTGCTCTGTCTGTAAAAATCCATTCGACATTTGCGTATTTGGAATTCAGAAACAAGTGGAGAAACGGGACACAGTTTGTCTTCTGATCTGGATTTTTATAAAAGCATCCATGCACGGGACCGAGCGGCATTGACAGCTGAAGCGGCCACACGCGATGTGTATGCTGCCTGTCCGTCCGGACAGCAAGGCAAGCGACTGACTGACTTGACGGGGGCCAAGGAAGAACAGCCATGAGATCGACGCGGCAAGAGTTTGGCAGATCCGAGAACGTGTAAGGTGTAATCCACCATCCACGTCTCTGCAGGCTGGGATGATGCGTCAATGGCTCAATGCATCATGCATGGCAGGGTTCGGTACGTGCGAACGGTCATCGATGGTGCTGTGGCCGGAGACGCCGCCAAAGTCGTCTTACCAGACCATATATATATATATATATATATATATATATATATATATACACACACACACACACACACACGGGAGAGAGAGGTGTGCTTGACCTTGACCGACCCGATCGATGGGCAATAATAATGTGACTTGGAGCACGGAGTATCTGCAACGTACTAGGGCGCTAGCCGCCTCTAGGGCAATGAGAGGAGTCATGCGCTGCGCGTTCCACGAGCGCCACCCACGGGTTAATCTGGTACCGGCGCACTGCACACTGACTCGTGGTCTTGGATTTGGATCCTGCTTGTCGTTTTCGATGCCCCGCTACCACTAGGGTAAGGTAAGCAACGTAGCCATAGCCTGTAGGGAGGCCATGACCGACGGACTCACCTACTGACAACAAAGCGAAATTGTTAAAAGTTGGGATTATTATGGTCTCATGGATCCCATCTTAGAACAAGGTCTCCAGCCGAGACGATGGAAGCCCATGTCGCCCGGCCAAGCCCATGGCAGCTAAGCAGCAGTCCGCGGAGAGCCGAGGTCGTCGTGGCCCGCCCGACACCAACCAGCAGGCGCACGCGAATCCTGCCGTGTCGTGGAGAAGTGGAGCTGGGAGGCGTCGTCTCGTCGTCCTGGCTCTGGCTCCTCGCACCCGTTGCGGGCTGTTGCGGGTCCTGCCCCGGCCATCCGTGGCCCGTGGGGCGCGCAGCGAGCTGGACCAGCAGCATGCACTGCTACAGCAATGCGTCAGGCTGGGTCCCTCGTCCTCTCGAAGGAACAGAGGTACAACCCCAGCTGAGTTGGCGTCATCACAGTCACAATGGGCTCAGCCTCAGCAATGCGTCATCACAAAGTGCTCCGTCGACGACCGCCCGGGCAGCGGGCACGGCACCACCGGGGAAGGAGAGGGAGAAGGATCCGATCCGGCGGCGCGCGACAACGGCGTTACTCGGGAAATCTAGAGAGGAATTTGACTACAGTGGTGGGGGCCGTGCACAATTCATGCGCAAATTAAAGTCATCGACCCAATAATCTGCTAGTCGGATCGGATCAGATGCCTGCACGAGCCAGACTTTGCTGCTCGGACTTGCTCGCGCACTGCACACTACAACAGACTAGTACAGTGTAGTGTAGGCAGGAGCGTGTCGGCAACGCGTTCCACATGCTCAGCAGCGCCTATATATGGTCAAATAAATACATTCGGCTAATGCCGCTAATGCACAGTGAGGATTCTGGATCCATCACTGGAGTAGATCCCACCCATTCCCTGATATATACTCCTCCTTAATTAATTAACTTGTTGTGCCTGCCCACATTGTGTTTTCGCCCACATAAATCAAAACCCAGAAATGTTTTAATGTCGAAACGGAGGAACTAGACAAATTTGACAATCAAACTGATTTTAAATTGGTTTTATTTATTCTTTTAGTGAATTTTTAAAATTCTTCTTTACTCTAAAAAAACTCAATTGATGATTCATTTCAAACAAACAAACAAAACTCCAATACAAGAGCTTTTCTAAAAAAAAAAAATCTCTATTTGATTAATTATGCTTTATTTAGAGCCATTTCGATCCTAAGGTACTTGCCTCCAGTGCTATATCGCTCGTAGTTGCACCCACTATTCATGTAAGATACTAATATCCATTGTAAATTAGCTGAAGACACAAAACAGACAACAGTGGTAGAACTACGTACTACACTCTATAAAGTGTGGTGGTAGCTTTTGGTCCCTTTTAGGGAGTTGCGAATGCGTGTATGCACTGCAAACCTGCATGTGCGCGGGCAGGAGCAGGACGACGAGTGACAACCATGGAGCTTGTCAGAGTCTTTGGTTCGTGATTTTGTCACAAGGTGGGTCTAGGATCCCACGGGTTGGATACAGATCTATATTATTAGCTGCTGGTTTATCTTCATCGCCAAAATCAAATACTACTAAAAGGGTGCTGCTAGATCAATCGCGAACATCTACTGCCTGCGATGTGGTTAAAAGTTTCTAGTTTAGTTTTGGTTAATTGATGATCTAGGACTAACCCTATTACTAAGTGTGTAGCATTAGAGAAATAGGAGGTCCAAGCCAAGTGGTGGAGTGGAAGTCAAGGTGATGGAAGTGACCATAAGTGATCAAGTGCCACCCTTGAAGATGAAGAGAGAAGAGAAGCGGGATGGTGCCACGTTTGGTCAGGCTCTTGTACCAATTATTTGTGGTTTGATCCTTCGAGATCAACTTGGATTTCTCAATTGGATCATCTCTTTGGATTTCATTGAATTGATTAAGGCGGTGATTGGTACGACATCCCGAAGAAATTTTATTAGGCTATTCACCTCCCCTCTAGCCATTTAGAACCTTTCAGCAATCCAGGTACAGTCCTATGCATTGAGTCAAGCTGGCTCAAATCTGCACACACACAAGGTCATGGCATGCTTAAGTTGAGCCAAAAAAACCATACTTCGAGCCAGGTTATCATGCTCCAAACTACATGTACATCTATAGAATTATGCGCCCCCCCAACACACCCCTCTCCCTGTTTGCCTAAAAAAACAAATTTCTTACCTGGGCTATCTAAGTCTGGATATTTGGTTAACCAAAATCGATCAGTTTAGTTCTTTGATTCTTGAGCAAATTCGGTTATCTAAAATGTCAGAATTGATAGGTTAGTTCTAAAATACAACTGATAGTTTTCAGTTTCGGATAATTCTATCATATATGGATCTCATATAAAACAAAATCTCAGCATCACAGGATCTACGTAGGGACCGTAGTTTGAAATTCTTGTGTTTCAAATTTCAATCGCTACCGAGTTATTTTTGGCGACTGCTTCGGATCTCGGTTCCAACACCGACACGTACGGCACCGCCTCTGTCTATATAGCAAAGCAACGACCCATCCATAAACCCCTCGTGAAAAGTGGAACCCCAAATCCCCAATCTATCCATCACTCCTCACTCCCCACTCACTCTGCAGCTCTCTCCGCAGCTCCACTGCACGCGAGAGCAAGCTGCCACGGACAAGGACGCAATGGCACCCATACCCAAGAGCACCACGCATCTCCTTGTCCTCCTAATTGTCGCATTCGCCGCCGCCGCCGCCTCCGACGCCGCCAGCACCGTCCCCTTCTACCCGTCCGCGGAGGCCGCCGCCGCGGCGCATTGCGACGGCACGCTCTACCCGGAGCTCTGCCTGTCCACACTCGCGGACATCCCGGACCTGCACAAGAAGCCGCTTCCGGACGTCATCTGCGCGGCCGTGAACCGCACCGAGGACGTGGTGACCGCCAGCGCCAGCAACTGCTCGTCCTACCTACAGGACAGGTCCCTCTCGGCGCGGGACCGCCTCGCCATCAGCGACTGCCTGGAGCTGCTGTCCACCACCATGGACGAGCTCCGCGCCACCACCGCCGACCTCGAGTCCCCCGCCGCCAGGAGCTCCGGCAACGGCTCCGTGGCCGCCAGGCGCGTGACGGTGGACCACGTGATGACGGTGCTCTCGGCGGCCATCACCAACCAGTACACCTGCCTCGACGGCTTCGCGTACCAGGACGGCGGGCGGGTGCGGCCCTACATCGAGCGCACCTTCCACCACGTCTCCCGCATGGTGAGCAACTCGCTCGCCATGGCCAAGAAGCTGCCCGGCGCCAGCCCCTCCGCGCCTACGCCGTCGCCGTCGACGACGACGGAGACCGCAGCGGCGCGGCAGCCATTCATGGGGTACGGGCAGATGGTGAAGGGGTTCCCGCGGTGGGTGCGTCCCGGGGACCGGCGGCTGCTGCAGGTCCCGGCGACGGCCATTAACGCGGACGCCGTGGTGGCCAAGGACGGGAGCGGGAACTACACGACGGTGTCGGCGGCCGTGGCGGCGGCGCCGACCAACTCCAAGAAGCGGTACGTGATCTACATCAAGGCCGGCGCGTACATGGAGAACGTGGAGGTCGGGAAGAAGCACGTCAACCTGATGTTCGTCGGCGACGGCATCGGCAAGACCGTCATCAAGGCTAGCCGCAACGTCGTCGACGGCTCCACCACCTTCCGCTCAGCCACAGTCGGTAAGTAGCTGCTACTCCTACTTACTACCGTATATATTCTTTAATTAGAAATTCCAACGCTTGATTAAATTCAAATTGCTCGTCCCATCGCACCATGCATTAATTGATCCGGATTCTGGACAACCAGTTCCTCATTGCAAAGCAAACAGTCGTTGGTACTAGCCAGTAAAACCTTTTGCCCTGTTGCTTCAGTACTAGTGGTCAGCAGCAGGCAGTAAAACTGTAGCTCGAAATATCGACAGTGACAGTGAAAGTATATGAATTCCTTCGGGAATCAAGCGGAAAGCGGATAAAAATAGCATAGTGATTAGTGACTCCAGTTCAAAAAGAACATGCACGAGTAGTAGGTGACTACAATACGTTGCAGTAGAAACTTTTTAGCGCGTGCATGCTCGGACGTATCTAGACGGATCGGAGAAGAAATTGGCTGGTGTCCAAAGCATGGGGCATACGCACAATTAAGCTTGCGCACCGTGGCATGCATGCAGACGCAGTACTGGCAGATGGATGCATGCATGTGATGATATTGCCATTGCTATCAACCAGATCAGCTATACCTATACACTGAAATGCTTGGTCGTTGATCCTGTGTGAATTTACACCACCACCATTTGGGTGCTGATCGAGCTCAGTACTAATTACTAAAGTATTTGGCAAGTTTAGCATTTAGGACAACTCTAAACCTGTCTTGATTATTATTTATCTTGAGACGAAAAGATGAACAGAATTTAAAAAAACGAACGCAGAACAAGTGCATATAAGCTGATTTATTCTGAAACGAAAAGAGTAAAAGTACAGCAGCAGGAAGCATATGTATACAATACTCTTACTTAGCTCCTAAGTATATGCCTCTGTCGGCATGGTATTTCCCGGAATGTCTTGTAGCTAAACTTTTCCACGAATGCCAGGAAACCACATGATCTAGCTAAACAATACCCCCACCAATTTGGCTGTTTCTTTCGCATTGCGGCTTCATAAGTACTAGAGCACGATGCATACTGCGTGTACTAGATTCGCTTGCCGATTAGACCGTTCGTGCAAGAAGCATGCACGCACGAGCAATCGAGCATGGCCGATGGATGGCAAAGAGGGGAGAAAACAAGTGCTGCGCACGACCTGACGCGCCCAGATCCTCCTCCTCCATGCATGCACGCGGCGTGCGATCCAGGTCACTCGGCCGGCATGTCGGTCTCTGTGGCGCGCGGGTGGCGTTCCGGACCAAGTCGATCGTCCGTGATCCAGGGGTGCATGATGGTGTCGGTGTGACGCGCCAGCATTCCAGTGCGGCTTAGCTGGCGGCCGTCTGACCTGAATGCCTGCCTGCCTCTGCCTGGCAATCTGACCCCCAAATAAAAATCGCCAGTTCATTCGCTCAGAGTCTGGGAGCCCCATGCGCCCATGGCGTGTATCGTCGGTGGACCGGATGAGTGGTGGCGGTGCCACCAGCGGCAGTGGACTAATTCTGGTAATAACTGCATTATTACACGTGTGTTGCATGCTTGCGTGCATGGTTGATCATCGATCGATTCATCCGATAATCCTAATTCAGGGAGTTACTCCATTCTATCTATCCTAGTATATCTAAATTATAAGTCTATCTGTTCTAAATCATAAATCATTTTAGAATAAATGGAGCAGGATATATCGTCGTTAGTCGTTAGTCGTTACCCGGCCACTGCGAGCAACAGAAGTCTGAAAACGCAAGGCTCCTTCGAAAGGTGAAGTTTTCCGCGTGGATGATTGCATTGCACCACAGATTCTGAAAACGCAAAACTCCCCCAGCTCTTGGTAATGGGATTTTGATTATTTCTTTTCTCTTAATAAAAAACACTGGACTCGCGTGTAGTATGCTTGCTTACTCCGTAGCTCCAAATCGAAGTGGTTGGCAACATCTACTACTCCCTCTGTCCTTTAATACTGCAACTTTTAGAATTGTCTTAAGTCAAATTTTTTAAACTTTGACCAAATTTCTAGAAAAAATACTAAAATATGCGGTACCAAATTAGTACCATTAAATTTATTATATAATGTATTTTTATAAGATACTCATTTTATGTTATAGATATTGATGTTTTTTTCTATAAAGTTGATTAAAGTTAAAAAAGTTTAACTGGCACGGATTCTAGGAGTTGCAGCTCTTAGAGACGGAGGTAGTATCACTCTGGCATGGCAGTGGATAATGGGTAACGGCATAAATGCTGGTGTGGTACTGTACTGGAAGTGGTAGGTAGCCGTGGCCACCAAATCCGTGGTGTAGCTCATGCAATGCATGGCGGGGATGGACGCCGGTCAGATCACAGCACGACGAATTGAAAGGCGCGCGGCGGAGCCATGTACAGTAAAAGATACATGTTGGCTCCTCATCACATCCTATTCCACGCTCCATTGACGCAGATCAGAAATCTATCTAGCTGGCCAAGACCATCCTCCTTCCGGGTCCAACCGGCACCAACACTGTACTTGTGTCTGTGTGCACGCTAGCTTTGTGCATACGCACAAGGGACAGCATCGGTATATATATATATATATATATATATATATATATATATATATATATATATATATATATATATATATAGAGTACAACAGTGGCGCAGTTGCCAACCAGTAATGTAAAAAGTAAAACTACTGCTACAACACATATAGTCACATAGTAGTAGTGTATGCATGATGGAGTCCTGCAATAAAATTTGTTAAGTATATGAGGAATTTGGGGGGAATAAGGCAGGCTTGGCTCAGCAATAGATAGTGCTAGGGCTTACTTGGAATGCTAAGGCCGGATCGGAACGAAGTAGAAGAAATCGAGAAGGGATATTGTATTCTAGATGGAACATTGATGAATGTCCAACGCAAATGCATGAGCTGGGTAATAAAACACTTAGCTTCTGCCGTATATACAGATAGACGCTACGAAGTTCCTGCTTTAATGGTGGCCTTCAATCATATCGTTTAACTATATAATGATGTACACTGTACTATACTACTAGGAGTATAATACTATTAGTATACTGTACTAGAATGACAGATATAGCGCTGCATGCGCAGACAAAAGGAAACGGCACCCGTGACTAGATTCGTCGTCTATACCTTGCGAAAACAGCATCTGTACGTGCGCATAGTTACAGTTTTCCACAGTACATGCATGCCATGAGCGTCGTTACGAAACATAGCATGTGCGCACCACTACACAGCTACAACGCACTGTTGCGGACCGGACGTATACAGTTGTACATAGAAGCCCTACATATAGTCTACTCCTCCTAGTAGAGTACAGAGTAGTCTACTCCTCCTAGTAGAGTACAGAGTACTACGGTACTATCCAGTGATAAACTATATAGGTATATTTGTGGGTGTGCCCGCACCCATATAAAAACCAAAAAATAGAAAAACCAAAAATCAGTGATAATGGCCTGTTTAATTGTTTTATCAACCAGTTAGAATAGTATTTTTTCAAAACAAATCAACTAATTTATCTTATCAACTGGCTTTTAAATTTAACTGACCAATCCAAGTGTTCAAGTTTGCATCATATTCGTATCGCACCCTCTAGAATTTATGCCCTCTTTGGTGTTGCACTGTTTATGTATGTACTGTATGGGTACTGTTTCTTAAGAACCGGTTTTCTCTCTTCGTTTCAACCGTTTCGGAGGGGGAGCAGTTGCTTGTTTTTTTTTTTTTTTTTGGTCTGCCGACTCCGGCTATGGTGCGGGTACAGTCAGGAGCCCGGCCAAGGAGGCTCACTATAGTTCTGTTTGTACGTAAATTTACCGTGTGCGAATTGAGCAAGTCGGTGCTTATCATGTCGCTCGTGCCATACTAGACGGAGCGCGGGTATCCATATCCAACTAGGACGGGCCATGCCAAGGCTGCATGCGCCGCAAACGTACGTGGTCGCCCACCACGCGCGCCTCGGCGCCTGCCTTGTGCATGTGTGTGTGGGCGCGCAGCTTTCCATCCATGCAGCACTAGTCGTCGACGTCGACCCGTCCCTTTCGTCCTGCTGGCCTGGCCAGCTGCTGGATGCGACTGAGGCCTGGTTTAGATTCACCTACTTTCATAAGTTTTTCCACGCTCTCACCATCACATCAATTTGTACCCATATACATGGAGCATTAAATATAAGTAAAAAAATAACTAATTGCACAGTTTAGTTGTAAATCACGAGACGAATCTTTTAAGCCTAGTTAGTCCACGATTGGACAATATTTGCCAAATACAAACAAAAGTACTACAGTTTGCTCAGATTGCAGAAAGTTGTAATCTGAACAAGGCCTGAAAACCACTCCATCTCAATTCTCATCAGGGTGCTATCATAATCATGCCGGATCTTTCTCTCTTCCCCCCCCCCCCCAACCACCACCACCACCAAAAAAAACCACCGGATCAAAATGTAATTCTCACTTCTCAGCAAAAAACAAAAAACAAAAAGTGGGTTCTGCGTGCTATTGTATCATTTTGATTTTTGAGTGCCACTATATTAAACCTAGCCAACCAATCCAGGGTATAACTAAATGATATATGGGACATAAAAGTTCGCGAGTCAAAAGTGCTTATCATTATAGTCTTGAAAAGATACTCTGCAACTCAATTCGGTTGTGATTTGTGAAAATTCACCAATTACCCTATATGGTTTTTGCACCCAAAAAAATGTATGTTCTCCTTCATGTTCATAGTTTTACTCTTTTTGCACCACAACTTTGTATGTCCTAAACATAGTTGAAATATTTGCTTAAATTGTACCAACTTTGTTGCACATTTAGTTGAAATCTTTGTTTAAATTATATCAATTCTTGTTGAAGCCCATATGTCATGCCATTATTTACATGTTTGCTTTTGAATTTTAATCTGATTACTAGTTCTAAGAAATTTTATCCATACTTTAAATTTAAACTATAGCTCTTACTAATGCATTTATGCGAAATTACCCTTTGGTGACCCTTAGGTCACAAAATATATTTTCTAGGTAAGATTTGGTCAAATCCTAACTACAAACATTAATAATATTTTGATTGCTCGTAGCTTGTTCTTGTTGATATCATCGTTGCTTATTTGCATGTTGTTGAGCAAAAATATAAAATTATCAAGCCTGGAAAGATTTGCACTAAAAAAAATCATTGCTAAATTTCAAATATTTGAGGTATATTAAAGTCTAGACAAAAATAAATGTAAAATGTTTTCTTTTTGAGACGGCACGGGTCCGATTGGTTCGCTATTAAATTTTGCCACGCCAAGGATTTGGCAAACCCTGATTTTAGCAAGCATTTTGTTGGCTACTAAAAGTTGTCATCTTCTCATATTTAACTTGCCAAATCTTTAGCAACTTTTCTATCTAACTTTTGACTTGCTAAATTCTTGATATGGCAAAATTTGGTAGCCAACTAATCAGGCTCTACTTCCTTAGATGGATGTCTTTGTTTTAGACAAACTGGGCTAGATTTGTTCGATGGGCCAAGAAAACGAAAAGAATTGGGCCGGTCCTCTTTCTATGGAAACAGTTGGGCCAGTTGCCGATGCTGCCGATAAACTTGCTTGCTTTGCTGACGAACTTGTGTTTGCAGCTGTTGTGGGCAACAACTTCTTGGGCCGCGACCTGACGATCGAGAACTCTGCTGGCCCGTCGAAGCACCAGGCGGTGGCGCTCCGCGTGGGCGCGGACCTGTCGGCGTTCTACCGCTGCAGCTTCGTGGGGTACCAGGACACGCTGTACGTGCACTCGCTCCGCCAGTTCTTCCGCGACTGCGACATCTACGGCACCATCGACTTCGTCTTCGGCAACGCCGCCGTCGTGCTGCAGGGCTGCAACCTGTACGCGCGCAGGCCGCTGCCCAACCAGCACAACATCTTCACGGCGCAGGGGCGGGAGGACCCCAACCAGAACACCGGCATCGCCATCCACCGCTGCAAGGTGGCGGCGGCGGCGGACCTCGCCGCCGGCGCCGGCAAGACCAGGACGTACTTGGGCCGGCCCTGGAAGCAGTACTCCCGCACGGTGTACCTGCAGTCGGAGCTGGACTCGCTCATCGACCCCGCCGGGTGGCTCGAGTGGGACGGCAACTTCGCGCTGGACACGCTCTACTACGGCGAGTACATGAACACGGGGCCAGGAGCTGGGACGTCCGGGCGGGTCAAGTGGAAGGGGTACCGCGTCATCACCAGCGCCGCCGAGGCCAGCGCGTTCACCGTCGGCTCCTTCATCGACGGGGACGTCTGGCTCGCCGGCACCTCCATCCCCTTCACCACCGGCTTGTGAGTTATTGTGAGGGTTCACGGCAAGGGATGGCAATAAGTTAAATTTGGCAGCGGATCGGAAGCAATTCGTTCATTTCATCAGAGAAATAGGCATCGATCCGGTTGTGTTGCTGTCGTTGATTCATGTTATGATTCCGTGTATTATTTATGTATTGACACGGTATCAATATAAACTATACGGGTTCTAATAACGTACAGTACTTTTCCGTATAATCGCTACGTTCATTCATGCATGGCGTTAAATCTGGTGAGTGCGTTATTTTCTGCCCGCCTTTTTTTTAGCAGGTTCAGCTGAAATCACGGGCAAGCCTGCAACTACTGCAAGGTTGTGTTGTCCCTCCCAAGAGGCAAGTGCAGTCACGTCACGGGCATTGCCACGTAAGTAGTGCGTGGATCTGTCAATCGGTGGATCATTCACTGCATGCTATCGCCGGCCTATCCCGTGGTCACGTTGCCACATCCACATGTCCAAACGCTTTTGCAGGCGGCAATGGTTCTGTCTAGCGATCGAGAGCGAGACACGGATGAATATGAAGTCCGGCGGTGCCTTTATGTTGGAGTACATATTATACACTTAGATTTGTCAGGCAGTTTCGTACAAGCCTGCTGCTGTTACGCGTGCGCCGAACCACGGATGAATAATGCTCCTTGTGTTCCGCCGATGATCACGCACACGGTGTTCACGTCTCGCAGTCGAAGTTGGAGTGCTCCGAGATGAACGGAGAGCAAAGTCATGGCGGCCCGACGTTGGTCGTGTGCGCCCATACTCATCCTGCAAGGGGTTCGGTTCGACCCACATTTGAAGTCGCTCCACACCAGAAATTACGGAACGGATCGAACCGGATCGACCCGAACAGAAGAGGGGCAAAAGGGTCGTGACCCTTTCAACCCCGAAGCGACCCTCGGGCCGACCCTCCGCCTCGCCTCGCACCTCCCGCACCGGGCGGCCGCCGCCTTGCCTTGCTCCTCCCCGCGATGCGCCCCCACAGGCCCTCCCTCCTCGTCGCCGTTGGGAGCTCCCTCCATCTCCACTCCTCCCATCGCCCGGGCAAGACGAACCGGTGCGATCGTACCCGGGCGGCCGTGGTGCGGTGCGCGCCAGAGGGAGCCGGAGACAAAGCGAGGAGGGAGAGGCGAGGCGGAGTGGAGGTTGACGCGGGTGTGTGGGCGCCGCCGGGGGGCGGCATCAGCCTGCCCGCCGGGACGACGAGCGGCGCTGATCTTGCCGGGCGCTGGGCGCGGGCGACGCCGACGCCGAAGTCATGGCGGCACCGCATGCGCTTGTTCTGCCCCCCACTGGAGCAGCAATTCACCGCTTCTCGTGGAGCTCGGGAGGCGGGTCGGAGTGGTCGAGGATGGGCCATGGCCGTGGGTCGCGCTGGGGGCTGTTGGTCACCGCGGCGACGGGCAAGCGGCGGGGGGCGCCGAGGTAGGCGCGCCTCGCGCCGGGCGGGCGGGGCGGTGGCTGGCCTGGCCTGGCGCGCGAGCGCGCTTGGGCTCGAGCGACGCCGAGGCCGTGAACGCCACAGGCGTGAGCACATGCTAGTGACGGAGATGGAGGTGCCGCAGAATTTGTACACTCCCTGCTTCAACTTAGGGGCATCGCGGGTCATTAACGCCGGCAATTAGCAGAACGGGTCGACCCCCGATCCCGGCCTTGACAGAAACGGTTCAGAGGTTCATGTGGAGGGGCGCCCGACCCGGCCCCTTTGCAGCCGAGCCCATACCCAATCTGGCCGACAAGCGGCGCCAGCGTCATGCTGCACTCCCCCGCCTCATCTCGCGTCTCATTCGGTCCTTCCGTTCGTCTCGTTTCATTCTCCAAGGCGTAGAAGGCCGTGGAATATGTTCTCCCGCGGCTCTCCATGGTTCACCGCCACGCTTATGACGGGCCTGTTTGGTTTATAGCCAATTTTTGCCATGCTAATGATTTGGCAAGCTAAAGTTAAGTAAAAAAATTGCCATCAATTTGGTAAATAAAATGTGAGAGCTTGGCAAGTTTTGGTAGCAACCAAGCAATAGCCAAAATGATGGCTAGCTGTGGGGATTGCTTCCCGGGTATCCTCACCGAGGGCACGGGCCGAGCGGTCGGCAAAGGCCCACCGAGAAGACCATGCCGAGCGCTACCGTAAGACCGTGGAGTAAGGCGCAAGACTCGGCATGCGGATATGATCCGCCTAGATCATCGGGCGATCGGTTTCCTTGAACCTAGGATTTCCTGGTCGGCCGGGTGTGCCGATCGGGGAAAGCAAGATTAGGTTGATCTTGTAACCCCCGCCCCCGACTATATAAGGCGGGCAGGGACCCTCCAAAAAAGATTGTTCCCCGATCATAATCCACAACCGTAACACAGGACTAGGGTTTTACGCCACCTCGACGGCCTGAACCTGTCTAAACCCGTGTCTCGTGTTACTTTCTTGCTCTTGATCTCGCGCACCTCACCACCCTCGATCTCATCTACTACCTCGGGCACCCCCAAGGTAGGTAGGCCGACCAGATATCGTCGACACCGGGCGCCCCGTGTAGGGGTGTGCGTTTCGGATCCGTCGCCGAGCAAGATGGTTACTCCTTCCACCGCCGCTCTCCGCCGCGTCGCCGCATGACCTTCACCGCCGGATCCATCACGTGGACCGTCCGCCGCCGAGCACGATGGCGGGAGAACGGCCAACCCCGGGTCCCATCCAATGGAACCGGCATGCGCCGGCCCCGGCCGACCAGAGCCAGCGCCCTCCAAGCGAGGCCACGGCGATCCTCCCCCGAGAGGGCGACGCCGCAGCCTGCCCGTCGGGAGAGGAACCCCGTCAACTCCGACGACCTGATTGAGCTCATCGACCGGCCTGGGTGGAGGCATACGCGAGTGCATCGAACTTCGCCGAAAACACGCCAAGCAGTGCGCTTTTAGCGAGCACCCACCCGCCGGACGGGATGGCAACCCGCTGCCGCCGCCGGCACCACGCCGATCCGACCACCCGCCGCCGAGGCCATCGGCCATCCCGTGAGGCCCACTGGACTGACGCCCCATCGCAGCCCAATGGACGACCCACCCGGGTTTGGGCCCCGGTGGTTCTGGGAGATTTCCTCCCGCACCCAAACCACTCGGCGGACGCCATCGCAGATCCCCCCGAGGAACAGATCTACAACCATGGTGGCATCACCCCGACCGCAAGGTCCCGCGGGTACCCACCAGGAAGTAGTAGCACGGCGACAACTCGCCCAACCATCACCGGCCGACACCCCATCGCCGACCGTTAACATGGTACAGCTCCACCACCACTGGAAAACGACGAGTCACTCCACACCATCCTCGGAGGAGCAGCCCGGTTCCGACCCGATGCCTCTCCCATCCGATCTAGATACATCAATCGTTGTTAGTGGACCGGAACCCTCCAAATAAATTACACCCTCCCGGTATACCCGGGCAGATCTTCATGCTCCGAGCGGTCTCGCCGGACGAGGACCCACCGGCCGACGAGACAGACGGACATCGCGCCGACCAAGCGAGGCGCCAAGCAACGCCGATCGAGCCGAACGCCGTGTGGCTTACGAGGAACAGGAGCAGCGCCTCCTCCGAGATGCGGCCGGCCCCGGACGCCACCTCTACAGAACTTGGCGTAAGAGTTCGCCTACATCGACGAACGTATCGTAGCGCCGACCCGAAGCGCCAATCTCGCTGCCGCCGCCAACGAGCTTGAGGCACTTGCCCCGACCCCTCAGGTAAACCGGGCTAAAGCTTTCATCAAGGCTGCTCAAGTGCAGGTGAACAGGCTACGGGAGATGCCGTCCGGATCCTCCACATCCGGATCCAGCCCGCCACCGGCCGGGAAGATCCGCACGTTCCCGCCGATCGCACAATGACGGGGAGGTAGCGCAACCGCGGCAGAAGCGTAGGCGGCCACGACATGCCAGATCCAACTATCAACCAGCCCACCCGCCGACGCCTGCGGCGATCATCAATGCCGGACGTGACGCCAAGGCCGTCATCGACGCCGACGCACCGATGCCTACAACGCCGAGATGGAGCGCCGCTGCCGCTTCGACGCCGAGCACGGGCTCCGACCGCAACGGCGCCAGTGATCGAGGGCCCCAAGCCCCTCTCGGCACGGCTGCGGTCCCATCGGTGGCCCAGTCACTTCCGGATCCCCGAATGCTGGAGCCCCACGACGGCAAGGCTAACCCCCGAGCAGTGGCTCCAAACGTACGCCGAGCAAAGGCCGCCGGGGGGAACAAGACACGATGGCAAACTACTTGCTGTCATGTTGGCCTCCCCAGCCCCGAATCGGTTCACGGACCGGAGGAGAACTCCATCGACAATCGGGCGCAGCCCGAAGCTCTTCGTGGACAACTACATGGCCACGCAGGACGCTAAGCCACGCGCCACGATCTCGAAAAGGTTGGCGCAACGCCCCAACGAGACGCCTCCGGCAATACATTCGCCGCTTCTCCACGCCGCGCACTGCCGCCAACATCAATGACACCGACGCCATCACGGCCTTCATCCGAGGCCTTACATACAGCAACTCCCCAAGCGAAAAGCTCCACGTAAAACGCCTGAAAACAATCGGGCGAAGCCGATGAAGACCGCCGACGCCTACGCAAAGAGGGAGAGGAGGCCGAAGGGCACCATAGAGACTTCGTCGCAGGAAGAGGCCCATGCCCCCTCCTCCGCCGCCAGAGCTCCTCGGCCCAACGATCGCAACACCGACCGTAGGGATCGAAGGCCGGATCATCGCCACGACAACCGCGACCGCCGGACCGATACCGAGGACGCCGGCCCGACGTGAACAACGCCAAGTCACGGGTCAAGCGAAACCTCGACGCCGAAGTTCGACAAAGTCCTGGATCAGCCGTGCCCGATCCACAAGAATGCGACGCACACCATGCGCCAATGCTACGGGCTCGGCAAAGTTTTCCTGAAGAAGACATGAAGCGCCAACGCCGCCGTGACGACGACAAAAACGGCGGCGACAAAGAAGATGACTGAAACTGCACGGTGCCGCACCAAACACCGGCCCAAGAGCGTGGCCACGATCTGCGGTGGGCCACACGCAATGGAAAGCAAGAGGAGCAAGAAGCCGACCGCCAGAGGGTCATGGCAGCTCCCGACGAGAAAACTATCGCCGACCCCGCCTTCCTGCCATGGTCCGACCAGCCCATCACCTTCAGCCGGGAAGACCAAAGGGTCGGACATACCATACCCCGGCGTTTCCCCGGTCCTCGACCCAGTGATCGGCAACGTCCCACTTCAAGCGTGTCCTCATCGACGGCGGGAGCTCCTTGAACATACTCTTCCCAAAGTCGCCCGAACTCGGCATCCCGAAAGAGGCCTTACAGCCACCGAATCTCCGCTTACGGGGCATCATCCCTGACAAGCCATCGGAGCCGCCGCCAAGTGACCCCGCCAAGATGCAGTTCGGCACCCCAGGCCGGTTCCGTAAGGAAAACCTCGGCTGTTCTACGTCGCCGACTTCGACACGGCCCATCATGCCATACTGGGACGCCCGGCCCCGCACAAGTTTATGGCGGTCCCTCACTACGCCTACCTCGTGATGAAGATGCCAGCCTCCCGGTGGGTGTGCTCACCCTCCGCGCCGACCGAGGAACGCCCACGCTTGCGAGCAAGAAAACTACATCATCAACGAGACCGCCGGCCTCGCCGCCAAGATGCAAGCGTGCCTCGCCGACTCCAAAGAAGTGCCGCCGAAGACCAGAGATCCCGGTCAATGAACCACCGCGCCCTCCATCAAAAACAAGGAGACCAAGGTCATCGACTTGGGCACGGGTGACCCCTCCAAGGTCACTCGGATCGGCGCCAACCTCGACCCCAAATAGGAAGACGCGCCGTCGCCTTCCTCCGGGACAACGTGGACGTGTTCGCATGGAAACCTCCGGACATGCCCGAGTACCGAGGAAGTATGCCGAGCACGCCCCTGGTCTCATCCTCCGCCAAGCCGGTCAAGCAGAAGCTCCGCCGATTCGCGCCGGACAAGAAAGAGGCTATTAGGGTAGAAATCAACCGGCTCTTAGCCGCCGGTTTTATCAAAGAAGTGTATCACGCCGAGTGGCCGGCAAACCCAGTCCTCGTCCCGCAAAAGCAATAAAGAATGGCGAATGTGCGTTGATTACACCGATCTTAACAAACACCGCCCTAAAGACCCGCTTCACTCTCCCTCGCATCGACGAGGTCGTAGATTCCACCGCCGGCCGCGAACTCCTCTCGTTTCTTGGATCTGTTATTCCGGTATCACCGATCGCCCTAAAGGAGTCCGACCAGGTCAAGACGGCCTTCATAACTCCATTTGGCGCCTATTGCTACACGACGATGTCCTTCGGCCTAAAGAATGCTTTGGGCGACGTACCAAATGGACAATTCAAGCATGCCCGAAGGATCGATAGGCATCAACGCCGAGGCCTACGCCGACGACGTTGTGGTAAAATCTAAAACCGCCGATAGCTTAATCGCCGACCTTGACCAAACATTCAAAAGTCTCCGAGTGTATCGATGGAAACTCAATCCAAACAAGTGCATTTTCGAGCTTCCTCGGGAATCCCGCTTTCGGAATACGGTCGCCAGATCCACGGTATCGAACCAAACCCCCGAGAAGGTGTCGGCCATAACCAAAATGTTGCCGCCAACCAATATCAAGGAAGTACAGAAGCTTCGCCGGCTGCTTGGCAGCCCTAAGTCGGTACATCTCCAAGCTAGGAGAGAGGGCCATGCCTTTCTTCCGCTTTTACTCCGAAGCGTCCGACAAGTTTGTTTGGACTCCGTAGGCCGACGAGGCATTCAAGGAGCTCAAGGTCTTCTTGACGACGCCCCCCGCCTTAACGGCTCCGCTACCCGGCGAGGATCTCCTCCTTTACATCGCAAAGAACGAATCGGGTGGTCTCCACAAATGGTCGTCGTCGAAGCGTGACGAACCCGGGCATGCATTCAAGGTGCAGCGCTGGTCTACTACATAAGCGAGGTCCCGAACGAGTCCAAAACTCGTTACCCG
Organism: Chrysopogon serrulatus; assembly: GCA_015844335.1. Taxonomy (NCBI): domain Eukaryota; kingdom Viridiplantae; phylum Streptophyta; class Magnoliopsida; order Poales; family Poaceae; genus Chrysopogon; species Chrysopogon serrulatus. The sequence goes on along the minus strand of JADLZL010005035.1, from coordinate 90,891 downwards.
CAAATACAAAAAAGCTCATCTACGCCGGCCCCACCGACGCCACGTAAGGTGAACCACTACTTCCGGTCTCACAAGATAACGGTGGTGTCCCATTACCCGATCGGGCGACATCATAAAGAACAAGGAAGTCGACGGAGAGTCGCCAAATGGGCGCTTGAAATCGGCGCATACACCGTCGAATACGCGAGCCGCCGACGATAAAATCCCAGCGCCGACTTCATCGCCGAGTGGGACGGACATGCAGAAACCCCCCCACCCGAGCACCCCCAAAGACTGAAGATGTACTTTGACGGTGCGCTAAATGTGAGCGGTGCCGGTGCGGGGTCGTACTTGTATCTCCAAGCGGCGAGGAACTCCGATACGCCTTGAGAATACATTTCAAGGCATCTAACAACGCCGCCGAGTACGAAGCCGCCATCCACGGCATCAAGATTGCTATATCCCCGGGATCAAATGCCCGAAATCTTCGGCGATTCGGGCGCCGGGTCGCCAACCAGCAAACAAAGACCGGTCTTGCACCAACGAGAAAATGGACGCCACCGCTCGGAAATCCGAAACTCGAGAACAAATTCTACGGCATTGAGTTCCACCACATCGTTCGAAGAAAACCTCGTGAGGCCGATCGGCTCTCCAAGTTAGGCTCTACACGAGCAGCCATTCCGCCAGCGTATTTGCGCACGACCTCCCGACACCATCTATCGGCCAAGACGGAGCGACGCCCAACCCGACCATCGCGGAGAAGGCAACCGCACTCGCCAAGGCCACCGACGCTGAAGACCGGCGCCTCGCTTCATCGATACCTCACCAACTCTCGAGGTCCCTACGACAAAACGAGACAGAGCGCTTGATACGGGCGGAGCAAGCACTACGCCCCGGTAGAGGGCTCGCCGATGCGCAGAAACGCCAACGCTAACGCCCCCGCAAAAAGCGCTTCGCAGCCAAGGCTTGAAGATACTAAAAGAAATACATGCCGGACTCGTGGAAGCCATTGCGCCTTCGAACCCGGGTCGCGAGAGCCTTCCGAGCTGGATTTTATCGGGCCGACCGCCGTAGCCGACGCAGAACACCCGGTACGACACCGCGAGGGATGCCAGCCGCCAAGCAGCCTCACCGCCGCCCACGCCGTAATGACGATCCCGTCAGCCGGGCCGCTCGCAGCCCGGGGACTCGACCAGATTGGCCCCTTCGAGCCGCACTGTGCAATTTTAAATACGCATCGTCGCCATCGACAAGTTCTCCAAGTGGATTGAGTACAAACCACTCGCCACCGACAAGCAAGAAGGCCGCCGAAGTTCTTTTGAGGAAATCGCTTCACCGCTTTGGCATCCCGAACAAGATCATCACCGACCTCGGGTCAAACTTCACGGGAAACGAAGTTCTGGGAGTTTTGTGAAGAGCGCCCCATCTTGGTCAAATATGTCTCCGTTGGCGCACCCACGTGCCAACGGCCGTGCCGAGCGCGCAAACGGAATGATCCTGGACGCACTTAAAAAAGCGCCTGTACTGTAAGGACGACAAGCACCCGGAAGGTGGCCGAAGGAACTTCCACCAGCCAGCCTGGGATCGCGCGCCGCACTGGCCGGAGCACGTGGGTTTCCCCCTACTACATGGTATACGGGTCGGAAGTCGTCCCTACCTCGAGGACGCCGCCTTCCGATCGCCAAGAGTGGAAAACTACTCCGAGGAAATCTCCGACCAAGCGCGCGCCGACGATGTCGACCACAAGCAGAAGAAGAGCGCCCTAGCCGCCTCGCATCCGATCGGCAAAGTACCTAGAGGGCGTCCGTCGTTATTACGACCGCAACGTCCGGGAGCGCCCCCTTCGCGGTCGGGCGATCTGGTCTTACGCCGCCGCACGAGCTCCGCAGCATGCATAAGCTCTCCTCCCCCGGATGGTCCCTTCATCGTCAAGGAGGTCACCCGACCAGGTCCTATAGGCCGGGTGGAGTCGACGGGCGCGATATCCCAAACTCCCCGGCACGCCGAACACCTAATACGTTTTTACGCCCGATAAGTCAAGATGAATAAAGATATGTACTGCTTTCCCTTTGTAATCTAAATATATATATGATTTGATGTCTTTTTTGTCTTGTCTCTCTTTCTCCTCGTGCATTCATTTTTCACATGTGCTATCCACGCATTATGCGCCAATAAGACCGCCAAGACGCACTTTAACTCAAACCGATCGGAGCAACCCCCCCATCACTGGTCCAAACCTACACGTGCTAGCAGCCTCGGCGCTCTGCGTTATGGAAAGGCCAGCCAGCGGTTCCCCTGGGGGACCCTGGTACCCTCTACGCCAAGCAATACAAGGAACATACCCTTAGCGCTATGAGATACTAGGAAACTTGGGCCGGTCCGGCAAGACGACAAAGTCACACACTGCAGGCATTACGGCAAACACATTACATGCATAACAAAAGTGATATTAACATCATTTACGCACGCCGTCTCCACACGCAATACATAAGTCAATTCTAATGCTCTTCTCCTAGGGCGCGTCGGCCTCAAATCGCCGAACAGTCCAGGTCCTCTACTACCTTGATGGCGGCATCGGAGGACTCCCTGGCCTCGGCTTCTCCCCGTCGGCAACCGACGTGGTCCGGCAAAACCCGCCTCGACCCGAATAACTCCACCCGGGATAGTGCGACCGACCGAGCCAAGAAGATGCCAGCAGCAGCGCAAGAGCTCCATGAACAAACACCCGTGTTTGTTGTAGGACGGTCCGGCACCGCACCAGAAACGCGAGACCGAAGGGTAGCGTTCCCGAGCACGCCCCGGTCGTAGCCCCCTCCGTCTGGGGTCGACGAGATTCAGCAGCGGGGTCGAGAGGACGATGGTGTCTTCCATCCGCCCTCAGCGGCCGCAAGACGCCGTTTCAAGTCCGCGCCGCTGCCGCGCGTTCTCCCGCACAACCGCAGAACAAATGGTAAGAACCCGACAAGCCCGATTAGGCAAATACAGCAAAAGGTAACGACACTTTACGCCGCGCCTGACCGAGCCGTCTCCGCCGATCGGGTAGCCTTTGGCCGCCTCACGGGTTAGCTCGACGAAGCCGCTGAGATCGCTGCAGCTTCGCCTTCAAGAGCCGCAGGCCGAGCACAAGTCAGCACAGAATACACAAGAGCGCCGAAAGGACGGTAGGGGAAAACATACGGTCACCCGCGCCCGCAAAGTGTTTGCCCGCGCCGCGCGCCGATCGGGCGGCGGCCGCCCACGAAGCCGAGCGTTTCACGCTCCAAATCTTCTCCACACCGGCGCGCAGCCGGGTCGTCGTCTTCACGAACGGCCTTCGATTGCGCCGAGCAGGCCGACCGACTCCGCCAAGCTGGTCTTCACGGAGAAGCCGCCGTTGTCGGCCTTCATTTTTTTCGTGGCAGCCGCCGATCGCTTCCAAATAGACGTGCCTCGCTCTCCGCACGGGCCAGCCTCCTACATGCATATTCGACATAAGCTCGCAACACTATCAAACGCACAATATGATTACTTACCGTAGCTCGGCGCCAGCAACTTCGAGATCCGACGTCGTTTTGATATTCATTGACGGCGATCTGCCGCCCACCACCTCCACCCGCTTCACCTCGGGGTCGATGTAGAACGTGCGGGAAGCCAAGGCCGGCTCCCGCGCGGCGCAGGCACCTCCCGCACCACTTCTCCGGCTCGGCTCCGCCTCGCTACCGTCTCCGCTGGCGCCGCCCTTTGCCGGGCGGATGACGGGACGGGCACTGAGCTGGCCGCCGAGCGCCTCCCCTTGCCGGGCCGGGCCAGCGGGGGCGGCAGCCTCCGCCTCGAGCAGGGCTGGGGATCGCGCCCCTCAGCCCCAATCGGCTGGTCGGGAGTCACCCCCACGTCGGCCGTACGGGGTGGGCTATCTTTGGGCGACCGGCGCCGCCTCCCCGCACGGCTGGGGTCCTCCTCCACGGGATCGCCGCAACAGACACTCCTAAGCCAAACCTCGACAACACCAGAACAAAAAAGAAACGAGTTGGTACTTACAGTCGGATCGGGCGGTGCCGCGCGCGGAAACGCCGGGGGCCTCCAGAGCTGCCCGCCTTTGGCCGGTCGGGTCGGCGGCACCGACGGCCGCTCGGCCGCCTTTGGCGGCGCCCCCCGCGGTCGGCATTTTCTCGAACACCGGTCGCGCAGAGTCGCCAGCCTTCGACGCCGACTGACGCCGGACGCGCTCGTCCAACGTCTCCGTGTCCTCCTGGTCTTCGTCATCCGAGAGGATGACGGCTCGCTTCCCCCGCCCCTGCTCCTCGCTGATTCGAACAGACGAGGCAGGGGGCACGGTCTCCTTCTTGCGCCTCTTCGGCGAAGGCGCCTCCTCCGAGCCACCCTTCGCCGATGGGCCCTTGGCTCGACGCTTGGGGACTGCCTTCTTGGCCGTCCCCTCGTTTAGCAGGTCCTCCGCAATCTTGCGGATTTCCTCCATTGATCGCCGCCGGTCTACACCAGTCGGCCAGGTGTCGTCGGGCACATCCGACACATAAACGGCTCGATCCTGCATAAACGGCGGCTTGAGCAGTCGGCCAATCACACACATAATACTACAACCAAGCAGAAACTCACCGCCGGTCGGGATTGCCCAGCCGGGGGGCTTCGCATACCCGAGCTCCTCACCGGGTACCTCCGACGAAAAACGGCGTGAGCCGCCGAAAGAGAACCTCCTTAGAGATCGCCTCCGGCGCCTCACGCCAGGGTCATTGTCCCCCGAGTACTGCATTCCGGGTGCTCGCGCCCCTTGCATGGTCGGATGCGCCCGCAAAGACGGCCCGATAGCCACCGCCACCCCCCGCAGTTCATGGGGCGGATGATGCCGAGCAGCTCCTCCACCGCATCATGTCGGCAGATGATGGCCGCCGGACCAGTTGGCGTTGACGCCCACCACTCGTTTACCTCATTGGAGATCTGTGGAGCGGGGTTGCCGACGACGAACCATTGGGTGTTCCATCCCTTGATGGAAGAGCCGAGGGGCAGTCCCAGATATATGGTTCCTCATTCCGTCCCCGAAGACAAAGATAGAGGCCACCAACCACCTTGGGTGAGCCGGCTCCAAAGAACGCCCTCAAAGGCGTAAGAGATGGCGGAAGAGGTTGAAGTGGGGAGGAATGCCGAGAAAAAGCCTCGCAAAAATGGATGAAAACAGAAAAGATGAAGAATGGAGTTGGGGTGGAGATGAATGAGGCGGATCTTGTAGTAGGCAAGGAGCTTCCGGAGGAAGGGGTGCGCCGGCAGCCCGAACCTGCGGGCGGAAATAATCCGCAAACACAACGAGCTCATTGTCGTTCGCGGGGTGGGGAATGACTCCCCCCACGGTGGGGCGCCCGGCCAGCCTCGCGGGCAAAGACTGTCGCGGACGAAGCTCATCGAGGATCGCCCGCGTGCAGGTCGAAGTAGCCCACTCCACCTCCGCGTTAGGCGGACCTCCGCGCCCCGGATCTCCGCCCCGCGCCCGATGCACCGCCGCCGCCCAAGGAACCACGCTTTTGCCCCTTGCCGGGCCATTTCGGATCTAGGTTTCGGATTGGGAGCGCCGGTGATGTGGGAGAGAAAGGTTGGTTGTGCGAGGGAAGGCGAAGAGGCAGCTGGGTTTGCGAGGCGTCGAGAGGAAGGCAAAGAGTGTAATTGAAAGGCCATGCCCGGTCTTTAAATGGATTCAGTGGCTATGCCCGGTGTCGGGCGCCAGCGCCCCGCCGCTTCGCCTTCCTTCCGTGGGAAACCGCGCCGTGCCGCCCCGTGGTTATCCGCCGAGCCGGACTGGACGATGATGTTTCCAGTGGATGCTAGGCCCAAGTGGGCGGCCCACCGGCTCGACCACCTGGTCGCAGGCCCCGCACCCGACGAAACCAAAGTTTGGACCCTAGAAGATGACAAGCAGTCTCGGGGACTGCCGCATACCCAAGATTCAACAACTTATACTTTGACAAAATTTGATCCCGGCACCCGATCTCATGCCTCGCCTACTACCAGTCTCGGGGACTACGTGGTACACGTCGCCGGAAGCGACCTGACGTGGTACACGGGACCCGTATGCCGGAGATCTTTCTTTTTTCTTTTTTCTCTTGAGCAGCTCGCGTCTCCCTGACAGGTGGGACCTCCTGCGTTCCTCTCAACCGCAGCGACTGTGTGTTCCACGGCAAGAGCCTCCGCCTCCCTCCAAAGACGTGCATCGTCGGCCTCGACGACGCCGACCGCCACGACTTCGCCGGGTCCGTTGATCGACTTTCGCACCGCCTGGACACCGGTCGGAAGAATTGCCGGCACCAAGGAAGACGGTGAATGGTTCCCAACCTTGGGTTGAGACACGCAAGCTTGCTCGGGGACTAGCCGTGGGGATTGCTTCCCCGGGTATCCTCAAAAATTGAGGGCTCAGGCCGAGCGGTCGGCAAAAGGCCCAGCCCGAGAAGACCATGCCGAGCGCTACCAGAAGACCGTGGAGTAAGGCGCAAGACTCGGCATGCGATATGATCCGCCTAGATCATCGGGCGATCGTTTCCTTGAACCTAGGATTTCCTCGGTCGGCCGGGTGTGTGCCGATCGTGGAAAGCAAGATTAGGTTGATCTTGTAACCCTGCCCCCGACTATATAAGGCGGGCAGGGGACCCCCTCCAAAACAGATTGTTCCCCGATCATAATCCACAACCAGAACACAGGACTAGGGTTTTACGTCACCTCGACGGCCTGAACCTGTCTAAACCCGTGTCTCGTGTTACTTTCTTGCTCTTGATCTCGCGCACCTCACCACCCTCGATCTCATCTACTACCTCGGGCACCCCCCAAGGTAGGCTGCCGACCAGATATCGTCGACACTAGCCAAAGCTTTGGCTTGGCATATTTTGGAGGTCAACCAATTAGGCCCAACATGCCAAACTTTCTTATCACCATGTCCCACATGTCATAGACTCATTTTTGCGCTAAAGCTTGTCAAAAGTTTGGCGCCGTTTTTGTTCTCCATACTTTTTTGGCAGCCACAGTTTGGCGAAGATTAGATGTAGCAAATTAAGGTCACGAACCAAACAGGCCCACAATGCAAGGTGAATGTGACTGGGCACCCGTGTCCAAGCGTGGAATCCTTGCAGTTTCTTTCTTTTATCCATGCCCGTATTAAAAAAGCGCAGCTATTGAGTATGGCCTTATTTGGTATAGCTTTATTTTAGTACTGAGTTCGGAGAGAACCTTTATTGACGTAGTTAAAAGGTCGTTTTACATAAGATATTTAGCAAAACAATTTATGATGATAGGAGTAGTAATTATAAAATACCGATCGCGCTTGCGTAAGGTAGTGCAAGTGCCGCCGTTGTGTGCGCCCGCTTGAGGTTGGAGCACCTGTGGTCGCCGCTGTGTGCCCATCCTGTTACCATGCCACGTGAGGTTAGGCCATGCTGCCTTCGGGCCTGCTTGGTTTATAGCCAATTTTTGTCATGCCAATGATTTGGCAAGCCAAAGTTAAGTAAAAAAATTTGTCATCAATTTGGTAAATAAAATGTGAGAGCTTGGCAAGCTTTGGTAGCAACCAAAAGCCAAAATGATGGCTAGCCAAAGCTTTGGTTTGGCATATTTTGGAGGTCGACCAATTAGGCCCTTCTTTTGTGCAAGAAAGAGGCAGCACGGGAGGCTCCACGAGATAGAAGGGGCGAGAGGCAGACACGAAGGTGGGGCTACATGTCTGTGCGACGGTGCAAGGAGAGGCCAACCAAGAGACTTAGAGAGGGTTGTGATTGAGGGAGATGCGACCGAGCGAGGGATTGGGATATGGGATCTAGTTTTATTTTTTCTACTTATATACTGCATTTAATGGTTGTAATGCATATGATGTCATCCAACGGTAGAGAATGACCGGGTTGCATCATGCTGCCACAAATTTGCATCATGCCCAAGCTAGTATGATGACCTAGGCACGACACTACCACCGGGCCGTGCGAAGTACGAGCATGATGGAACTTGTTAAAACAAAGATGTTTTCATAAAATTTCTGCACTACTGTTGGTCATTAGCCATGACTCTAAAGCTTTGCATTGGCCCCTACACATGCACACACACTCCGTCACTGGTTGGGAGACAAGAAGGAATGTGATGTCCATGTCTCTTAGATACTAAGTGGTTTACTTTCAAAATTTGTGATATTAAAAATTTGATAAGTCATAATTTTGTCTAGTATTTAGTTGACTACTAAAGCTTACAAAATTCTCATATTTGGCTTGTCAAATATATGACAAGTTTTTTACCTAACTTTTGGTTTGTTGAATCTTTGACATGGCAAAATTTAAATGTAAACCAAGCATGCCCTTAATTTCTAGGGCGGGACAAATCTATTTTATGTTTGTTCGAGGGATGACATGACCCACCTGTCAGATGACAATGCCCACACTTCTATCCCACCTGAGATGACTCAATCCCTCAGTTTTTCTTTTTTTTTTTTGACAGAGTCATCTATCATCTTGGAGAAACACAAGTATTTTATAGAACTGGAACTTTCAAATAAAGCTGATTTATGGACAGACAGTAGAGGGTGGTGCATAGCAGCCGGGCTGAGCCTGTTTATAAAGCCCGACAAACACAACAGGGCCTACCTTTTGTTCTTGCGCCCAGGTCCCTGAGCAACGAAAGAGCGGGCATGTTGTGCAGCTGAAATGAGAAAGCGGAAAAGTGCTCCTCTACTCTTGTGGCTTAATGGCCGGCGGTGATGGCTGCACGGTTCCCTCGTCTGCACAGTCATTGCTGCGGTGGGTCAAGCACCTTGAGCTAACCGTCTCTGCCTCTTCCCATTTCTGAGCTCTGATTCCGTTAACAAAAAAAAAAAACAATTTGTCGCCTTGAGAAACCAAAAAGCCTGGCCGTGCTTGATTTCTTGGCAATGGCATTTCTTTGACGCATTTGCATTCTGCAGGATCCAGGGAGGCATCTTATCTTATCCCATGTTTTCATGCGCCGAAATGGGCTTAAAATAAAAAAAAAAACAAACCTGCTCTGTTCTGCCACTGACGATATGGTATGGATACCATTTCCTTGACGAAACGGCTGACGCTGTCACCCACGCCACGCTCTCCCACTGGCCCGGCGCATGCAATTGCCAGCCAGTCGCCATGCTGCCCATGTCCATGTGAAGGAGCTCAGGGGGCTGGCTGGCTCTCGGGGCACGCGGCCATGGCAGGCGAAAAATAATTGCCGTTCTGAAACCGAAAAAGGAAACGACAATAAATAAACGGCGGAAAACAGTGCCGCGCCTTTAAAAGCAGCGCTGGAGTGGCCACTGGTGCGGCGCCAAGCGAGGAGGCCGGCAGGCAGGGAGAGCCAGCCACTAGTAGCCGAGGAGCCAGTAGTGGCCAGTGACAGTGTGAGCGGCGACGTTCCAGTGTCTGTCCAGTAGGCGAGCGAGGAGAGGAGAGGTCGCCAGCCATGGCTCGTGTCCGCTGCCTCTTGGTCGTCTTGGTCCTCCTCGCGGCCGCCCTCCGCCTGCCAGGCGACGCCATTGCCTCCCGCGGGCACCACGGCCCCGCCGCGCACGACTACAGGGACGCGCTCGCCAAGTCCATCCTCTTCTTCGAGGGCCAGCGGTCGGGCAAGCTGCCGCCGTCGCAGCGCATGTCCTGGCGCAGGGACTCGGGACTCGCAGACGGCTCCTCCGCCAAGGCAAGTACTCCTCTGCTTTCTTTCAGTCCTGCATTGCATTGGCATTGTGGTGTTTCTTGACGGTGGACGGCACACGGTCGGTCAGGTGGACCTGGTGGGCGGGTACCACGACGCCGGCGACAACGTCAAGTTCGGGTTCCCGATGGCCTTCAGCATGACGATGCTGGCGTGGAGCGTCGTGGAGTTCGGCGGGCTCATGAAGTCGGAGCTGCAGCACGCCAGGGACGCCGTCCGCTGGGGCGCCGACTACCTCCTCAAGGCCACGGCGCACCCGGACACCATCTACGTCCAGGCAAGTGTTCCTGTTTTTGTTTCTGTTCTTCATGGAGGGAGTCATACATGGTCAAGCATACATGAGTCACTTGCTAGCACAGTAGTACAAGCACGGCACGAAAGGCTGCTTCCTTTGCCACAAGCAATGAAAGAAAACAAATCCTCTGTAGTAGTACTTTGCACGGTTGACAGCATCACCATTCATCATGTGGGCCAAGCTAGCAAGCTGATCGATCTCCCATCACTCTCTCTGGCCATCACATTCATTCACAGGTTGGTGACGCCACCAAGGACCACGCGTGCTGGGAGCGTCCGGAGGACATGGACACTCCCCGAACGGTGTACAAAGGTGGACCCGGGCACCCCGGGCTCCGACGTCGCCGCCGAGACCGCCGCGGCGCTCGCCGCGGCCTCCCTCGTCTTCCGCAAGTCCGACCCGGCCTACGCCAGCCGGCTCGTCGCCCGTGCCAAGCGGGTGTTCGAGTTCGCGGACAAGCACCGCGGCGCCTACAGCACGGGTCTCGCCGCCGACGTGTGCCCGTACTACTGTTCCTACTCCGGGTACCAGGACGAGCTACTGTGGGGCGCGGCGTGGCTGCACCGCGCCACCCGGAGCCCGCTCTACCTGCGCTACATCCAGGCGAACGGGCAGGTGCTGGGCGCGGACGAGTCGGACAACACGTTCGGGTGGGACAACAAGCACGCCGGCGCGCGGGTGCTCATCGCCAAGGCGTTCCTGGTGCAGCGCGTGGGCGGCGTGCGCGAGTACAAGGCGCACGCCGACGGGTTCATCTGCTCCATGGTGCCCGGCACGCCCACGGACCAGACGCAGTACACCCGCGGCGGCCTGCTGTTCCGCCTCAGCGACAGCAACATGCAGTACGTCACCTCCAGCGCCTTCCTCCTGCTCACCTACGCCAAGTACCTGGCGTTCGCCAAGCAGACGGTGCGCTGCGGCGGCGGCGCGGTGGTCACGCCGCAGCGGCTGCGCGCCATCGCGCGCCGGCAGGTGGACTACCTGCTGGGCAGCAACCCGATGGGGATGTCGTACATGGTGGGCTACGGGGCCAGGTACCCGCGCCGCATCCACCACCGCGCCTCGTCGCTGCCGTCCGTGGCGGCGCACCCGGGGAAGATCGGCTGCTCGCAGGGGTTCACCGCGCTGTACGCCGGCGGGGCCAACCCCAACGTGCTCGTCGGCGCCGTCGTCGGGGGGCCTGATATGCAGGACAGGTTCCCCGACGAGCGGAACGACCACGAGCACTCGGAGCCGGCAACGTACATCAACGCGCCGCTCGTCGGCGCGCTCGCCTACCTCGCGCACTCCTACGGCCAGCTCTAATAAGCTGCCTATGGGTGGCTGTGGCTTGGCAGTCAGCATTCATGAGGGAACAACGGCAGTGCTATTGCTGCCGTGTCGATCGATTTCGGAGATTAGCATCGTGATTTGATTTGATGACCCCAGTGCAAGTGCAACCAAAACCAAGGGCGGCGCTTCGCTTGTGGGTCTTAATAAGTGATTTGTTCGTGGAGACAAACAGTGCTCCACCAAGTGTATTGCTACTACGGTTGCAGCTCGCAACTCCTACTTCTACTACCACCATGTCATGTTATATCATTATTGTTCGATTGCAACAAGTCCACCATGGGCCTATCCGCCATTTCGTGTTGTGCATTGTATCAAGACTTGTGACCGCTGCTCCCTGAGTCCTTGTTGCTGTTGGTACTATTATGACGTGACGTCATGTTTCGTTTTCGTCAGACATGCTACTGTGTGTAGCTGACGTAGTGTTTCTGACCGGTCAGTGTCACGCGCTGACACGCAAGAGTCACTGGTCCAACAACAGGCTAGCGTCCTCGTTAACCATTTCAACGACACGACTCAACTCGAGTGAGGGCGTGAGCAGTAACGCTAGCGTCATCGTATGAGCTCGTTGTCCTTGCCGCACAGCATACAAGGGTGGACCAAGTTCGTTACGCTTGGTACGTACTACACTTGTACTCTACACACGTCACACGACACGAGTCCTCAATCAAATCCGTTCAACTGAAAGCAGTTGGAACACGGTTAACTCCGGTGGGGTGAACAGCGAGGTTGGTTGGTAAGCAAGCGCCCTCGGGCCTCGCGTGACCCACATGGCGGTGGCTCACGGTGCTCAAGTATAACGAACCCCCAACCGCCAAGAGACATATAAATGAGCTCACTGCATCAAAGGAATCCGAGATGATGCGCAGGCGCATCTGCAGTTCCCAAGGTCGGTTTTTTTTTCTTTTTCATTTTTCTTTGAAGAGAGTTTGAACAAGATTTTAATCAACCCTTAGTAACGAAAATCATATGGGTTTGAACAAGATTTGTCGTCAACCCTTGAAAAACTACAAAGACCAACTTTTAAACTACTGTTTAGGACACATCTACTTTGTTGCTTGCATCCATGGTGGCCATGAATTAGATTAGGGCCTCATTGTCTCAGGCCCGAATCTAGATCGTGTGTGCTGGGACTGGGAGATTGTAAGAATGAAACAGAGGCGTGAGGAAGACAAACTTGAACAAGAGGGTTCTCACCATGTTCCTTTCACCTTAAATGCCCAAGTGGTATTGTAATGGTTCGACATACTTTCGAATTTATTTGACCTAGATTTTGAGGGTTAACACCCACTGGATCTAAAAAAGATTTGGGTACACTTGGACTGAAGGGCAACTGTGGTACGCTCCGGTCAATGACTAGCCGAATTCCCAATCCAATTGGGACTAATATGCAATAGTATGCGGTTAGGTTGTGGCATGAATTGCGAGGGTATTCTTTCAGCGGGACAATACCTAACCCCGATCCATTCGTGAAGTACATACTGCTAGGACATTCAACCAATACATACCCTCTATTTCGAGTGCTAACCATCTAGATGTGCTATGTGTACCAATGCCCCATAATCACAACCGGTAATAAAAATGCTAACAAGTTTTATATGTAAATTTTAGGGCATATTAATTTGAGTTTGTTAACAATGAGAGAAGCCTGTTATTTATATGGGGTTACTCAATTATCTATTACAAAGGCAAACATAAGCAATTTGGATGCAAAATGTGTAATGAATATCCTACATTCTTCCTAAAATTTAATTGGTTCTAAAATCTTGAAAGATTTGAAGCATTAGATGAAAATCCAACCTAATTTTTTTTATTATGGAAATCTTACATTCCAAAGATAACAAGAGGCCGATGAGGTAGGTGCGAGAGGCAGTTGCATAATTGCATTCGTGCAAGTATATTGGTAGTATAATTGCATTCGTGCAAGTATATTGGTAGTACCTAGGTTTCTCTGCAATGACGAATGGCACCGAATGGTGATTTCAATGCAACACATACTACTCCATACTCATATTAGTTGACGTTTTAGACAAGGTTTAGGTCAAACATTGGGAATAACTAGCAATAACTTTTATAATATTTAGTTTGAAAAGATGCAACTTATATGTATAGATTTACCTTAAAACCACTTTTATAAAAAAAAGCAATTAGTATCATCGGAAAGAAACAAATAACTAAATACTTGTCGCCGCTTCCCAAGAAATAAATGCCGGCAATTTTAATAAATAATAAATATCATCAATTAGTATCATAATTAGTATCATCGAAAGATCTTTGGATCTAGTTTTTTAACAAAATTATTTAAATATATAAATATTGTACATATTTTCTATAAATCAAGTCAAACTTATGTGACGTATCCCACGGCGACATCTAAATAGGGACGGAGGAAGTATATGGCTATTGCAAAGTAGTAGTACGGTACTTTAAGAAAACCTTTCTGTCAGCTGCACGGTCAGTCGGTCACGGCGACTCTTGAATCTTGATCCGCATGACAGCAAGTACATAGGAGAACGAGAGCGTGCAGTACGGCATTGGATAAATAACGAAGGCTCATCCTCTCAAAATCAAAAAGGGGCCGGGGTAAGTTTTTGAAGGTTGTTCATGGTGCGGCCATACATGCATATACTCCCGCCAAAATTTGAGGAGTGCGCGCGCATGTGATGGCAAAGCATGTATATGATGTGGTCAGCGGCGCGTTTGACCCGAACCCGACGGAGCACGTTGGTCGCCTCGTAATCGTAACTCGGCGCAGGCGGTCCTAGCCTTGCCTGCCCTGCAGGCGTCGCGTGCATGTGGCATGCATGTGCATACCACACACACGAGAGCTGCCCGCCCGCCTGCCTGCCTGCCTGAGGGCTCGATCCATACCCAATTAATTCTCTGACATGCATGTAGAAATTAAAATGTGAACACAGGAACTACTCCCTCCACCTTAAAATAATTGTCACTTTCGCTTCCCAAGAGAAAAATACCGGTAATTTTTATAAATAATAAATATTATCCATTTGTATTATAATTAGTATCATCAAAAAAATATCTTTAAATTTAGTTTTTTAATAAAATTATTTAGAGATATAAATATTACATATATTTTCTACAAATCGAGTCAAATTTATAAAGACGAAAACAAAAAAATGACGTTTATTTTGGGACGGAGTGAGTACTGGCAATGCAATGTTTCACACAGAAAATGGATTTTTAAGGACTCGAGGCAACGAGTTGGATTGGAGACTCCTCAAATCATCATCAGAATGCGCCCGGTATTTCTAGTGTTCACACACACTGCAGCAGCCGGAAGCAAATACCAAGGCGCGCATCAGCAGCAAGCATTTGGCAGCCACGACCCTAGTACGCAAAATGTCCATCCGACCAGTAGACTTGTCGGGTGTCGCTCGCTAGACGTGTTCCATTGGGCCGTTGTACTGTACTAGTACTGGTAGTGTGGTCCTGTTCACGCTGAGAAAGCCACATGCATGGATGCGTAGCACCAAGTGTAGTGTCTGGGTCAGAGTGCTCGGTAGGCTGGTGCAGCTAGCAACAGGGCGAGCTGGTCCTGCCGGGCCTCAAAGCTGCGGCACTTTCACAGAAACGGCCGCGCCGCACTAGAAACATGCGACGAGCGAGCTAGCCTAGACCTAGTAGGACTAGCGGCAGTAGTGAAGCAGCAGCGTCACTCTCGTCTGAAAAGGTTGGGGTTGGGGCGATCGCTGCTGGTCCTTCAATTCCTCGCCCCTCTACTCCTCTGCTACTCCTCCCTCCTCTCTGCTGCCCTCCACGGCACGTCCATTGTTGTGATTTGTGAACGCAGAGACAACGTCTGATACGTGTTATAGGCTTATTATTAATAGCAGTATATATACTACTACTAATACAACAAGCCTTTGATCACTTATTCTGCGGCGCGCATGATGAGTTTCTCGGGTTTCAGTTTCACACCACACGCATGTTTGACTGTTTTGACCACGACCAAGCGTTAGCTACTGAAGGTAGGCCGAGCTCGAGCAAGCAAAGCAATCAAGTGTTCCAGGTACGTACAGTGATTGCTTCCGACTGTGCTGAAGTGCAATCCTGAGTCCTCGTTTACTGACAATGGAGTTCATCAGGCCGATCGAGACAATGGAGTACTCGTACGTGTTGGCTTTGGCCGACTGATCCTGCCCGTCACGTGCTTCAGTTTCACTACTAATCTCTTCACTGTGAGACGTACGGTTGCCTTGCCTGGCAAATTAGGAATGTATACTCCTCCTAGATAAGCACTACAGTACTACTCCCTCCGTCCCATTGAGAACGTCGTCCGGGAAACGTGTTTGTGAGGGGGGCACGGTTTTCCAACGACAAACTCCATGGGACGGAGGGAGTATTACTTAACATCATTTCAGTCTCGAGTCACGTGACGTGTTTTCCTGGCCGCCAAAATATCATACTCCCTCCGTCCGGTAAAAAACGCCATTGTAGGACCTTTAAAAATAATATTGGACTATTCGTCTTATTTAAAATTTTTGTATAAATGTTATGTATCTTGTTATGACTTATTTCATCATTTGAGATACTTTAATATTGATTTATCTATTGTATAATATCTGTAAATTTTTTGAATAAAACGAATGGTCAAACGTGAATTTTAAAAGTCTTTCGATGGCGTTTTTTACCGGACGGAGGGAGTAACGTTGAGGAACATCTGCTCTGAATGATGCGTGATGCCAGCACCAGCAGCCGACAGCCGCAGTGCAGCAGCTGCGCTACCTACGCCCACGCGAGGTGAGGGTCATCTCAGTGCTCACGGGGCACCCCTCTGCCTGACGCTGAGCGGCGGGACCCGATCGTTCGGCAGCGAGCAATGGCAGCGCGAGCATGTGTGGTGTGCGAGCGCGATGCGATGCCGAGCCTGACAACGTGGCCGTGCAGGTGTTCTCTGAGCATCTCGCTCGACAGCAAAAGTTCAGCACACCAAAATGTTTCCCCGACAAAAGTTTAGACGGATTACATCGAATCTGGTACACATGTATTTAATATTAAATATAGACTAAAAAATAATTATAACTATATAGATTGACTATTTTGTAAGATAAATCTTTTAAATTTAATTAGTCTATGATTTGACAAGACTTAAAAAAATTTGTCTCGCAGTTTACTAGAGAGTTCTATAACTTAGTTTTTATTAATATCCAATCACCGCATGTGACACCTCATATAATATTTAATGTTACACATGCAAAACTTTTGCCTCTGCGTTATATGACTATCCTACGGAATTTCATAGGGTTCAATCTTTTGTTCCAAACAGGCGTATAGAAAACTTTTCTATAGAATTGAAATCTTACAAAATCACTATATTTTTTCTTTATTCCAAAGGGGACCTAAATTGATGCCATTCTTAAGAGCTAAGGGCGCCAAGCAGTGTGGAGCACCGAGGGCGCTCGATGGCGGGACTGGACTTGGACCTGACTCGTCCTGCTATTCAACCTATAGTGGGTCGAACCGGACCTGACTTGATTGCCAGACCCACACATAGAAAAAAAATGGTAGCTCGCACCCGACTCAGTAGCTAAGAGCCGGTCCTTCATCGAGCCCATAACACACAATGTTACGTACCCGATTCTATAGCTACATTTAATACATCGAACAGGCTACGAAACCCACCCTGCGGACGCTCTAAGGACCCGTTTGTCGTGCCTCCAACCCTCGGACCCACCCATCACAGGCCCCTCTGGCTTTTCTCTACATTTAATATATAACTTAGTTATAGATTTGTTTACGTTTATGCTAAGGTTTATGCTTGTTAAATATAAATAAATTTATAACTAAGTTATAATGTAATTTAATGAGTATGAAATTTTTACTCCAGTTCAAGCATATAATAATAAGCACACCTTTAAAATTTCACCATGTTTCGACTATAAAATTGCAGCTATGAATTATTCTAATTAATTACAAAAAACATAGATCTAAAATTATATTAAAAAATTTTGTATTAAAATATACTATATTATATATTCATTGTGTAGATCTGCTCGTGTGGAGTCCAACAAAATTAGATTTTCTATTTTAAAATTTTTCTATAATTTACTATAATTTTCAAAGATTCAGTCAAAATAAATAAAAAAGAAAAAAGACAAAACCATGTTACTGTAGCAAAACCACCGTCCAAAACCACTTTAGGGAGTTATTTGACTGATTTTAGAAAGTTCAGAGGATAGAATAGACGGTTTTGTAGTTGATGGACTTAAGTAGTCCACCTTCTATAGTTAAAGGGGTTATGTAGAATTTTTCCAATTGGGTAAAACATGAAGTCACCAAAATAGCATCTTTGCATCATTAATTTTTGTACTATACTATTTGTTTGGGCCGATGGAAAAGGGAATTAAGAGGTGAATTAGTTAAATAAACATTTATCCGAAACACAAATTGACTTGTTTAAGGCACTTGGTAGGGCCTCCTATGACTAAAATAAGGTCCAGAATTTTAAATGAAATAAAGAAGGCCCAAACTTTTAGAATAAGAGGCCCATATATGACGATGTGCTGCATTCAAAAATTCAAGCAGGCCGTTACTGGCCCAGTGCGGCAGTGCCCTTGTGGCCTTGTCTCATACGGGCCGAGTAGCAAGTCTAGCAGATTTCCCCTAAAAATATAAAATAAAATAACAGGTCTAGCCGATGTTTGCAATTTTTTAAGTCTAAAAATAGTAATGTTTTGACAAAAAAAGAAGGTACGCATCGATCTGCACTTCGCATCTCATCCTAGCAAATGGAAATGCAGATCGTACGTGAGATGGAGAAGTATTGAAGTGACGAGTGACAAAGCTTTGTAGTAACTGAATGGTTGCCAAATGTATGGATTTGAAAAAAAAAATCAAATTATTAGGATTGTTGGAACTGCATGAATGAAAGACCGTAGTTTGGTTTTGTTACTTGAGTGATAACGTAGATAGACTAATTTATTTTATGTTTATGAAATACTAACTCACGTGCATAAGGTTGTACTAACTTACATGTATAAAGTTGGAGGAATACTTCAATAGTTCAATGTTAGCTCATTTGAATAGGAGTTCGAAACGGAGCTTGGAGGTGTGTCATGTGCACCATAGGATTGATCCTATGCCTGGCGTCAGACTTTATGCCATACAGTGACAGTGCTTGAGTAGAGGAGAAGAGCAGGAAGCTCAGGCAGTTGTGGCTGCCTCTGGCGTGGGACCATGCTGTTGTTAATTGCATGATAGTGTTGCATAGTCAAATCCATCAACAAAACATCATTTTGGGAGATATAACAAGCAAAGTAGTGATTTTGGTACAAATAGCATGGTTTCACGTGTGTAAGTCATTTAGTCACTAGTTGGCTAGAGTAAACTTTTGAGTCTACGTTTGGTGCTTTGGGGTAAGTTTTGGGACCACAGTGGTATTCAAAAGAAAATTAGAATCAGTTCCCATTCACCCTCCTCTGGTCATCGTCTAGTTTGGTCCTTCATACTAGTTAGTTGGGTGTGTGTAGATTTTGTTTTTTAATATATTTTTCATTCACTTGCTTGCTGATTTCTCAGTTTTAGAACGTACATGGGAGTTGATTAGGCATGTCTCTTTCATGTCCCACTTTCCAATAAACTCATATTTTGAGAACAATGTAGAATGAGAATTTTATCATTTATCTCTTCATCAATACAAGATGCATATTTACTCTCTCCATCCTAAATTATAAGTCATTCCAAGAATCTTAGAGAGTTAAACTAAGTTTAACCAAAATTATAGAACAAATTATAAAAATTTATGAAATCAAATAGGTATACGATGAAAATATAACTAATAAAGAATCTAGTGATACTTAATTGATGTCATAAGTGTCATTATTTTATTATATAAACTTGGTCAAACTTGAAAAAAATTGACTCTCCAAAATCTTGGAATGCCTTATAATTTGGAATGGAGTA
The DNA here is from genome assembly GCA_015844335.1 of Chrysopogon serrulatus. Classification (NCBI taxonomy): domain Eukaryota; kingdom Viridiplantae; phylum Streptophyta; class Magnoliopsida; order Poales; family Poaceae; genus Chrysopogon; species Chrysopogon serrulatus. The sequence goes on along the minus strand of JADLZL010005035.1, from coordinate 71,696 downwards.
ATACTTATAAAACTCTTATGAAATTCCTATTGGAATTACCTAACTAATTAGTACTAGTTGTCTATCTACCCAAATTAAAACATCCTTCTATCCATTCCTTAATTAATCATGTGTATGCATCGTTAGTTAATAATCTGTTCCAAGTATTTAATTCTAGTATTATTTTATAAAATGTATTTGATTTATGTTATTTTTGTTGTTTATGTTATAATGGTGTACTCCCCTGCCCTAAAATAACTGCACATCTTGCTTTTTAAGATATAAAAAATAGTACCAGTATTTATATCTTTAGATAAGTTTGTATACTCCTGTTCAATCTAATGATATTTATTATATATCATAAATAGGTCAAACTTTAAAAAGTTTGATTTATGGAGAAGCTATGTGCATTACCTTTAGAGAGCGAAGGGAGTATATTATTTAAATAATACTAAAATTACAATAATATGAGTATGTACTACTCTTTTAATTAATATTGGCTTCCAATAAAACAACAATCTCCTAACTTGCCTGACAAGCAAATTTCATTGAATTTTCAGGCAACTCTTGGGTAACACATTTTACCAGGTAACTTTACTAGGTTTCCAACCAAACAGGTCTAGGATTCCAATCAAACAGGTCCCAAGTGCAATTTCACTCAGCCATATACACTCCCAATAGATTGAGTTTTAAAATGCCAATTATAGAAATCCAAGAAAACGTAGTGACGATGTGCTCGTGAGGGATTTGAACAAATTGATGAAGATGGAGGAATCTCCTCAGATGTCCCAACACTAATTTCCACAAACATATCCTAACCAAAATCACAACCAAAAAGTTAAGAACTAATTTCCATGAAAATAGCCTAAAATTAGCAAGAAAGAAAAAAAATGAGAAGATGATCAAGAAGCGCACAATCTTTTTTAAATAAGCTTAATAAAGAACCATGAGTTACCTATCCAAGATAGACCAAGCCTCCCCATCATACTCCCAGGAAAAAAAAAATCAAAAAACTAGAGCAAGAGGTGATTAGCAAGCTTGGAGTAAACAAAATTAGGGTTCCAAATGGATGCCTCAGATAATAGTGGATACATATCTTTCCATGTGTATTCGACATAGTGGATACACAGTTTTCCTCACGCATCCGACGGTCCTAGGCTTGGCACCTTAACAGCTTCGTCTCGACGCATACTTCATAATACCGCCACTCTACAGTCTTGAAGTCTAAGCTAGCGGACCGCCACCTAACGATGTTCACGCGTGTCCCGCTTATCCTCAAATGGCCAATCACCAAGTGCTCGCTCTTGTGCCTGTCTTAACTTGGTCCAATCGTTGTCTTGACTTTGGTCAACATCATCTCCATCACTATCCTCACATGTACGCTCTCTTGTTTATGTGCTCATGTGCTAACCGTCCATGGCCCAACCTTTTGGCCCTCAACCTCTTGGTCAATGCCTTCACATCTACCCTTCACCGTCTCAGTTCATCATGCACAAACTCCTTGCTTGACCTTTTTTTGTCATTGACCGTCATGACATGCTCAACACCTGCACATCGACAATGCAAGAGACATATTGCAACACTAACTCACGTGTTGGTTATCCCCTCCACAGACACATAACCAAAACACTGATTGTTTTCTTGATATCACTCTCACATAATATGGGCACATATCAACCATGTGTTCTTATAGAGACCATAAAGTAGTGGTTGGTTTTTAGTGTGCCAACTTACAGAAATAAGATGAACTAGCAGGGATCCCGTGCAAAGCCCGGGCGAAGGTTTATTTATTTTTTCTGTGATGGAGTTGCTAACGGTTACCTACTGTTTATGATGGGTTTGTACTATTCATAACGGGCGTATACTATTCACATGATCTGTTACTCTTCGTTAATGGGTATGTACTATTTGGTAACGGGTTTGTACTGTAACGGGTTCATACTGTTGCTGTTCATAACGGATAGGTACTGTACACAGGGACCATTACTGTTCCAAGAACAGTAACCTGTGAGAGGGGCATGTACTGTACATAGAACAATATTTTTTGTGAGGGGGACGTTGGTATACAACTTTAGTAGTATAGGTTAGATGCAATTCTTTGCTTTTTCCTTGGTGAAAGTTTAACTATTTTTAGGACTTCTATTTCCTTCCGGTTTTGTAGCCTGATGGACTGATGTCTCTTTGTTTAAAGGGTTTGAATCCATGAATTTTCTATTTTGTAAAAATAGTACCATATTCGCCTGCATTGGACTATCATAATGTATTCTTGTCATAGGAGCATATGTTACTGAGTTTATGACAAGTTTGATATACATGGCTAGTTACTAATTAGTCTAAAAACTAGCCTAAACCAGATATGGTTGGTTAACTAGTTAGCTAAAAGCTAGTTGAAGATTTATTTAAATATTAGTTTATCTATTGGTCCTATTATTTAGATGTACTAGAGCTAATATTTAGATAGCTAGTAACTAGCCCTTGGATCTAATCATAGATCAGCTAGTTGGGTTTATTATGGTGGAGCCTATCCACCCAGATTTAAGTCCTCGACTTGGCACATGTGCTCGTATTTTTCCGGATTTATTCTAGGATTTATCGGCGCTATGCATTCAGTGGTACGACGTTCCCTATGGTGACTTCGTGACTCTGAAGATCTCCTGGCTTGATCTTTTGGAGGTGCTCATAAGAGTAGAGTTTGTGTACATATATTCAAAGGGGTGAATGTGCGCGTGTTTGTGAGCATCTGCGTTGTATCGTGTAATTCTCAGAAAAAAGATACAAAGCTCTCATTTTTATTGCATGATAGGCCACATCAGGCCAAACCAAAATGTTGAACAATCAAAATTAAGAAATCATGTCGAATCTACCATGCATAATTCGCACCCTGGCTACTTGGATTACACACACACACACGCGTGTTGCAGTAGGAATTTTGGATGTCAAAGCACATCACATCGAAATCGGATGGATGGGAGATGGACAATGCCAACATGTCATAATGCTTTAGAACCATCTAACGCTAGTGCCCGGATCAGCTTGCTTGACCGGTTTAATTTGGGACCTAATCATGTCAATGGCTCGATGCTTCGTCTCCTCTGTCTCTGTTTGGGGTCCAGCTCGGGGGCACCTGCCTTGCACTCACTTCTTCCAGCCTAGTTCCCCACCCACCTCCGCGCCCACAACTCCAAGCTGTATAAATACACCGTCGGCCGTCTCATACCGCCGAACCAAAACCAACGTCCCCAGTACTCCCCTAGTTTCCACTCCACTTTGATCCTCCCCTCCCGCAAAGCACTGCTCCAGCTAAAGAACCGGCCTTTTCCCACATCGGCTCCTAGTTACTCGAGGAATCCATGTGCGGCGGTGCAATCATCTCCGACTACATCCCGGCGCGGCGCCGGGTGTCCGCCGCCGCCGACTTCTGGCCTGATTCCGACGCCGACGCCGACGCCGAGGACTTTCACGCCCCGCACACCCCTGAGAGAGGTAAGCAGCTCTGCTCCCGTCCATCTTGCTCTGTTTCTTCCTCCATTTTCTCCTGCCCGGAGACGACACGGTCAAATGGTGTGTGTCCGACTGCCGACTGACTGTTGCCGTGCATGCAGCGCCGCGCTCGAAGAAGGCGAATCGTGGGCGCAAGAACCAGTACCGCGGCATCCGGCAGCGGCCGTGGGGCAAGTGGGCGGCGGAGATCCGCGACCCCGTGAAGGGCGTCCGCGTCTGGCTCGGCACCTACCCGACCGCCGAGGCCGCCGCGCGCGCGTACGACCGCGCCGCCAGGCGCATCAGGGGCGCCAAAGCCAAGGTCAACTTCCCCAGCGACACCTCCTCCTCCGGCGGCGTCACCGTCACCGTGCCGACGGCGGCGGCGTCGGGGTCTGCTAGAGCTGCTGCACAGGCCCCGGCCGTTGTTCTCCCGGCGCCCAAGGTGGAGGAGGCGCAGACACCAGTCACAGGTGTCCGACGAGGTCAAGGAGCTATCCGAGGAGCTGATGGCCTACGAGAACTACATGAACTTCCTCGGCATCCCATACATGGAGGGCGGGAACGCAGCGACTGCAGGTGCCACCGCCGCTGCCGCCGTCGCCGAAGAAGCGCAGGCGCCGGCCCCGGCCGGGCTGTGGTGCTTCGAGGACTACTACTACCCACCGTCTCTGTCGCTCTTCACTGAATAATGAACGCGCGCGGTTCACCGTGCCTGTTTTGTAAAAAGATTTCCTGCTCCTCCTGGACGCTGTGATGTGACGAGCTCCTCCTGTCTTGTGTTCTGTTGAACCCGATCCATTGTTTCATTTCTGTGACTGTACTCTGTCTCTGTAACTCGCCAGTTGAGGCATGCAATCAAGATTTGCAGTTTAACTCTGATCTTTGCTGTTCAGCAGCTCGCTGCAGAGGAATCTCTTTCATTTTGTACGTGATTTGATATGATTTGAATTGAATTGTTTTTTACAGTTGCAACGCGCTGTAGAGTGTTGGTCGATTCTCGCATCGGTGGATCGTTTTGCGATTTTAGCTGCTCATTTGAAAGATTTTATCGTACTGAATTGGATACTCACATCCGTGCCGTTGTTCCTTGCATTCATGCTTCAGGAGAAAAGACCCCCGGGCGTTTCAGTCAAACAGGGAAGCACTCCAACCCCAGCACCGTAGGATCGGAACTCAACGGAAGATGCCGCGTAGTGCGAGACCACGGTGCCAACGCGTCGCCGTTTCGCGGCCCATTGTATTGTGGGTTATTAGCTGTCGTCAAAACGGATCGGATACGGACGGATATCACAGATACCATATTTGTTTTCATATTTCTGTCCGGATTCGGATTCGAATACGGATAGTGTCATTCATGCCGGATAGGATATGATTGGATATCGACATCGTAAATATGCGATTTGAGTATTCGGATACGGATACGGTACCGGATGTTGAATATCCGGACCCGGATACGGACAGATCTAAACCCCTCTAAACGAATTCGGTCGAACGGACGATCGGATAAATATCGGTACCATTTTCATCCATACCTGTCGTACACGTTGCTAGGACAGGAACAGGACCTGCACGTTTCGCTCGCGCGGTTGTTGCTTGGAGCACACACAGGCCGAGGCGCGTCTGGCGTTTACCGTGGGCCGCCGGAGAATTCGTGGGGCAGCCGCTGGTTTTGGGCCGGCGGCGCACGCGGAAATCCACCCACCTACCTCCCGTACGCCCCTCTGCCGGTAAGACCGAGAGCAAGAAGGAAAGGCCAACTTGGCATCTTCTGCACGCAACGCCACTCCTCTGGAAATATTACCTGTTTCCAGGTACTCCTACTGGTACGTAATTCACACACCCATATAACATTGCTAAAAACTTGACCACATAATAAGTTCTGAAATACTTAGTGAAATACAATATAAGAACATACTAATTGGATAGGTTCGATATACTAGTAGATACTACTTCCTCTGCGGTACTAGTCAAGTATTTATACGGGTTTATTTAAATAGGAATTAACCAACAAACACTTGTCAAACCTGGACTAGTGAAAGTCAAGAGTGACAAGCAACCATGTTCGTAGCCGGTGCTCCACGGATCATATTGGAATATTCGAATTGAGATTTAAGCTGCCCATCCGCAACACATGCGCATGAGATACTTCAATGTCAACACATGAGATACTACATCATCAACGCACACATTTTTGTTTCTCGATCATGCAAAAATTTTACGCGTCTTGATATTAAGGTAGAAGAAAGGTTCCATACCACATGTTTTAGCATCACCCTAGAAAGTCAATAAGATTTACATCGAAGTTCACACAACCTCGCTAATGTATTGTACTCTAGGCTTTGATCAACCGAGACTCGTGGCGCCGGCAAGGAGATATATGCACGGGCTGCCCTGCGGTGGCGATGCTTTCGCGCACCAACATTGACGTTCGGCGGGAATATAACTCACGCAACACCTGCATATATGAAGGGGGGTCACCGCTGAAAACTTCATCATACGCCTTCTTGACCGATGTCGACGGAGACGTCCAGCCACCCGCTAGCAAGCCCTAGGCGCTCCATGACAAGATACCTCACTTGCCTGTACCCGCTATACTCTGTGCCACTATCCACCTTCTTAGTTTGGGGAGTGAGGGCGGCGCACGTCCATCGACGATCGTCTCAACCCCGGACAGCTCTAGAAGTGGTGGTTGCGTCATCTTTCTGATTCGCTTAGTGCAGCGCTTGAGGCGTCTATTGGCCAAGGTTGTTTGTGGGGGAAGGGATGCCGCTGATGTCATCCGTCGCAGGCATGATCGTCAAGGCGGGGGACTTTTCTTTGGAAAACTAGGTACGCAAGCAGTCGTCTTCATACATATACGCTCATTCATCCTTGTAAAGTATGTATACATATACGCCCTATGCACCCTATCTTTATGAGCACCTACAATAGATTTGGTTGACATCACAAACGTCTCGCTGTCGACAGACAGTTATTTACTATAAAAAAGTAAAGTGCACTTAATTGCAAGACTAAATCTTGAAAAATCACGCGAATACCCATGTCAATGTAACCTCCACAAAAAGTCACTCGGTTCACAAACCAAATATTCCTTTAGCATGCATGTTCATCTTATTAAACACATCTCTATGAAAAAAATTCAAATTCAAACAAAATAAAAATTTCTTAAAATAATTTCCATCATAGAAGTAGAAAGCAATAAATTCCGCTCATTTAAAATTCCCTAGCAGGATGGCTATTGCTCGTCGGTATTAGTATTTTGGGGCATTAGATTATCTAGATAGTGTAAGCGTGGCGAAGGTGGAGAGAACCAGGAGGATGGGACATAAAGAAAAATAATAGAAGAAGGAAAAAAAATAAGGATGAGGCTATCCGCACTCGTGGTACTCTAAATTTATCATCTAAAAGGTCTGCTTCATCAAGATTCTCCCGCTATACTTTCAATTCTTCCGTCTCTATCCATCCTCTATCCACCGCGGAGCCCACTTATCACTTTATCTAAATATATCTATGTGAGATCCTGTTTTGAAGGATTTATTGAAACGAATTTAATGGTGCAATCGGAATTTAATTTAAGTTTTTGGTTTTGAGTTAAAACATTTTTTTAGTTAGATAAAAAGATGGGGCCTACCATTGATTCCTCCCTGTTGCTCGGTCCTGCTGGCTGTCACATCCTGCGGTGGTGCGGTAAACGCCCACTGCTCCTCCAAAGATAACGAACCAGACGCTCTCCCGTATCAATTACCGGACTCCATTGTAGCTATTTCTTGCGCCATATGTGACCTCACTGCAGCTATTTCTTATGCTATAGTTCCCCTTGGATGTCTTTACTGCAACCACTGCAGTCAGCCTGACCACAAGTTCTTTACTTATTTACAATAATGATTTTGTCCTGTTGCATATGTAGTGACACTGCCAATGAACTGATTTTTTGGGTACTATTACAAGATCACGGCCGGTCATTTAAACATGGGACACAAGAACGATCATATAACATTAATTTCTCTAATCCTATGAGAGAGTCATGATAGAATATGCTCCCTTTGTCGTCCAATAAAGTGGCACTTTTCTCGCTCCTCTTGTTCTGGCACCAACATCGATGTCCGAGGTAGGGTAGTCACCTTAGTTAGTTAGGCAAGTCTCGGTGCAAGTTTTATTAGAGTTTTCTTTGCATTTAATGAGCTACCACATAAACACTTTTTATGAAATGGCAAGGTTTTAAGAAGAGAGAACAAAATGAGTTTTATGAGGATGAAATTTTCTTGGCACAAATACCAACTCTCTGTGAGTCATGAAATTAAAAATCTATAAAACTAGAATTAAACTTTTCATTGTGGCATTAGCACCTCACATCGTGCTATATAGGCACATAAAATTGGGGAGGAAGAAGATAAGGGGTGGCAAGCCGAATTCAACGGAGTAAAAAATAGTCCTATTCGCTTGTCTTATAAGTCAGGCTTATTAGCCATTCGAACAATATTTTCCTCTCACAGCAAATTAGCCGGGTTATGTCACTGGCCGAACACCCCGATATCATATATCATGTGCTCTCTCCAACCCATCTCATAATATATTTACACGTACATCATTCAATATAGCTGAGAGATAGAGGTGCATAGTCTGACGGAGGCACGTTGTCTGCGAAGGTAACAGAACCCCCCTCCCGCCCACCCCCCCACATGAAACAGAGCATCTCTCAAATCCGAGAAATTAATGTTATCATCTATATGGTGTTCTAAGGCAAAGAATCACATGTAATGGCATTGATAAATTGAGTCACCTATCTTGTGAATTGGTCAATTGCACAAAACTTGGATACAGAGTACCCTGCTATGTTCACATGTGCAATGATCAAACGCCAGCTTGGATGATGCAGAATACCATATGTTTCACATTCTTGATAGTCGAAGCCATTGATATGAATGCTTGCATCATCCATAGCAATGAACCAATTAATAAAACAAAACACTCTTGAGATCTTTTTACCCTACCAGATCAATCATATTAATCCAATAAATAAATCCTCACTGTCCATCTGCATTTTAGCTCAGTACCTTTGATGACTGGCCAGTGAGTGCAGCATAGAAGGTGATGTTCCATGTGTCTGGGACACCGGCAACACACCAGTGGGTGCAGTCAGTGCCAAAGCTATCGCCATTATACTCTGTGGTGTGTCCGTCCTTCCTTAGTTGTGACATGAAGGTGATGTCCAAAAGATACACTGGCTTTGTCATGCTCGCTAGGATTTTCCTCACAATCACATCTCGTGAATTTGGCCCACCATGGTACACCATCGTGTTGTTCAGCGGCTGTGTCTCCCTCGCACATGTCTTACCCTGCGACGCACCCCATTCTCCACTCCTGCAAGCAGCAAGCATGGTTTTCACCTTGTTATTAACTCCTGCAAAAAAATAGAAACTTTCTTTGTTTTTGAGGACAGTTGTGTAGAGTGTATTGTGTAGTGTCACTTCAAAAAGAAAAAAAACCATACTTTCGATGGGAGGGAGAAATCCTTGGAAGAAGACTTGGGTGTAGGTTAGGTTGAGATTGGAGTCAACCCATCTAGCCCAAGTTTGTAGCCCCTTTGTGAATGCCTGCATCCGGTCCATCTCCTCCAATAACGTATTGCCATCCTGAATGTAATCCCACCTGCAGTGAAGGATGGACGAACTCCCAACCTACTCAAATTCATATGCCTAGCTGGATGCTGGATAGACCTGGCCTAATCAAATTAAAGAACTATAAGCTAGATAGATATGGCTTTGCAGGGCGAGGAGGTCTCACGTTTTGAGAAACCACCAGCGCCAAGTACCGAAGACAAGCACATCGATACCGAGCCAGTTGTTGACACCGAAAATCAACACAGGAATCGCCGATGAATATTGCCTCACTTTCGTAGAAGCGGATACGACTAGTTTTCGAACAAACTAGTAAAGAGATAATTTCTTCGATTACGGCGAAGTCAAACCGGCTGCTTTACAAGCAAGAACAGCAAAGGATGATATTACGATGACGCCGGAATCCGCGGCTTGTTTGCGGGAAACTAGCAAAGCATAACTATAACCTAGATGCAAAAAATAGAAGAAAAATAGAAGAACATAATAGTAGATTGATTTTGTGCCGATTCTCTCCTTTATCCAATCGGCCATGCCCTTTAAATAGGTGGCTGGTCTTCGCCGTAGAGTATTAGGACTCTTAAATAATCAAATATTAAATAAAATAATAATATCTCTCGTAATCCTGCTGGGCTCATTTCCTTGGTCTGTTCGGCGCTGCTATGGTGCATCTGGGACATACGACACGAATAGAAACTGCACCATCTTGGCAAAGGATTATAATCCGTGAAAGCCTTTTCTTGATCTCCTTTACAGCTCCTATGTTGCTTTCTTTTCTTTACACGTGCACTCCATCAAGCATCAAACTGGCCTCCGACCTCCATGTTGTGCATATTCTGGATGTGTAGCATGTGAACTATTGTAGATTAATTATCAATAATCAATAACCTAGATAATTTGGCCAATCATAACCTCGAGCCAAATTACACCATCAACACATGCCCCCCTGTTTTCAGTACAATTGCATTTACCGAAAACACTGAAGCAATCAGTAGTTTGCCTTAGAGCGATGTCAATTATCTAACCGGCCACAACATGTCTTGGGGCGATATCTCATGAATACATCGACCAAAGTATTTGGACAAATATTTTGCTCGGGGCGACATTTAATAAATAAATGACAATATCGGCCACATCAATTTTTTTCATATATATCCACTAAACATACCTCAGCAGAGAACAATTAGCTCATAATACACCATCATATGGTCGCTAATCAAATTACTAATTAGGCACTTACCATTTTTTGCAAACAGCCAAAAAGAGAATAAACAGCCGAATTATCTAATAAAACACACTACAGTAGTTATTACTCGGCCATATTGACTAGTTAAGCATGATAGGCTGTTTGGCTAATTGCACCTTAGGACGATGGTAAACAAGACACCGGCCATGTTATAACTCAACTGCACGTAGTAGTATATAAATCAGCTCACAATGCAATGCATAATCGGCCAAGCCAACCGTTTTGCAAACAGCCAGAAGTAATAATTAGCCGAATTATCTTTAAACAAACCTACACTAACTACTCGGCCATATATTAACTTTGTATAAATATTATAAAGAACGATTTTTGCTATTTATCTGTTGACAGAATTTGTTGCTATGTATCTGTCAATTTTTGGAGCGCTTTATTGTGTTTGAAGATTCGTGTTGTCTCTTTTGGGCTGACAGATCTGCAACTCGCTTACGGTTTCGCAAATTGGAGTAAAAAAAAAAAAAACGTTACTGTTGTTTTCGAAATCATCTCCCACTACTTTTTCCCCCAAATCCTTTGTCGCCTCAACGTCTCCACACGCGGTGGCACCGGGCGGGACGGCGTGCCGCCCGTGCTCCGCCCGTTCCGTCGCCTCCCCACCGCGTCGCGCCGAGCCCACGCCGGTGCGCCGCATCTCCTCCGCCCAGTTACTCCGCCTCCGCTGTCCGCTGCCCTGTGCTTCGTTGAGCTGCGGGTCGACGAGCTGTGCTGCGGCTGCTGCGTCGTGCCGTGCCGCGCCGCCCCCTGCGCCGCTGTGAGGGTTGTTCGGAGCGATCCTCTAGCCGCGCGTTCCCCTGTGTTGACGGATCCGGCTGGTCGGCGAGGTATGACGCTGCTCATCCTCGTCTTCCTGTACGTGGCTGCTTGCTCTGACGGCAGGGGTGTGGAAGAGCTCCTGCGGGTGTCTTCTCAGCCATGTTATGTCCCAGCTTCCCTAGCAGCTAGCTCCTTCGATCTGCAGGTCCCTGCTGATGCTGATTCTGAACAGGCCAGGGGACGATCGGTGATGGATTTGGGTGGAGCTTGAGCAATCCTTGAGGGCTTTTCCAATCCAACTAGTAGTTCAGTTCTACAACAGAACACAGAGCAGAGAGAGAGACCTCAGGTCAATCATGGATTGACTACTTGAAGTAGCCAAGCAACAGTTAGGCTTTTTATGCAGGATGACGAGTGGAGTAGTGATGGATGACGGATGTAGTTTTTTTGCCTGCCAAAGTGCTTGCAGTCATTTTGGGAAAAGCCTCATTGTTTGTGATATAGCCTATGCTTTGAGTTATGTATCTTGTATTTTAACTGTTCTGAATATTCCTTTTTATCAGGTAGCCTTTTTGATTAATTTAGTTATCAGTAGTAATCAATTTTAACATTTTGAGTATTCCTTTTATGTTTGTTATTACATATTTTTCAGCCAAGTGATATGATTGATTGTGTCAGCTGTTAGGTTAAATCCATCTCAAATGAAAGCCACTGCTGGCCTCAAGTTTTGTTCAGTCTGATGGACTGATGGCTACGACATGGATATGCTAACTGTTATTTGTTGTATTAAGTTTATGAATTTTCAGTTTTAGTACCACATTACTGTATGGAACGACTAAGTTTTTTCAGTTAGAGTTAGTTATTGAAGTTAGAGATTTTTGCTTTTGTCTTTTGCCTTTTGAGGGCCCATAACTAATGTAGGACTCTCTTTTTTTGTGCTCTGATAATAACAGCTGGTGCATGACGGGGTGTTTGATTTTTTTTTTTTTTTCTTGCATTTTTTTGCCAATAATTAGGACACTGAATGGTGCACTCTGCTTTTCCAGGGTTTTGGTAGCGGCAAATGGCAGCCCTCCCTTTTGATGGTGCTGATGGATTGTTGTTTGATTTGTATAAGAAGGAGGTAGTTATCTGATTTATTTTGTTAGTTGGTGGTTTATTATATCCTTGTTATCTAATTTCTATTTGTTTGTCAGGTTTTGAAACACTTGAAAAGTAAGATGGATCATAATGTGTTAAGGGCCTTGGAAATGTTAAGGGTAATTTTTTTTTTTTTTTCTTTATTTTGGTTTTTTTTTTTTTTCTTTGTCTCTGCAGGATGATAGTGCTGGTTCGTCTAATCGTCGTGGTTGCATGTTGAGGCTGGAGTCGTTTGTAGCATCTATAGTATCAGGAGAGGTGCTGTTTTTTTCTTTGGTAGTATGTTTTGTTGCATGAGGCTTGAGTCATTGTTTTCTGGAAATATTTTTAAAGGGAGTTGCTGCTAGCGGTGTCCCCAAGGTACAAGACCATGCTCTGAATGCTAGGCTGCAATCTTTGTTTGGTCATGTTTTTGACTAATAAAGTATGTTCTTTATTTAAGGTTTCTTTTTTTGATTTATATTTGTGCATGTAATTTTGGTTTTGATCTAATGTATTTGTTGTTGATGGGCTTTTGTTTTTCTGAGCAGTGGGCTTCTTTTGTTTTTATATGGGCTTATTTTTTTTTTTGTTTTTATGTAGTCTGACGTGATGCTGGTAGTCTTTTATTTTTGTTTTTGTTGTCTGTTATTGGATTTTGGGTTTGGGAAACCCGTTATGAGAATGTTATCGATTCTTGCTCTAGTTGACAGATTTTTGTTTTGGTTTTCTGTCAGATTTTGCTAGGCTGAGTTGTCTCCTGTTTATTGGTTCAAAATCTGACAGATTTTGAGTTGAAAAATCTGTCAACAGATAAATAGTCACTCCCATAAAGAACTAGCAGCCGAGCGAACCTATAAAATTAAGTGCCGAACTAAAAACTGCTCGGCATGTTGCATTTTATGTGATGCCAAATAAAGCATTGAACAAATATCACTATGTCCCCATAAATATGTACAGCCGAAATAAATAAAAGCATGAATAAAACTAAGTTTGATCCATAAATATTTCGGCCCTCAAATTAATAGCAAGTGTCATGAATAAGGAAGATAATTTGGCAACCCTCTATAGTACGAAGATTCATACCAAGGATCAAAATAAGGAGCTGAGGGATAACAAAACATACCGGCGGAGGGTAAATTAATTCCATGACATGGGTGTAGGTGGAAAATATGGACGATGCAAGGACCAATAACTTTGACAATTCGGTGCAGACCTCCGGCTTGGTAATTGTTTCTTAATTCTCCTCCTTCCCTTCACGTTCATTGCACCACTTGATTGAGTATCAATACTTTCTTTAGGAACCCATGCCAAATTTCTTTCTTTCAACTCTTGTGCACTAAGCTTTTGCAACCTTTGCTTTTGTGAATATGAAAGCCGGAGTGGACGCCATCTGGGCTGCAGTTTTCTATCGAGCACCAAGAACAATTTCAGGACAATCTTTTCTGCGCCTAAACCATTAGTTGACTTGGCCATGATTATTGGTTTTGATTGCCTATCATCAGCCCAGAAGGCAGCACGCTGGAATGGTGCTGTTGTGTGTTGCAGCATGGCTGCAGCTGTTTGATTCCACACTGCCATTGTCCTTGTTCTCAGCCGAAATACACTGTTTAAACTCTATTGCTTTGGCGTTCAGGCCCAGTACCTTACAATCACCAGGACCAGCACTCGCCCGCTTCACTATAACGATACTGCTTACTCCTGCATTATCACCAATGATGGCATCAGCCGCAAGTTGATCTTTCATTGTCCCAGGACTACTCTTTCCAGTGGTTAAAATTTTGGCCGAAGCCCCAACGCTTTCAGCCATGCCTTGCATATCCTTTCTAGTATCCAGGCTGCACATCACTTCGGCCCCTTTTGTTTTGCATTGCAACAAATCGTCCCTGACTGTATAATGTATATGATGATTCACCGTTAACTATTTCATCATCTTTTGAATTTGCAGCCATCCTCCTATCCACTTTGACCTTATAAATTTGCTGAACTCCTTTATGCTTTCTCCTTTGACCAGACCGATTTATTTGATTAAAACGGTCGTTATTAGAATTTTGACTAGACATGGATCCAGGATGATACCCCCATGGCATATGCATCGGTGCTCCACATTGAAACGGCATTGATGTACGAAAATTCTCCTGGTGCCGATTCAAACCACTAGTCTCTCATCTATGATGTGATCTTGACTGCTTGAAGTTATTTGACCAACTAGCACCTTTTGCATCCGCCTCTTTTTTATACTTAGCCAGAAGCTCTTTGAAAGTAAGCTTCGGCTTTTTAAACATCATTGGTTTAACTTCAATATGCCCCCCAGTGCTTGATGCAATCTTAGTGCTTTCCTCAAAAAACTCCGGGTGCTCATCAGTAGTAGCAGCTGAGTGTTTATAATTTGTGGTAACTGAATTTCCTTTCTTTATAGACACATCCGAACTGTATAGTTCGGTCACAGATGATGTTTCGGCTGTAGCTGTTATTTTTGAAGCACTAATGCTCATACCTGAAATATCATAGCTATGTGGAACAAAGGCATGCACAGGCGAATCTATACTTGAATCTGAACTAGACAACAGTTGTTCGGCTATAGCTTTTGCAGAACTATTTATGGAATCCTCTTTATCTATCTGTACATTAACCGAAGCTTCCTTGTCTTCGGCTGTGCTAATTTTCTGTGGAGGGCTACTACTGACATTAAGGTAAGAATTATCTTTAATATCCAGTTGACTCATTAGTGCATCAGTAGCTACTGTTACTTCTCCCAAAACTAAATCAGATTGTCTACTTTTGCTATTTCTTCTTGTTGACTTCTCAATATTAATTACAGGATTATCAGAGCAATCTTGAGACTTTGGAAATTTTAATCGACCTTTATTAATGGCCGATTGTATTGTTCGACGAAACATATTGCATGTGTTGGTATCATGATCAAACGAATTATGCCACTTGCAATACATTCGTTCTTCTAAAATTTTAACAGATGGAATGACATGTTGATCAATTATTCTAATATAGTGATTTTCTAACAAAATATCAAATATATGATCACACAAAGTTGTATCAAAAGTGTACTTTATTTTCTTTAGCCGGTTCTTTTGTGGAAACGGCTTTAAGGCTAAGCAAACGAATGGTTCCAATTTAATATCGACCCATTCGGCTACGCATTTATTATTTGTACTTCTATTGTCCGATAATTTAGAATGACATTCTATTTCCTTATTATCAGCCTCATTAGTGATTTTCAACCTTGGCAATCCAAAATAATTACAACACCTATATCTTGTTTGATACGAAGTGTAAACCAGGTGTAAAATAAATAAAGCTATCCATGCAAATGTTGAACTCGAAGAAAATAATGGGGAAAGCTTTAACTCTAATAAATTGCTGCTATCGGCCTTTCTAGGTTGCTCAATATATTGACCGATATGTTTTGAAATATTGCTAGCAAGTAAATTACCATTCCCAATCGATCTCTTATAATTATTTAGAATAGAGTCATTAATATAAGCATCAATTTCAAATCTATGATCATATTGAAAAGTAGGCAAATTACTTGTAGATAGTACCTTTTGTGATAAGCTGGAGAAGCATGGCCGTTGCTCTAGTTGAATGACACCTCTCCTTGCCTTTTGATGGCTCTCCAACACTATTTCCCTGACTTTAAGACCTCGTGCTCCATCATCATCTTGATACATCTTGTCAACCGAATTTTGTTCGGCTTTATCTTGTGGTTCATGAAAATCATCCTTTGGGGCACGGAACTCAGATGGCAAAGCGAAAGGTCCATTATTCCAGAGAAATCAAGTATAGCTACCTCATTGCGCTTGAAATGTTTTTGTAAAGTTAAGCTTGACTCTTTAGACATAATGGATTTAGAACAACTATGACTTTTTTTCGGCTTTGGTAATAACCAAACTATTGCCCACATCTATTGTTATAATTTTGCCTTTGCTAATTTCATCAATTGGCAGAACTGCATTCTCTTTCTCACTATTGGCCGACAATGTAATAACAGTCGGCCTTGGCTCTTGTGAAAAAACAGGTTTTCTTCCCATACTTACAAGGCAAGCATCAAAATTTTTCCTAAAATCCTCACGTACTTGAGTTTTCATCAAGTTGCTGTAACACCCCGGTGTTACGTTAGCCTAAACCTGCCATGTCATCATCATCATTGCATAAGCATTTATCATTAGAAAACTCTAATGTAAAGGACTAAAATGAGTTTATCAATTTCTAGGGTTTGTTTGCGCTCTTTTATATTGCATGTGTATGTATACATCATTTAAATTCCACCCACATGTTTGATTTGGTTTATAAAAGCAATTAACTAAAATCAATCGTGATGCTTGCAAGTGTTTGGCTAACCCTGACTTACACCCTAACCAAGTTTTATAAGTCAAATGATGCGAAAGCAAGAATCAAAATTGAATTCGGAATCCGAATCCCAAACCCTAACCCTAGTTGGTTAAAGGGGTTGGATTTGAATTTCAAGTTCGATTTTGAGGAGCTAACCATAATTAATTTTCTAAGTAAAAGTTACCAAATTTTGGTACCATTTCAAAGTATGAAGTTTGTACTTTGAAAGTATGCCATTGGTTGGTTTTGAAAAGTTCCACAACATCATTAATTAATTGCCCAAAAATCCAATTTGAAATTCTTCTTCAAAAGCTGAAATTCAAAAGCCTTTTATCCCTTTTCTAAATTTCATCTCAAAATATTCAAAATTTGGGAAAACTCCAAAAATACAGTTTGTGCATCTCTTTGAGCTCTACAACTTTGGTATATAAAGTTTTTCAAGTTTTTGAATAAAATTTTAAATAATTTCAAAAGTTCTTTAAATTGAAAAGTGTCCCCTTTTGAGTTTTAAACTCCATTTCAAAAATTATTCAGTTTCATGAAAAACTTTCTACATGAAAGTTGTAGATCTTGAAAAATGGAACAACTTTTATTTTTGAGAGATTTTCATCTTTTATTCAAAATTTAAAAGTAATTTTGAAATCCCAAATACTAGAATTTGAGCTTATTTTCAAATTTGAAATGTAATTCAAAAATTATTTGGATTCTGACAAAACTTCCTTAATAGAAGTTGTAGAGCATAATTTTTTATGCAATCTGTATTTTGGGAGATTTTCAACTTCTATTCAAAATTTTGGAGTAATTTGAAGAACACCGAAAAGGGGAAGGGACAAGTTGCTACAGTGCATGAACAGGAGAAGGAGGCCACCTCGCCCGACGCCCATGCCGGTCGGCCGATCACCGTCGCCGTGGAAATTCTCGCGAATTCCCGGTTTTCACGCGCTTCTGACCACCTAGCCAACGTCGTGAAGTCTCTTGCCACCTCTACGACGCATCCTTGCCCTATAAAAGCCAAGCCACGGCCGTCGCCACCCTCTTTTCTTCTCTGAGCTCGTCGCCGGCCACCATCCCTTCCTCTGTGCAATTCGCGTTCGGTGTTGGATCATCGTCCGATTCACCTTGCACACAGCTTCGCTGCCTCCTTGCGCACGTGTTGAGTCACCAATCGAACCGTGAGATCGCCTGAACTGCAAGTCCGCGTCGTCTTCCTCGGCCACGGTCACCAGCGCAGCCGAGCATCGCCTCCCCATCGTCCTACCCTCCCTGGTCCATCCCCGTTCAAGAAAGCACGAGCATCGTGCTCGGGGTGAGCTACTTGATCGTTTTCACGTTTCGATTTTAACGTTACCTTGCTGTGCTGGCCGGAGCGCCGTGGGCCGACGTGCTCGGCGCACCACCGAGCCGCCATGACCGCCACCGCGGATGTCCCGGTAGTTGAATGAGGGTGTATAGTATCTTGTTGAGTGCGCGGTGACGAAGGGAGTACGTTGGTGTTAGTGTTTTCTTGGTTGGGTCCGTCGATGGCGAGCTGCGTTGTCGGCCGATCGCCGCCGTCGTTCCGTCGGCCGAAAGAAGAAGAAAGGGGGAGGGGTGAGGCTGATGCCCGGCCCCGCGTGCCGAGAGAGAGGGGGGGGCGGGCAGCGCAGCGCTGGGCGGCCGAAAGGCCGGGCATGGCGTGTCTTGCGCGCCCGAGCCGGCCCCCTGCTGGGTTGGGCCAGCGTGCGGGAGCAGGTTGGGCCGCATTTGCCGGGAGAAGGAGGAGAGTTTCTCTTTTTCTAAAATAAATTTTATTCCCTAGATTTCATCTTTTTTGTAGTAAATTCATTTGGGCAGATAAAATGTTGACAAAAATATGTGTGTGATCTCTGAATAATGCTCTTTGCAGGAAAAATGCTAACTTTGATTTTTTGAGTAACTTTTATTTATGCAATAAATAGCTCTTTAAATTATTAAATGCAACTTCCATGATTTTTTAATAATTAAAATATAAGTCCAAAAATCATGAAATTTGTTTTGTGTGCTAATTAGATGATAATGATCTTAATTATGAAGTTTGATCCTGTTTTGATTAATTTTTTGTATTATGCTTAATTAACCCTTTAATTAATTAATGTTTAATTAATTAATCATGTGGTTAATTAGGGTTTAGTTGATCTCTAATTAGCAAGTTAATTAGTGGCTTTCAACGACTGTAAAAATGGTCAATAAATTAGTAATTACCCTTAATCATTATTAGGGTTGCCTGATTTTGGGATTGAGTGATGACCCTAGGTCATTAACCCTAATGACCTTCGGCATTTTATGTTGATTGCGTATCGTTAGTCCGTCATCGTCGACGCTAGTCATACCTTCTTAGTGCAACTATACCGTGGAGGAAAGTTGTACTCAAGATAGGTTAACAATCGTTGCATCATTATCGCATGCTCTTTATTACTGCATTATAATCATGCATCTCAATCGTGTAGTTGATTCGACTCCCGTCTCGGAGGAAGGTTATCAGTGTGAGGAGGTTGGTCCTGATCTCAACAGTGTCATCACTGCTCCTAACTTCGTCGAGCCCCAAGGCAAGCCCCGGATGCATTCAGACCCTTCCTTGTATTTCGAAAATCTTTTATATCGTATGTTGATGATGTGATGCATTAGGTGTAGGAGTTGTGTGATATCCTACTTTGATGCATTTACCGTACCTTGATATATTATCCTGGATACCTGTTTTGATTTATAAAATGCTTAGTATACGCTTCGCTCTGCTGATAGCATAGGCTTTATAAATAAACTGTTTTCAAAAGTGTGAGAACTATACTCCCTGAAGGGAATTTATGAAAACCTGATGTTGCTTGTTGTTTATCCTTGTTCCGACGGGGTCAATGATATACAACAAGAACATGATGATGAGTAACTCGAGACGTCGGTGGAGTGACTTGCATCAGGAGGGGCTATTGCCCTGATGTAGTGTCGTCCACTTGTGTCGGTTAAGAACCGTCCGTTGTTTGGCGCTGGGATCATGAGGTTATTGGATAGTACTAGTCGCATGCTAATGGCGGTAAGCTCCCTTGTATGATCCATGCGAGAACGGACAACCGGCACGGGAAGTAGCGTGTACCCATACTACGGGTATACCCGTCGACGGTTGTGACTGACGGCGTAGGAAGGTGGTGTACTGTACTCTCGTGGCTAGGACCCGTTCTGGTCTGGAGAAATGCAAGCGTGAGTTGATGTATGTGAGATGTTCGGTCCTGCATACATCGTGTGGCTAGGAAGCCCCAGCTGGGTATATAAAGCGATTCGAATCGTCGTGTGCTCCACGATATGGGAGCCGTGATCCGAGTCCCGGCATCGTAGTAATCATGAAAGTTGGTGATGGAAAGTTTTGAATCCGATACTTGGTTGACAAGTGATTGATGTAGTAAAGTAAGGACTGGCTTAGTCTCTTTTTGCAAAGGTGTCATTTAATCTTGCTAAAGCCTTACCTTGATTCCCACTAGCCAGCATTCCTGAGTCTTCTTCCCAATTTTTGGTCGGGTAAGTCTTGCGGAGTACTTTTTGTACTCAGGGTTTGTTTAACCCCTGTTGCAGGTGAACCGCATGGACAAGAGTGCTACGGCCCTTGTTGCATGACGGTGATCGAGGAAGTGACTGACGAGGAGTAGATTGTGTGGCCCGTGGGCAGGGCGCTTTCGTTGTGTGTTTGTAATAAAGTTATATAATGATACTTCCGCTGTTTGTAATAATGCTACTCTGGTTTGTATAAGTTTGACAAAAGTTTTGTAAATTAAGTTATTGTAAGTCTTCCGCTACTCTGGTATTTTGTATGAAAACTGTTGTAATACTGTGATGTCTCTGTAAGTATCGATCCTGGAGGAATTGTGGTTTATCGGGGGTTCACCCGACGGAACATTCTAGGTTACATGGTGTACAAGTATGGCTGACAGAGGTCTTTAGGACAATGTCAGGTGCTTGTGGGCCATATAATTTAGAAGGTTCTGCCACAGTTGCCATATACTGTGTTTAGGCTCTAAAAGTAGCTCTGTCATATACTGACTAGATGTGGAACCAATTTGTGATACCCATTGGTCATTCAGATGAGTTTCTGAAAGCGAACCATATGGAATTTTGGTAATTTGGGGTGGTGTAGGATACACACTATGTGCTACAACATTATATGGAGGTGTACTTATGCTTGATGAAAATTCATTGACCCAGCCATGTTCTGCAAATGTAGCCGAATCATGCACACTTGATATTTCACATGAGGATGAAAAATTCAAACGGTGCCTCCTCCTGTAGGCTATTAGCATTTGTTGCAAATGGTGGTTCATAACAATTGACCGAAACCCCATTATTTCTGTCATACACACTATCCATCGGCATGACTTGTTGAGTAACTAGATGTGATGAAAACATTGCCAATGGACTAGGAGGTACTTCTTGCCGTGCATGGCCAAAATTATTTGAACATGAATGATTAAAATAGTTGCCCGAACTTGCCCCACTAATCTGGCCATGCTGTTCAGTTATCGGCATACTAATTTGTGGCAAGTTATATTGATAATTTGCCGAATAACTAAAATGTGAAACATCTTGTCGTATATTAGCAAAATTATTATGACATGATGTTTCAAGAAAATTGGCCGAACCCATCATGTTAGTTTGGCCTTGCTGATTATACATCGGCATTTGGGATTGTGGCAGCACTGATGTACGAGAAAACATATATGCATGATTTGTATCGCTAGGGGCATTGTTAATATTAAATGCATGCATATTATTTGACATAGAATTTGGCATATAATTTTCAGGTTCATATTTTGCATAATTAAAACAATTATTATCTGAAAAATTACTAGTCGATGCCACATAATCAGGCTCAATGTATCTAGTAACATTAATATAAGGATCCATGGTAACTGCAAGATTATAGATGATTAGACAACAGTGTACTCACAAATTAGTAGATCGATAGCAGTACAGCTTCTACTGCTATTTTATGTTTTCTCCCGTCAGTCCTCGTAATCCGCCGTGGATGCAAGTACACACGCAACAGCAGAATATTCAATTGTCCTCGACGTGATGACAAGCTGACCTCTCAGGCAAGCGTTGCTTCAATTCATAATCAGAGCTTGACGAGAAATTTATTTGCAACAGTAGTCTATTCTGATCTAGACACGGTAAGCCGTCAAACGCAATCGGCCTTAGGGCCTGATTTGTCGTCAACTGTCTGGAGAAAACGGATGTAATCGGCCTTCCGGCCAGATTCTTCGGGCGAACACGGAAAAGAAATAATAGATGAGTTGCCTGGAAAAATAATTTGGCAGTAGAAAGCTGAATTAATCGATCCCCAGCGGAGTCGCCAATTTTGTTGACACCGAAAATCAACACAGGAGTCGCCGATGAATATTGCCTCACTTTCGTAGAAGCGGATACGACTAGTTTTCGAGCAAACTAGTAAAGAGATAATTTCTTCGATTACGGCGAAGTCAAACCGGCTGCTTTACAAGTAAGAACAGCAAAGGATGATATTCCGATGACGTCGGAATCCGCGGCTTATTTGCGGGAAACTAGCAAAACATAACTATAACCTAGATGCAAAAAATAGAAGAAAAATAGAAAAACATAATAGTAGATTGATTTTGTGTCGATTGTCTCCTTTCATCCAATAGGCCATGCCCTTTGAATAGGTGGCTGGTCTTCGCCGTAGAGTATTAGGACTCTTAAATAATCAAATATTAAATAAAATAATAATATCTCTCGTAATCCTGCTGGGCTCAGTTCCTTGGTCTGTTCTTCGGCGCTGCTATGGTGCATCTGGGACATACGACACGAATAGAAACTGCACCATCTTGGCAAAGGATTATAATCCGTGAAAGCCTTTTCTTGATCTCCTTTACAGCTCCTATATTGCTTTCTTTTCTTCACACGTGCACTCCATCAAGCATCGAACTGGCCTCCGACCTCCATGTTGTGCATATTCTGGATGTGTAGCATGTGAACTATTGTAGATTAATTATCAATAATCAATAACCTAGATAATTTGGCCAATCATAACCTCGAGCCAAATTACACCATCAACACCAGTTGCGACCTTCGTCTACGGAATCTAGCTTGAGGATGCGTCCAGCCTTCTCGTCGATGATGTCGACTAGGTAGTGTGACACGTAATACATCAGGGTCACACTATAGTCCTACATGCATGCACCATTATATTGATCACCTTTGGCAATCCATACTATTTATGAGATTCCTTATAATAAAAAAAACATTCACAAGGAAGAGCAAGAGACACTGATGCTTTCATCTACGACACTTTTCACTAGAACTACATGTTTGTTTCACCATAACATGTCGACCAGGTAGTGTATCATGTTCAAACTTGATTGCCAAAATTATTCTTTGAAGTTTTAATATTATCCCATATGTCACTTATAGGGTCATAGATAATTTATTCAATTTTAGCAATTTTGCAATGTTACAACTTAAGATGGCATTTTAACAAACTGCTTCCATGCTTTTGACACAATGATGTGCATGGACGCGATTTAGCCATATATTGGTTGCAAGATACCAAAAATTTGACAATAACTTGTGGAAATTGGTCAAGCTAATTGTGTCAGCCTAATCCAAGTTATATGAGTTGTGTTTTGCTAACAATTTTGAAGCCTAATAGGATCCTCCCCACCACTATAAACATATAGAAATATAAATAGGCCACAACCAACTGAGGGAATCCAATTGTACCAAAATACACATTTTTTTTATCTTTTGTCTTATTGCCTTAGCATTCATATGTTTGCTCTAATCTCTTCTACACCTCAATTCACTATTATTGATGTTTAACGATAGGATAACCAATGTGCTTTTTCTCCCAACGGGGTGCTCCTAGGCATGCCTCATTATTTCAAGATTGTCAAAACTGATTAGGCTGGTTTATAAAACTAATTGCGATGATTTTCATAGAGGTGAGCAAGGAGCTCCTTCACAAGTTGCACATGGATGTGCTCGTGTGACCACATGTTCTAGCATCAACCTACTTTTTGGCAATTCTAATAGGGACAATACAGCAGTCCATTGGATCATTGAAGAAAAAGGACAAATTGAATTTCATTTGCTTGGGAGGGGCAAAATTGTCACTTTCGTACCAACTTAAACAAATTAACAGAACATGGATGGAAATGACATTGAGAGAATAAGAAATTTTATCTTATAATGGCAGTGAGAGAAGTTTTGAAATTTCAATGGCAGTGTGGAAAGAGCTAAATTTTCTGATGGCATTGAGGGAATTGGCTGTGTAGTTATGAATATAAGAATATAAGATAAGATTCTACCCATAGGTAGAGTTCTGATATATCACTTCATCTGTTAGTATATAAACCGATATTGATGGTACTAACAGATATCATTCCTGATAGATGTGGATACATGTATAAAATGTAATTTTCAAGTACAGGTGCAGAATAAAAATTTACTGTCAGATACTCATCGTTTATCATCCCTACTTGACTCTCTCTACTTCCCACCTTAACCAGATTGCAGTGATGATGGACGGGTGAAGTAGTGTCTTGACTCTACTTCCCATCTTAACCAGCAGTGATGATGGACAGACATAATAGTCATTACTGCTTTGTGGAAGAAAATATTTTCTAGTAGCTGTGATACGAGCAACGTGACAGCACGTATCACAAGAAATTTGACCAATCATACCATCATAGTCATTGTATAAAACACGTATAAGTGCAACATGGCTGGACGAAACTCCACGAACATGCATGCCACGCTCATCTCTAGAGGGGAGAATACGTGCGCCTAGCCCTTCGCGTCGTCTCCCTTGGGTTGGGGGGGTGGGGGGGCTAGGGGTGGGGTGGGGGGGAGACCCAAGGTCCCTGCCGCCACCGCCAACCCCTCTTCCCTCCGAGCCGATCGGGCCGCCGCCGCCGCCTCATCGTCTCTGGCGGCGGCGGCCAGCAAGGGGAGCTAAAAAAGCTTCCCTTTGTGTCCCTCCCCGCCTCCTCCTTCCTAGTCCCCCCCTCCCCCTCCCTCTTCTCCGCACCGGTGGCCGCCGGGCAGCGGCGCAGCCAGTTTTGGCCCCCCACGGCCAGATCTGGCCTTCCCATGGCTAGATCCGGCGAGGGGGCGGCCCGGCTGGCCGGTCTGCAGGTGCCCCGCCGTCCCGGGTGGGCTAGGCGCGCGGCTCCCCGGCAGCCGGCCCCTGCTGGCCAGGCGTGCGGCCCGGCACGGGCGCTGCTCCACGGCCGTCGGCGCCACCTTCTGGCTGCGCTGGGCGCGCGACCCTTGGTGCGAGCACTGCCCTAGGCGGGCACGCAGTCACGGGCCCCCCCGGATGGAGCGCGCCGCCCGGCGCAGGCGACGCCTCCTTTTGGCGTGCGCCCCCCACCCAGGAGTAGAGCACCAGCAGCAGGCCATTCGGCCGCGCCTGCTGCTAGCCGCGGGCAAGGCGCTCAGCACGGGCCTCGACCGGTGGGTGACGGTACGATCGGTGTGCTCCTCCTCCGCGGACGGCTCCTCGCCGGCGCCTCCCCCCTCCTCCACCACCGCCGCTCCGGTGAGCATGTGTCGACGGGCAGGTCCGGGCCTTCTTGGTTCGATCCACCCTCCCTCCCGGATCTGGCACAGCGCTGGCCCTGGCGGCGTTCAACACGAAGACTCAGGTCTGACGGCATCACTCTCATCTCCGGCAGCGGTCCACGGCAGCGTGGGTGAAAACCCCCTCCCGCCCTTTGCGCTTGGGATTGACGACGGTGGAGTGCCAGCGTCATCCTCTTCCTGATGGCGTCGTCGCTTCTACGCTGTATGTCGACCGCTGCTACTGAAGGGCCTTTGGGAGCGAAAGCTCCCTGGGGTGCGCTCTCAATAAAGTTGGCGTCCGCGGGCGTCATTTCCTGCTTGAAGGCTCCGTTGAAGCAGCCCTAACGCTCCGCCTCTGACGTCGCGCCTGCCCACCGCCGATGTTTGTCTTCCTGTGCCAGCGCTGTGAGCTTCAACTCTGTCGTCGCTTTCGTCCCTCCAGCATGGTTGATGGTGTTGCCACCGTTGTCGCATCGTCGTGGTTTGGCCGCCCTAGGGCACCGACGTCCCGATTAGCTCCACCTCGGGCGGTCATCGTCGAGAGTGTGACGTATCGTGGAAGATGCGTGGGCTACGACTTCCTTCATGTCTTACATTTCTCAAGCTGAAATCGTAGCGACGTTGCACTTTGCCCAGCAAGGTTGCATCGTTTGGCGTGGTAGAGGGCTTTTTCTTTCTTTTTTCGTGTTTGTTGTGTCGGCCACTATCTCTGTGATTTAAATTATTGTGTCGTGTTGTGCTCACCGTGCTTTTTGCCTCCTCCTTCTTAATAAAAATGACATGTGAAGTCGTGTTTGAGAAAAAAAAGCTCATAAATAGTAAAAAAAATTAGGAGAACTATCCTTATTGGTGTCATGCGAGATCTGTGCACTCTTTTTTTATTATTATTTCATCGAAGAGTAACTCGAGCTGATTAATGAAAAAAATTATCTTCTCCTTTCAGGTGTCCTATAAATCATCATATATGAACGCAAAGAGTAAAAATATGTTCCAACATATTGAAAAAAAACAATCATCTTTCTTATTTTTTTGTCAGTTGACAAAAGGAAATATATTTGTATCATCTTAAGACCCTGTTTGGATCCTATGAACTAGTAACTAGTTGACTAACAATTAGTCTATAAGGATTCAAATAAGTGAACTAGTAGGTGAACTAGTGGGTGAACTAATAACTAATCCAAAGCTCAACTAGTACTAGTTTATTAGTCTATAAAACCCAAGTAGTTGAACTAGAGCTGCGACTTGGGCCGTGCCGTGCCGGCACGGCCGGTCCTCTCGTGCTTCGTGCCACTTCAGGTCGTGTTCTTTAGGCACGCTCGGCACGTCGTGCCGTGTCAATACGGCACGGTAAATCTTTTTCTCAGCCCAAGCACGGTCTGTGGCACGCCGACACGGGTTCGGGTCGTGCCGGCTCATGCACGGCCCTCAAAATATCTCTGGTTAATTTCTTTTTTTATTTATGATATAAATAAATAAATATATCATGTGTACTATTTTTATGAAAGTTAAATGATTTTTATTATCTATTTAAGAATTAGATGAGAGGTAGTATAGTAAATATAAAAAAAACTACATTATAGAGTTGTAGATGTGTGCGGGCCGGGCTATATAGCCTGCTGTGGCGATATCCTAGGTACGACACGGCTCTCATATTCGTGTCGTGCCGGCATGACCTAAAAAATTTTGTGCCGTACCGTGCTTTGGGTCTTGTCAAAAAATCATGCTGTGACCCGCCCTTAAATAGCACAGCTTAAATCCCAGCTCTAAGTTGAACTAATTGTTAGTTTATTGAATCAAACAGGCCTAAAAAGAGGGCACTCGGACTATCTCCTTTCTCTCCTAACAACGGTTTCATTTCCACGTCCAACCATTCTACCCGTGTGGTCCGAAACTCCGAATCACATGTTTATTAGTTTGAACCTAGACAAAAGCTGTCTAGTCCCATCATGAATCTCTGGTGTTCAATTTAGTGACATAGGACTGAAATTATTATCTGAGAGAGGCCTCCAACCAAACATACTCTAAGATGATCTCCACTACCGGAAAGCTAGCCACGGATCGAAATTGTCTCACCGACGGACTATGTGATGTCCAACTCCCATGAGCAAGGTCCAATTCCAATGAACAGAGGAAAGGAGGGACACTACTCACGTCTAGTTGCCCACACCACTAGTAAATAAAATATTTGTACTCGAGTAGTAAATAAAATATTTGTACTCGAGTAGTACTTCTGGATTTGCATGTATGATTTTTCATGCATAATACGCACACGTGCGGTTGCCGAAGGATGGAATTCACAACTTCAGTCAATTGTGAGTAATAAATATCGTAATATGAATATTTTTTTGCAAGCAATCGTAATATGAATATTGGAGACTCTAAATGAATTTAAATAAGAAAGTTTGAACTGGAAAGTGGAAACTGTTTTAATCTTTGTGAGACTAAACCTTGGATTAGGTCATTTCTCCATTCAATGCCGCTGAAAAATTCAAAAATAAATATGAATTTTCAAAAGCATAAATTGAAAAACATAAACTCTGGCTGGGGGAGGAGGGGGCAACCTCTCAAACTCACGATTTCCTCCGGTAGAAGCCGCAAGTTTCCATTTAAACCCAGCCGAGGACAGTACTGTCACGGCGAGAAGGAAGGAAGAGGCACGAACATACCTCAAAACGGATGCTGGACGAGGGACCATTCCCGTGTGACCCGCGCGTCACCGTGATCCGGGCTTGGGGCACGGCGCCATGGAGCATACACAGCAGGGACTCGTACTGGTTCGCCACCAGCGAGTCGCCCACGAACGCCACAGTCTTGCCGCGCCACATCCTCAGCAGCGCGAGCCCGTCGAACCTGAAATAAAGCAACAAACAATGAATTATCGAACACGAGCGAGGAAGACGAACGAGTAGCTCTCACAAATGTTTGCAGTTCCCGAAACGCAGCACAGGCAGAAACTGAGCTCAAATCGTGCAGCCAGCAATGGCCGGTGTTGGTGGTGCGGCCGTACGTTGGCAGGGAGCAGGGCGGGTTGGGCTGCCACCGGTTCTTGAGGTTGTTAGAACGTGATCTCTCCCCTGGTTGAACCCAACGGTCCAACAAGGATCTTGATCCGCTCCTGATCAGGGAGCCCAGCCCATTCCATGGCAGGTGGGCCCCTGTCACGCTGTGCGGTATAAAGAAGGGGTGAAAGCCGGGGCGCGAAGGACGAGGTTCACCACCGCCACTCTCCTCACCTACAAACCCTAAGCCCTATCCGATCCAGGGAGCGCAGCCAGTGACGGGAATCCCCGCCGCCGTCACCGCCACGACTCCCTCATCTTCACCGACCGCCGTCCGTCTTCACCGACCGCCGCTGCCCGTGTGCAGCGTCCATCGACTCCAAGACCATGGCGGATTCCAGCGCCCCTGCGCCCAAGCCCGATGGTCAATGATACTAACCCTACTCTACCTTCTCACTCCATTCTCCGTTTAGATCCTGTACTAGAACTTGCTGATTCTACTTGCAACACTGTCTAAGATCTAGTACCCAACTCTTCCTACTGTTAGTGATCCTGTGATTAGTCAAACAATGGTATCAGTCGCCTCCTAACAGTGATGTTTGTGTTGGGTCACTCACGCCTTAGATCCGGCTCAGTTAAGAGAGGGGAAGATCCCGATTAAGCACAAACGAGGAGATCCAGTGATCTAACCCTAACTCAGACTAACCCTAACCCTAACCCGTGCCATGAGAAGAAGGGGAAGATCCAAGAAACCGGTCAAAAAGGGGAAGAACACCTACCTCACCGGGGTCGAAACCATCGCCGGCGGTGAGACATGCCGCGGGTGAGCTTTGGGCTCGCCGCTGGCTTAGATGAGCACCGTGCGGGTGCTTAGCACCGCCCGTGAAGCCGCCGACGGCGGCGCGTGCTCAGCCGAGGGCAAGCACGCCCGCCGGCGAGGGGGCTCACGGCGGCGCACCCCTGTTCCCCTCAATCGCCGCCGCCGCCGCCGTTTTTCTCCGCTAAGGCTGCGTTGTCGTTAGAAAGGGGAAAGGGAATGATAGCTAGGGTTTTTGGGTCAGCCGCACGGGTTTTTGTTCGCCTGACGCTGCGGGCGACCCGTCGGATGCGAATCGACGGCGCCAGATCAATCGGGCTTCACCGCCCCAGCGGGAGCGTGCGCGCACCGTTCGCGGGCCTCATCCGCGAACGGGCCGTTTCGCTTCGCCCAAGGCCCGCTTAAGCACAGTGTGCTTTTTTTTCCTTTTTTGCCCCTGGTTTTTTTCCGCACAGTAGAGCGCAGCATGGCACTGCTTCATGCAGGCCGTGGGCCGGAAGGGGCCTAGTTACTGTGTCCAATTTGGCTAGTTTTGGCCCATAGTCCTTAGAAAGCTTTTATTTTTTTTTTTTTTCAGAAATACCTTCAGCATGTATATTTGACCATTTTGAGTTCAATTAAATGTTGATTCAATGTGACAATTCTTTTAGAGACAATATTAGAAATATTTCTGGAATTAAGTATTAGTTCATCACGTTTTCCGCTGCTAAGTTTATTTTGTTCCTTAATTAAATTCGAACCAACGGGAGAATTTAGTTTTTGGGCAAATTCAAGAATTAGAAAATTTTATAATATTGTTATTTTCGACCAACGTTGATTATATCAATATTATAATATTATAATTGTTTAGTCCATCGCTTAATCTGCACCATTTCTATTTTTTGCCCAACAAAGATATATAGATTTAATGCAGAAAGGATTATATGTATTAATACTGACCAATGTTGTTTTAATACATGCAATTTCATTTTCAGATATTTTTTTGATTAAGTTTACTCACCATTTTGTATCTGAATTTCAGGATTCACCAACCGGGTTCGATGATTCCGAAACTCAATGGGACCAACTATAAGCTGTGGTGTGAGCAGTACGAATTAGCCATTGTCATGACTAACAACGACTTAGCCTTCAATGAACCGTGCCCTGAGAAACCTGAGGAGCCGGTCATAGAAGAGAATGAGAGGATACAAAGATTTCCTACACGCAAAAGCGTGATCATGCGTCAGTGAGGATGTTCTATGATCTTGCTAAGAAAAAATGGGACAACTCCAATAAGAAATGTCTGACATTGGCTAAGGCTACGATCTCAGAACCTATCAGGGGATCACTGCCTGAGTGCAACACAACCACTGAATATTTAGAAAAGGTCAAGAATCAGTTTCATGGTACAACTAAGACTCAAGCCAGTGTGCTTATTAGAGAGTTCATTAATAAGAAATACACAGGTGGTGGTGTCAGAGAGCACATACTGAGAATGAACACCTTGGGATCTAAGCTCGCATCAATGAAGATGGTTCTTCCAGATATATTTTTCGTTCATATGATTATTGCTTCTTTGCTAAAGGAGTTTGAGGCCTTTGTTGTGAATTACAACATGGCACCTGAGGAGTAGAACATTGAGAAGCTCCGTGGGCAAGCTACTCAGGAGGAGAAAAGACTTAAGAAATCACGGAGAGACTCTGCTCTCTTCGTGAAGCATAACAATAATAAGAAGTTCTACCATAAGAATGCAAGACCACAAGGAAAACCAAAGTAGGATGGCAGCTCTTCCTCCAGCGCTCAGGCAGCACACCCTCGGGGAAAAGCCCCTCAGAACCCTCAAAATAACAACAGGGCTCAGGACCACAACAGGCCATAGAAGCCAAACCGCAAGAAGCCCTGGCTAGCACCAGATCAGTGCATGTTCTGCGAGAAAACAGGCCATATGCAAAAGGATTGCCTTGGTTTCTTGAAGTACCTCAACAAGAATGGTGAGGATTTAGTTACATTTGTAGATGAATTCTTGTATATTAGTTATAAAAAATCTACTTGGTGGATTGACTCAGGTGCAACAATTCATATTGCTAATTCTCTACAGGGATTCCATACGAGGACAACCCTGCAAAGAGGTGAAAGAATAATTAAGGTGGCAAATGGAGTACAAGCCGACGTCGAAGCCACTGGCGATTTGACTTTAGCATTATTAGATGGTTTTGTACTTAGGCTTTTTGATGTACTCTATGTTCCTTCTTTGCATCGAAATTTAATAAGTGTTAGTAAGTTAGATGATGATGGATTGGCCTGCCATTTTGGAAATAGCAGATGTAAGATATTTTTAAATAATAAGTGTGTTGGTCTTGCCATCCGACAAGACAAACTTTATTTGTTATCGGTTTAAAGAATGTTAATGCTATATCCATTGAGAATGAGAAAGTTTACTCATCTATGAATGTAAATAGAAAGCGTAAGAAAGTTCAGATTGACTCTTCAAAATTGTGGCATTGTAGATTAGGCCACATTTTAAGGGAGAGAATTGATAGATTAGTCAAGGCTGAAATTCTTCCGCCATTACAACTCTCAGAATTAGATCAGTGTGTTGATTGTATTAAGGGTAAGTATGTTAAGAAAGTTAAGAAAGATGCCAAACGAAGTGCAGGGAATTTAGAAATAATTCACACAGACATATGTGGTTCATTTTTTATTAAGAGCGTGAATGGTTATGATTCATTCATAACTTTCACCGATGATTATTCACGTTTTGGCTATATTTATCCAATAAAAGAAAGATCAGAAGCATTAGATAAGTTTAAGATATTTAAGGCAGAAGCAAAAAATCAGCACAATAAGAAGATTAAAATAGTAAGATCAGACCGTGGTGGGGGGAATATTATGGGCGACATACCCAGTATGGCCAAGTTCCGAGACCTTTTGCTAAGTTTCTTCAGAAAAATAGCATAGTTGCCTAGTATTCCATGCCAGGAGACCCTCGGCGAGAATGGAGTGGATGAGAGAAGAAACTGTACCTTAATGGATATGGTAAGAAGCATGATAAGCTACTCCACCCTACCGGTAAGTTTGTGGATGGAGGCGTTAAAAACCGCTATTCACATTCTTAATCATGTACCAAGTAAGTCGGTGGCCAAAACACCGTACGAGCTATGGACAGGCAGAGTACCCTCACTTAAGCATTTAAAGGTGTGGGGCTGTCCTGCTGAGGCTAAGATTTTTAACCCAAATTTAGGGAACCTAAGACAGTTGCCATTTTATTGGCTACCCAGACAGGTCGAAAGGTTACCGCTTTTATTGCCCTGACAGGTATACTAAGTTTGTGAAAACCAGACACGCTGAGTTCTTAGAAGATGATTTGATCAGGGGGAGCAAGGTAGCACAGGAGATTAGTTTAGAGGAGAAACGGGTTTATGCCCCTACTCTAATGCTTCAAGAACAATACTTTGTGTTACCTATAGCTGCTACACCAACGGTGTTAGACACTGTAATGCCAGCACCTGTTGTTAGTTCTCCATTGCCGACGCCCAACGAAAATCTGGAATCTGTCCTTCAGGATCCATTAGAACCACATGTCGAGCATCAGGAAGAACAACAACAACCCCACATAGCGCCAAACAACCAGAATCCTAGAAGATCAGAAAGAGTTAGAAGATCAGCTATTTCAGGTTTATGAAACCGAAGAATTTCATATGGAGGATGATCCCACTACATATGAACAAGCCATGAGAAGCGAACACTCTGAGAAGTGGTTAGAAGCTATGAAAGATGAGATAAGGTCTATGGATTCCAATAAAGTTTGGGAACTAATGGAAATCCCTAAGGGAGCTAAGAAGGTTGGTTGTAAATGGGTTTATAAAACTAAGTATGACTCCCAGGGGAATGTTGAGAGATATAAGGCGTGACTTATGGCAAAAGGCTTTACTCAGAGAGAAGAAATTGATTACAATGAGACTTTCTCTCCGGTCTCATGTAAAGATTCCTTTAGGATTATAATGGCGCTAGTAGCACATTTTGATTTAGAATTGCATCAGATGGATGTTAAGACGGCATTCCTTAATGGGGATCTTGAGGAAGATGTTTATATGGCACAACCGAAAGGTTTTGTCGTGGAAGGAAAAGAGAACATGGGGTGCCACTTAAGGAAGTCCATTTATGGACTAAAACAAGCTTCAAGACAGTGGTATTTGAAGTTTAATAATACAATAAGAAAGTTTGGGTTTAAGGCAAATGTAGAGGACAATTGCGTTATGTAAAGTTTAAGAATTCTAAATTTATCTTCTTAGTCCTATATGTGGATGATATTTTGCTAGCAAGCAATGATGCCACTCTACTAATGGAAGCTAAGAAGTTCTTGTCCTTGTATTTTGACATGAAAGACCTCGGTGAAGCCTCCTTTATTCTGGGGATTGAGATTCACCGTGATAGAAATAGAGGGGTATTAGGGCTATCACAAAAGGTATACATAGAAAAGATTCTTAAGAAATATAGTATGCACAAGTGCAGTCCATCACCTGCACCCATTGTCAAGGGCGATAAGTATGGGGAACATCATTGTCCCAAGAATCAGATCGAGCTCAAGCAAATGAGATCAGTACCATATGCTTCAGCTATCGGAAGCTTACAATATGCTCAAATTTGTACTCGCCCTAACATAGCGTTTGTTACCTGGTTACTTGGCAGATATCAGAAAAATCCAGGTGTAGAACACTGGAAGTTAGTTAAGAAAGTCTTACGTTACTTGCAGGGCACTAAAGGCTTCAAGCTAAGTTATAATAAGACTGACTCCCTTGAGATAGTGGGGTTCTCAGATTCAGATTATGCGGGGGATGAAAGAAAATCCACGTCAGGCTATATATTCACCCTCGCAAGTGGAGCTATATCGTGGAAAAGCTCCAAACAGACTCTCGTCACGTCATCGATGATGTAAGCTGAGTTTGTAGCATGTTATGAGGCCTCGGGGCAGGTGAGTTGGCTTAAGAAGTTCTTGCCCGGATTAAGAGTGGCAGACAGCATCGAAAGACCACTTAAGTTATACTGCGACAATAATCCCGCAGTTGAGTATGCTCACAACAATAGATCAAGTGGTGCTGCCAAACACATTGACATTAAGTACTATGTTGTGAAAGAAAAGGTTCAGGATCATGTAATAAGTCTAGAGCATATTAAGACGGACAATATGTTAGCGGATCCGCTCACAAAAGGCTTACCACCCAATGTGTTTAGAAAACACCTAGCCGGCATGCGGTTAAGGGAAAGCCTATGATCCCTGAACACTTAGGGTCCGTTAGTTAGAACTCTGTTTCAAATTGGAGAGATGTACTGTAGTCGTCAAGTCCAACGGAAGACTTTTCTGTGATGACGAGACGCGCTCTACACATTTCTTTATAATGAGGCGGAGCTAAGTACTAAGTATTTAAGTTAAGATTAAGATAAGTTATCTAGATGAGTCATTAGAAGAGATCAAGGGGGAGAATGTTAGAACGTGATCTCTCCCCTTGTTGAACCCAACGGTCCAACAAGGACCTTAATCCGCTCTTGATCGGGGAGCCCAGCCCATTCTATGGCTGGTGGGCCCCTGTCACGCTCTGCGGTATAAAGAAGGGGTGAGAGCTGGGGCGCTAAGGACGAGGTTCACCGCCGCCACTCTCCTCACCTACAAACCCTAAGCCCTATCCGATCCAGGGAGCGCAGCCAGTGACGGGAATCCCTCCGCCGTCACCGCCACGACTCCCTCGTCTTCACCGACCGCCGTCCGTCTTCATCGACCGCCGCTACCCATGTGCAGCCTCCATCGACTCCAAGACCATGGCGGATTCCAGAGCCCTTGCGCCCAAGCCCGATGGTCAATGATACTACTCTACCCTCTCACTCCATTCTCTGTTTAGATCCTGTACTAGAACTTGCTGATTCTACTTGCAACACTGTCTAAGATCTAGTACCCAACTCTTCCTACTGTTTGTGATCCTGTGATTAGTCAAACAGAGGTATGTCGTGTCGGGGCAGCCGAAGCGGTGGCAGTCGAACTCCTTGCGGATGAAGGGGTAGCTCGCCGCGTCATACAGTGGGTATGACTCGTCCATCACCCAGCTACCGGTGAACACGTCGCACGACGAGCCGATCGGCTGGCACCGGCGCCGGCCGTCCGATCTTTAGTTCTCCCGGAGGTGGTTTCCGCCCGGCGCCGTCCGATCTTTGGCTCCTCCCGAGAGATGGTTTCGGTCGTGGCGCACCATAGGCAGCCAGGACCAGATGCATTAGTCTCAATGGGCATTTCATGGGAGTTTCATACACATTAAATGAAGTGACACATCACCGAAACTGGAATTTTTGCATGAAACGAAGAGGAGAGAGAGAGAGAGGGGGAAGTTTCATCACGACGAAACGAGCGTGCACCGTTTCCAACTACTTGAAAACCACGTGAAACACGCGTTGAGGGGAAATGTTTCATCGTTCTGGATCCCGTGCGCTTCCCTCCGTGCCCCAACTATCTCGCCCCCTTCGCCATCGTTCCTGCGCCTACACCCAACTACCTTGCCCCCATCGCCATTCTTCTTGGTCCCGAGCAGTAGAGCCGAGTTGCAAGGGCTGGATGCCCATGGATTGTGCCGACACCGCCTCTAGATTTCGCCATGGCCGCCTCCGGCCCCAGCGCTGCCGCTGCCTTGCGTCCCACCATCGACGCTGATGCCGACTTCGTCTTGCGATCACTAGCGCATCCAGTCACGCGCGGCGAGTTGCTGCACCGCCTACTTGCCATGCGGGAGAGCTCACGGCGCCTCCAGCCTGAAGCCACGCCGAAGAAGAAGCGCCGCCGCAGGTGAACTGACGAGGACCTTGCAATGGTGGTAGCGAGGACAATCCGTCATCCATCTTGGACCTCTACTCATCCTGCGGCTACGGCGGAGTATTCTGTTGTGCCTCCAACCATTGTCGTCTATGAGATGGACAGGAACGTCGGCGGCCGTGCAGGTTTTCATGAATGGACGAGAGGCATCGAACGAGAGGATAAGGTTTCTATCTTTTTTTATTTGATGACAAGTCCAAGACTGAAAGACGTGTCTGCTTGTTTTTTTACTATATATGACCGCATTATTTATTTGCCAAGATGGTCATGTTCCAGTACGTTAATACTTTGCTTTGATATAGTTCAACCGGCTATAGAGATCGCGCGGTACATCTGATCACAATATCATATAAGAATTAAATGTTATGAACAACCTATGAAACAGTGAAATGAAACTATGCACTGAGAGAGCAAGTTTCGTTCTTCAATTTAGATGTGTAAAAATCTGACGTGGCCATGTTGGAAACCGTGACGTGAAACCTGCACCGAGACTCATTACATTTGCCAACCAACCGCGGAGGGGGCATATCCCGGCGCTGAGACTCATTCTGTTGCCAACTACGTTAGGAGACAGCAGAGCAAGCGGCGCGAACTGACAATTGACAACAATAACTAACCAATCGAGATCCAAGGGAATCATGGCACGAAGAACGACGACGTATCTGGAAAACGGATGCCCACGACTGGTCGGTGCGTGCGCTTGGGCCTCTTGAGCTGTTGAGCATGCACGCTTGCAAGTGCAGTTGACAGCGGCAGTCAACTCCGCTTTGTTCTTCCAGTGATTGCGATCTCTCTACAGCTACTTGCTCGACCTTGGTAGCAACGACCGCACTATCCAGGTCAAGGGAAGCAACAATGTTGGAGGTACAAGGCGGCAAGGGGGTCGGTCGACGGAGATGGTGATGTTGATGGGTCAATGGTGTCTCGGAAAATTTGGGGGCCTTGAGCCAAACTCTAAATGAGGCCCTAAACTAAGTATCAAAACAAAATTTGGGGGCCTTGAGCCAAACTCTAAATGAGGCCCTAAACTAAGTATCAAAACAAAATAATAACACTGTAAATTATAGTACATTACATTAAAAAGGCAGAATAATATGAACTATGATTTGGATTGTATCCATTGCTTGAATACACACATATATATCCTCACACTCTTTCTATATAATTTACGTGAACGACATCATATATGTTACAATACACATAAAGGCATTAGTAGGGAATGGAATTAGAGTTCTTTAATTGACGGTCAATTGCCATGCCGCCTGCGACACATGAGTATTGAGTCGGCGAAAAGACTCCTAAGAATGATGAAAAACACTCGATGGCTAATGAAAGACGAACAAGACCCTATCAACGAACGCCTAATGAAATATGGAGTCCTTTGCTTCTTGCTGGTTTGCAACACAAAGAAAGACGATGGATGCACAAATAAAGGGAGATGGAGGCACACAGAAATGATTGGACTTGTCGGTCCAGAGGAAATTTGCTCTTTAGTTCGGTGATTTTGAGCTGTATAGATACTTTTTTTTGATGAAAAAGACCGTGGGGGAGGTCCCCACGGTGCCAAAAACTTTTATAAATAGGAACAAAAGGAGGTACAAGAGTTATACTTACAGCTTAATAAGGAAGGGGAGGGAGAAGGGGGGTTGACTACTAAGAAGAGAGAAGACAAAGAATATAGCTGGAGATTATAGAGCATCAAGCCATAGCAAAACCGCAGCACGATCTTCTTCTTTAATTCTAAGGGATTGGAGAGAGGCCTCTGCTTTGAAATTGTGAACCCATCTGGTGTATGAAGCCTGCACTCCATCGAAAACCGATCTCTTTCTCATCTTCCAAATCTCCCAAGCAGCTATCTGAAAAATCTCCATGAAGAAGGCACGACCTGATCTAGTCTTGGTCCTCTGAATCCTTCGTTGTATGACAAGATCATTAGTCCATAGTATGCCAACTTTATCCTAGCATCTTTTGGCGAAAGGAAATTGAACGAAAAGATGGTCAATAGTTTCCTCAGCATTGGTTTCACACATAACACAGAAGCAGATGGGCTGCACATTGAAGTTTCTTCTTGCTAACATATTCCTTGTTTTGAGACTGTCCAATAAAATAAGCCAATAGAAGAATTTGATTCTGGGAGTAACCTTTGATTTATAGACCCAGCCAAAACCAGCGGGGAGTCAATATGTGAGAAACCAGCTTGTATAACTTGGAGGTGGAAAATGTGCTATCTCCCCAGCAGAAAATCCTCTTGTCAGCACCCTCCCCAAGCTCAAAGTCCTGCATTAAAACTTGTAATTCATCCAATTCATCTGCAGCCTGTTGAGAGATATGGATGACCAGCAAATCCTCCAGACTGTTGATTTCAGCTAAGTCCTTGACTGAAATATCAGAATGTCTGATGAAGTTGGATAGGTTGGGGAAAAGATATAGAAGAGAGTCTCCAGCCCAGTTATCCTTCCAGAAGAGCACCATGGCACCATCACCAAGCTGACAAGTAGTTATCTCTCTGTATAAATCCTTGAGTTTAAGAACATCCTTCCAACAGAAGGATCCAATAGGTCTATGAGAGTGGGGCACTATACTTTGTCATAATGAGCAAACCATACTTGCTGCACCCAAGGAGTATCCTCTCTCTGGAGTAAAACTTGTGCAAGCTGCTTCATCGGGGAGGGCATCATTTTGCAACTAGAGATTTTTAATACCTAAACCACCCTTCTTTTTTAGGTCTTTGAACAAGGGGCCAAGCAACTAAGTTCCCTCCCCTTTTTCTATTCGAATTTCCCCTCCACGACACTTTGTTTTCTTATTCTATCAATATCCTCAATGATATCTTTATGCAGCTTTAGAGTGCACATTGCATAAGTTACAGTGCGAGTCAGCACAGTATTAATATACTCAACTCTACCAGAGTAGGAGAGTAAGGTAGAGCATGCAGTGAGCCTTCTTTCCACCTTATCAAGAAGAGGAGCAAATTCTTCAATCTTAGGCTTGGAGGTACCCAAA
This sequence comes from Chrysopogon serrulatus, assembly GCA_015844335.1. Taxonomy (NCBI): domain Eukaryota; kingdom Viridiplantae; phylum Streptophyta; class Magnoliopsida; order Poales; family Poaceae; genus Chrysopogon; species Chrysopogon serrulatus. The sequence goes on along the minus strand of JADLZL010005035.1, from coordinate 32,905 downwards.
GGAAGCCCCAAATAAGTAAAAGGTAAAGTCCCAATCTGACATTGTTGATGGCCGTTAACTACCAAATATAACCGTCAACTTTTGCATAAATCGATATAAAATGAATTGCAAAGCATAGTTGTAGGTTTTGATTCTAACGAGTTCCACGAGTTTTGGTGTTCTCACTTGTTTTGCAGGTGTTTGCAGTTTTTCATCAAATAAATGTATCTCATCTAAGGAATTATACTGCACCATTGCGACGGGCTCGTCGAGACGATCGAAATAGATATATCATTTGCCATATTTGAAGCCCAGAATCAAAAGATATCAACTCCAGATCGAAACATGTGCTATTGGGCCCTAAAAAAAGCAAGATGACACACAAACGAAGCTGGGCCCAAATGGATTTGGGCCCAGGCTGGCCAGCATGGGCCAAAGTGCCGCCCGGCATCCCCCAGAGCCCACTCACGTCCATCTTCTGGAAGCTTCTTCCACCGCCTCTTAGGATGCATCTCCACCGTACCTTAAGTCGGTTTGATCCAACGACCGTCGTTTTTCCCACCGGGCTATAAATATAGGGCCAGACCCCCCTCCTGAAACCCTAATTTATTTTGTAATCTCTGAGAGGGGTCCCTCGAATGGATCAACCTCTCTAGGATCTAGACTTGTAGATAATAGTGAGATGGAGAGTGAGGGAAGAGTTCGGAGGAGGTGCCGGCCTGTCGGTGCTCCCTCTACGGCTTGTACTTCAGCGGATTCAAGTTCTTCATAAGTTTGTCTTCGAGATTTCTCTGGTAATCATCTTTTGATCTAAGTTTACTTTGTTTATATTGCTCATCTGGTTTGTGACTCTTTGGAGTACTTTATTGCTGTTCTAGAGGGAGTAGGGTATTAATCATAGTGTAGGCGTGGTGCTTAGGCTAGGGTTAATCGTGAATGTCCCCTAATCTTCCGGATCGGTGGTAGATCATAGGTGTGACAGACCTATTGAGTCCTCTATGGTCCACCTCCCGTTGATAGGTTTGGCATGACGCGGTTATCAGAGTAGGACGAGGTTTCTATACTCAATCTGCTCTGAATAATGTCCCGAAGTTGAATAGTAGAAGACATAGATTACCTAAAGTTAGAAGAAGAGAATCATAGTTATCCTCTATATACTCCTATTATCATCAACCTATTATACTCCTATTATCATCAACATATACTCCTATTATCATCAACCTATTATACTCCTATTATCATCAACATATACTCCTATTATCATCAACCTACTATACTCCTATTATTATCAACATAGATCGCTATTATCAACCACATTAAACCTTAGCTTAGTATCTACCTTAGTATAGTCTCTACCTTTCTACTTTTATCTTTAGCCACCTCTAGTTGAGTTGGACCGTAGTTAATCACACACGTTTCCTTGTGGATACGATATTTAAAAACCTCCTGGTGAAGTGCTACAACGGTATTATATCTGTGCGCTTGCGGATAGTTATATTTTCTTGTGTGCATTTAATTAATACCAACAAGCATTTTTGGCGCCGTTGCCAGGGAAACTGTTGCTGATTTAACTACGAACCTAACTTCACTTTTTATCTTTTCTTTTTATTTTATCCTTTACCCTTTTTACCTTTCATCTTTCTTTCTTTCTTTCACTTTTCATCTTTCCTTTCTTTCCTTTTGTTTTATCTTTTGGTTTAGCATGGGTGACATTCCACTCAATCAATATGCTAAACTCACGAGCGCTAGCTTTAGACCACCTAAATCTTCAGAGCCTATCTTAGCATCTAGTTATGAGCTGCGCCCGTCTTGGGTAGATTTGATTCGAAAACAATCCTTCTCGGGAGAAGGTGATGAAAACCCCTACTCACACCTACGAGAGTTTTTACTAACATGTGCATGTTTTTGTATTGATGGCATGTCTGATAAAACTTTACAATAGAAGCTTTTTCCGTTCTCTTCGACTGGAAAAGCTAAACATTGGTACAACCAAACCGTAGGAAGAGTGCAAGGAGATTGGGAAGTGCTATGCTTTAATTTTCTCTCTAAATTAGTGCTATGCTTTAATTTTCTCTCTAAATTCTTTCCCATCTCTAGAATAGCCAGCCTTCGAGGAGAGGTTCTAACTTTTAGGCAGCTAGAAGGAGAATCTCTTGAAGCATCATGGGATCGCATTAATGACCTCCTTACTATTGGGCCAGACCTTTCTATTCTAGACTCAGTGCTTATTCAACATTTTTACTTAGGTCTTAGTAAGGATAGTAAGAAATCCCTTAATATATGTTCTAGAGGATCTTTCCTTAATTTGTCTGCTAGTGAAGCAAGGTCTATACTTGATAAAATTAGTGGAAGGACTCCCTGCCCTAGCATTCATAATGAACTCCCCGAGAAAGAGAAGGAATCATCTCCCGACCAAAAAGAGAAAGTTTTGATAGCTAACTCACATATTGTTCAATCCCAAAATTTAGCTATACTTCAAAATCCTACAAGGGAAGAAGAAATTCAACCCCTGAAAATCTCTTTTGTTAAGGATGATCTTTGTGATATTGGGAAAAGTTTAGACTTTGAACCCCATAAGAGAACTTCTAGTGAAGATAATTCAAATTCTTTTCAAAAGAAACCTCTTAGAAAGTGTCCTTATTGGGAAACATCCAAGGATGGTATGACTAGTGATGCCATAGAATGAGAGCCAAACCATTTTGAAGACAATCTTATCTTCTCCCCTTCTATGCCTACGTTAGATATCTCATTTATCTTTGACCTTGAAGAGTCCCCTCACACTCAAGATCCACTAAGACACCTAGAGCATATGAATCATGAAGAACTCGAGAAAGACCAAAAAGTTCCACTAAAAAGGCAGGAGTGTACAGAATGGATGGACAAGGAAGAAACCTTAATAATAGAATCTAGCCCTGACCTAACCCATCCAAGTCTAGAGGGGACCTTTAACGAAACCCACCTTAGAGATACCAATCTTTGGGAAGTCTTGGACAATAAAGTATCTATTGAATGTCATAGGCACGAAATAAAGGAGAAAATATCTTCATCTATAGACACTCATAAAGAAACACCCTTGGAGCTTAAAGAGGGAGATAACATTAATGAGCATAGAAGCTACTTCATAGACATCTCTTCGAATCCATGCTCATATAAGAAATCTCCAGGATTACTTGGTCTCTCTAACATTGCCACACATGAGATTTTCAACCCCCTTATTCTACCTATTTATAAAATCATTGAAAGGGTGGTTGTAGATACATACATTTATCATAAATATTGTAGATCTCTAGATAGATACACAAAGACAAGTGCTTTAGAGGAAACCACTTTACGAACCCAAAGTATAATAATTAGAAGGTTTCCTAAGAATGACTTTATAACCACTCTTGAAAGATAACTTGAGTTTGCACCTTTTGCTGTATTGCCCTTGTGAATTGAGCATAGAGTTATAATCATCAAAATATTCCTTTGGGTATTTTTGTCACTAACCATTCCAGGTTTGAAGTAAGAAAATAATTGATGGCAACACCAGGTATATCCAACCAATCATCACGCAACATTGAATTATATTCATCCAAACTTAAATTTGTTTTGCAAACTTCAAGCTTGGGAGAATGGGCTTATTTGAAAAATCTTAAATCATGTTGCTAATAATGGTTGTCTCTATCTTTTTAATTCATGCTCAAAATGTTGCATAATAATCATGCTCTTTCATCTCTGTCTGAATAAAATCTCTATAAGTGCTTTCATGTTACCTTTGTCTGCCATAGTAAGTTTTGGTTTGGAAGTACTTTATGTATGGGTATTTCTAAAGGCTTTTTAAATTGAGCATGGTGCTTAGGTTAAAATGCCTTCCTTAATTAAACTAGACATGGAGTTTGGTTTGGTTATTGAACTAGAAATTATTGTAGTAGACATTAGAATATTTTATTGGACTAACCCCTGCAGGAATCTTTCAATTTATTCTGAGTAAATCATGAGATAAATCTGAATCAGAGATGAAGCAAGGCACATAACAAACTTTAATAACTTTGCAGAGAAGACACAACTCATTTATCATCATCTTCTACTGCAAGTTACTTTTTGCTTTGAGCCATAGTCTATGCTAAAATGATCTCAACACTATATTTTCATTAGCTTAGACAGAACACGATAAAATTCTAGACAAACAACCTGTTTTTCAAGGTTGTATATTCCTTCGGGTATGTGTTGTCCACTAATCTGTTGCAGGCATAAGAACGAGTGAAGTAAAAAGAGTGATAAGATCAAAGAAACAAAAAGATGGTAAAAGATAAGAAAGGAGTATAATGGAGGAGATAAGATGCTCATGAACAACTCAAGATGCAAGAAGGAAAGGACCACCGAAAGACATCCATCGTCACTTGGTGTCACACTCTAAGAATGAAGGTAACGACCTACGGTAAGTGGTCACCATTCTCCTCCTGATCTTGATATATACATAAATGAAGTTACAAACATGTTAGAGTTACACTTTAATTGATTAACCTAATTAACTTAACATGATTTGTTCTTTAAGATTATTTATGGCATCATTCTCTTAATCTCCCAATCTTAACCAAATGAGCTAAAACATTATAATTTATCTTTGTAAGATGATAGTTATAATTATATAGAGATAGACAATCCTTCCATTGGTTGAGTAATTTAAACCTTTTCTACCATATGAACTTAAATGCAATATTTATGCTAAAACTTCTGATCGTACAACTCATGTTATAAGTAAACAAATATACAACACTAACTTTGTCATGTTGAATGTGTTTAAGGTTAGAGAAGAATAAATAAAGAGATAGATTTGGTTCTGTTGGTGTTTTTCCACCAATAGAACCCATGCACTTGATCTCTACCTTAGTTTGCAAGCAGGATACACTTCAAAGTGAAAAGGAATATTTCCTAACACTCCACAAGTGAAAGTTCTAAACCCGCGAACATGCACACTGAGCAAGATACTGCTAGATCCCACCATTAATGCTCTACTTCAACCTACTGGCCAAGTGAAGAATAAAAGTGACATCACCATCAAAATCACCATCACAAGAGGTGCAACCATCATTGTCTCCATCTCCAAAACCGACAGATGCACTCAATGAAAGAATAAGAGTGGAGAAGAATAAGTCCAATTCGGAGGACTTAAAAATCTGAACCTTCGCCGAAAGGTAAATCGGTAGTTATCCATATTTACTTTCTTGTATTGCATATTTCTTTTTACCATATTTACTTTTCTGCGTTAACAATAAATAGAAAACAACAAAGTAATTAGGCATTCATTAGATTACATTCATGCATCTTAAAAACTTGAAGCCCCATGTAAAACCCTTGCGGTGTAAAAGCTGTAGAAGTGCTTACTTGTGGTGGCCTAAAAATAAAAATAAAAATAGCATTTGAAATTATCTTTTTGCATTGCAAAATAGAAAATCCTAAAAAGAAAACAAGAATCCTGCTAAAAAACAAAAAGTCTATATTAGCTCATAAGAAAAATCGATTACTCGTTTGGCTGACCGCTAACTTCTTATCACATTCGAGCCTCGAGTTTTGGTTTTCTTGTCGGAGTATATATTTTGCAGGATAATAATATGACTAAGGAGTGAGCTCAATCAGTGGACTACTACTGGTAAGCTTACTCTAAAGGTCATTGAGCAATCACCACAGCAAACATCTAGCTTGGGGGAGAGCATCCCCTAGTTATCAGGTAACTATACCTATGTGATTATTGAGTCTGTCTTATAGTCATAAAATACCAAAAATATATGGGCACATGAAGGTCCATATCCATAGAGTCTTTTGTGAGTCCATTAGTTAAAATAAAAGAAATATATTAAACCTAGAGAGTGTTCTTAATAATTTTTGTTTAGGTTGTTAGGAGTTAAATAAAAACTAGAGAACAATATAATTTTGAATTGGAGATGATAAATAGTTGCTCTGTCATAATTCCTTTCAAGTGCCTAGTTTTCAGCCTTAAATACTCCCGAGTTTTAGATATGACTACTTTGATATAAGAATTTACTCTGAACCTAAACTTGTGGAGGCATATGCTTGATCTGAGTCTAGGTGATTGAGGGATATGATATAAGGATGTTGAGCTGCTATTTATCTTATTCCTAGCGATACTAAGTTCTGGAGATTTATCTTTTAAAAACTCAAAACCTTATGATGAGCTCTTGTATGACAAAGTTTGAATTCCTACCAAAGCCATATATAACATACATTTAGAATAGGAAGCCTTTGCTCATTTATGCTGCTTGTTTTGCATTGAGTTTTGTCAACCTTTATTGAATACCATATGAGAGCCTTGTCATGCTTTTAAAATCAAGATCACACACACAATCCACTTACATATGCATTATTCCTACACTGGGAGTAAGCGCAATCATTTTCCATTTTCATCTAGATCCACTTTGAAAATGTTTTCTCCTACACTGGGAGTGAACACCCAAAAATAAACCCCATAGGATAAACCCCTGTTTAAATACTCAAAGTTTTTCATTGTTATCTCTCCAAATTATTATTCAAAGAATGCATGTGGCTATGCAAAAGCAAGAGTTTTTTTTTTAAAGAGAGAAGGGAGTAAAAGATGGACAAGTGTCCCAGCAATTAAAACAATGGATACTTAGATGCCCGCCTCCCTAAAAAAAGAAAAGAAAGAGAGAAGGAAAAAATAAAGAGAAAAAAGAAAAGAATAAAGATAGCCCATGTTTTCCTATGAATGTTTTAAAGTTCCTAGAAGAGAGATTTATTTCCCAAGAGCAAAAGTAGAAATAGGATTAGCCACCATATATACACCTATCCACCATATTCCATACACATGCACATCTTGGTTTGATTGTATGACTTGACTCTCTTTGGATTCATTGTTTGACTTTACAAAATATGTATTGCAAGTAGGCTCATCCTTGTTTATGCCACTCCTATGAGCTCCACTATAATCCTTAGTTGTAGGAGGGCATAACATTATAATGCCTGTGATCCATAAATACTATATATCAAGAGACTTGAGGGTGTCATGCAATTAAGCTCTGAGTTTTATTTCAAAAACTTGCAAAAAACTCTGAAATATTGGTTGAGCGAAGAACTTGAGACATAGTGGTTGACTTTATATCCTATCCTTCAATGGCTCAAGACCCAAGTGATAGCTAAGAAGCCCCATGGTCACAGGTAATATGGGTAAGTTTGAAAGTTAGAGCAGTTTTGTCTAATCTGGGGGAGAATTTCTGTTTGAAAGCATGTGTACCTTTGAGGAGTGAAAGCATTGTAGCAACTCCTGATCCAAGTTTATTAGTAATTAGGCTTTGCTCAGGGACTGGTAAAGGGTAAGCTTGGGGGTGTTGTTGACGGTCATTAAGTACCAAATATAACCATCAACTTTTGCATAAATCGATATAAAATGAATTGCAAAGCATAGTTATAGGTTTTAATTCTAACGAGTTCCATGATTTTAGTATTCTCACTTGTTTTGCAGGTGTTTGCAGTTTTTCATCAAATAAAGGTATCTCATCTAAGGAATTATACTGCACCATTGCGACGGGCTCATCGAGACGATCGAAACAGACATATCATTTGCCATATTTGAAGCCCAGAATCAAAAGATATCAACTCCAGATTGAAACATGTGCTATTGGGCCCTAAAAGGAGCAAGATGACACACAAACGAAGCTGGGTCCAAATGGATTTGGGTCCAGGCCGGCCGGCATGGGCCAAAGTGCCGCCTGGCATCCCCCGGAGCCCACTCATGTCTGTCTTCTGGAAGCTTCTTCCACTGCCTCTTAGGATGCATCTCCACCGTATCTTAAGTCGGTTTGATACAACGACCGTTGTTTCTCCCACCAGGCTATAAATACAGGGCCAGACCCCCTCCTGAAACCCTAATTTATTTTTGTAATCTCTGAGAGGGGTCCCTCGAATGGATCAACCTCTCTAGGATCTAGACTTGTAGATAATAGTGAGATGGAGAGTGAGGAAAGAGTTCAGAGGAGGTGCCGGCCTGTCGGTGCTCCCTCTACGGCTTGTACTTCAGCGGATTCAAGTTCTTCATGAGTTTGTCTTTGAGATTTCTCTGGTAATCATCTTTTGATCTAAGTTTACTTTATTTATATTGTTCATCTGGTTTGCGACTCTTCGGAGTACTTTATTGCTGTTCTAGAGGGAGTAGGGTATTAATCATAGTGTAGGCGTGGTGCTTAGGCTAGGGTTAATCGTGGTAGATCGTAGGTGTGACAGACCTATTGAGTCCTCTGTAGTCCACCTCCCGTTGATAGGTTTGGCAGGACGCGGTTATCAGAGTAGGGCGAGATTTCTGTACTCAATCTGCTCTGAATAATGTCCCGAAGTTGAATAGTAGAACACATAGTTTACCTAAAGTTAGAAGAAGAGAATCATAGTTATCCTCTATATACTCCTATTATCATCAACCTATTATACTCCTATTATCATCAACATATACTCCTATTATCATCAACCTATTATACTCCTATTATCATCAACATATACTCCTATTATCATCAACCTACTATACTCCTATTATTATCAACATAGATCGCTATTATCAACCACATTAAACCTTAGCTTAGTGTCTACCTTAGTATAGTCTCTACCTTTCTACTTTTATCTTTAGCCACCTCTAGTTGAGTTGGACCGTAGTTAATCACACACGTTTCCTTGTGGATACGATATTTAAAAACCTCCGGGTGAAGTGCTACAACGGTATTATATCTGTGCGCTTGCGGATAGTTATATTTTCTTGTGTGCATTTAATTAATACCAACAGACATCCAAAAGTAGCAGCAATGATAACCATTTTATCATGTGGCACATTAATGGGCACCAGGAATGATTTGCTAAAGTTGACAGCCAGACTAGTGGAAGTGGCAAAGGAGTTGAGGACAACCTTTAGGCAAAACAATTGTTTAGCATCCGCTTCCAAAATTAGTAGAGTATCATCTGCATATTGGATAATGGGAAAATCATCAGTTGGTTGAGGGATTGGAAGCTTCAGAATACCTCTATTCTTAAGGTCATTGACAATATGTTGCAATAGCTCAGCAACAACTACAAAAAGAAGTGGGGAGAGAGGATCTTCCTGCCTGACACCCCTTTTGCTATTGAATAACTTCCTAGGGAGGCCATTGAGTAGAACAGCTGAGGTGCCAGTGGAAAGGAACCTGAGGGCATTGAGCATTGCATAGATTGTGGAGTGCTCAACAGTGTCAAAAGCTTTTGCAAAATCAAGCTTAAGGATCACAATCTCTCTTCTAGACTGATGACATTGATGGATAAATTCAAAGCTCTAAGCTAGGCAGTCTTGAATTGTCCTTTTCTTGATGAAACCATATTGGTTTTTATTCATACTTTGTAGCCTGTTGGCAAGGAGTTTAGTGATCATCTTGACACAGCTGTTAAGCAAGGAAATAGGCCTATAATCAGATGCAGTAATAGGATTGCTAATCTTGGGCACCAGGACAATATGAGATCCATTGATCGGGGCTAGGTTAACTCTAACATCATAAAAGTCTGAGAACAGCCTGAAGATGTCATACTTTATGATAGGCCAACACTTCTTAATGAAAACCCCATTAAAGCCATCAGGGCCCGGGGCCTTGTCAGATGGCATTTGCTTGATGATATCTTCAATCTCAGAATGCTGGAATGTGTCAACCAAGAACTGAAGGTCAACACCATGTTCAGGGATAAGGGAGGGGAGATCAAAATCCATAGAGGCCAGACCAGATAGACCCATCCTGTTTTTGAAGGTGCACCAAAGGTGATTAGCTTTATCTTCATGTAGGAGAAGGGAAACCCCATACTCATCCTGAATCTGAGCAATAAGGTTTCTTCTATAGGAGATAGTGGCCATAGAATGGAAATACTTAGTACACTCATCCCCATACTTGATTCTATTGACTGTGTTCCTTTGCTTCCAATAAGATGTTTGCTGCTTTAGAAGCTGAGCAAGGTGCCTTTTTACAATGTTCCTAACATTCCATTTAGTGTTGAAAAGCTGTCTGAATTCCTTAACTGTGTCTAGGTACAGAATAACCTTATTGCAATTTTTTATCAGCATTTTCAGGTTAGATAGGCCCTTGCTCCAATGCTGTAAATTATATCTAAGTTTCTTGAACTTTGCAGAGAGAACAGAGGCAATGTTGGTGGTGTTGCTACTGACTTGGTTCCAGGACTGCTGAACTATTTCTAGGAAGCCACTGTGGTGGATCCAAAAGTTCTCAAACCTAAAAACCTTTGCTCTTGGGATTTTTGTCTCAACTATGGTGGATCCAAATGTTCTCAAATCAGAGGTTGGTCAAGCAAGGGGGGTGACCATGGTGTTAGAAAAATCTAGGGTCCAGTTAGCAGAAGTGAAGAACCAATCAAGCTGCTCCAGGAGGGGATTGGCCTGCATATTGCTCCATGTGAATGCCCTCCCTTTCAAAGGAAGCTCAACAAGACCCAGATGGTCAATAACCTCATTAAAAATCTGAGTGTCCCTAAAATTACCACCAGCTCTGTTCCTATTTTCCAAGGAACGATAGAAGTTAAAATCGCCAACTAATAGCCAATTATCAACATCCTGAATATTTAGATTTCTCAACCAGTTCACAAAAGCAGAGCGAGCAGGCTCAATGCATGGTCCATACACCACAATGAAGTACCAGAGATGAAGATCCATTCTAGAAGAAAAACTGACACTGATGGCAAAGGGCTGTAATTCAATGAGAGAGCCCTCAAAAAAGCTACTGTTCCAACATAACAAGATACCCCCCGAAGCCCCCTAGGAGGGACTAAAAACAAACTTATCAAATCTTCTTGGGGCAAAGTTTCTGATGAAAGCATGGTCAAACATTTCTTTCTTCGTCTCTTGAAAACAAAATATATCATTGTTACTTTCTTCAATCTTGTTGCGAATTGCAGGCCATTTTTCAGCAGCATTAATCCCCCTAATATTCCAACATAATATATTCCAAGATCTATTCATAGGAAACAATTAAAAGACACAGCATATAATGACCTTCATAGAAGGCCAAACCGACGAGCATAGGGTACTTTAAGATATAAAAGAGTTCATTACAGCATAGTATCATACTTAATACAAAGCTTATAATATATAAATATATGCTTAAGGTATCTCTCTACCAGAATCCAGAGATTTTGTGAGAGTGCAAAACAAGTCACGGAAAATGGTTTTACTCTCATGAAAATAATGCGTGAGAGTATCGCGTCACACATCAACTCTGACAATATAATAAACCCACAAAAACACCATTTTCATGAGAGTTCACTGCCACAAGATTCTCTTCGTGGCGGGAGTCACCCTCATGAAAATAACGTTGCCACCAGGTTTGCATCGGTGTTTTCATGACAATTCATAGTTCTATTTCGTGAGAGGTCAACCTCACGAACTAATTTCATGAGAGTGTGTTTTTAATCTTACAAAAAACTATTCTTCTTACGAAATCTCTAGTTTCTGGTAGTGTCTATATCATGAGGCCCGTTGGATTTGGGGGCCTTGAGCGGTCAAGCAGCCCGCATGGGCCTGAGGATGCCCCTAGATGGGTAGGCAGGGTTATTATTAAGGTGAAATCTAGTGGCAATAGGATGACCAACCTAATAGCATGTAAGCAAGCACTAGCATGGGGTTAGATTGATTGATTGCCAAGTAATGCTGCATATATGTACATATATGTAGGCAGCCATAGGGTGCACCGAGAGCTACAGAGACCATGGCAACCGTACCCTAGGCGCATGGGCCTATTGGCCCAATGCCAATCATGGTATAAAACCCACTAATAGGTTGTCTAACAGGCAAGATAACTTCATGTTCATGCTGGTAGACATTTCATCACCATCTTCTATATATTGAAGTGACACAATCTGCGTGATGACATGTTATATTGTCTTTAAGAATGGGTTTGGGCTAGGCTAATGTAGGGGCATGAGTCCATGTGTGACAAAACCAATCATCACAGATCAAGTAAATATGTGATGAAACTTGAACGTCAAGAGCAAATTATTTGACGGATGATACATAGTTATTGACTATTTTTTGGTGATTCGTGATGAAAAATCTGTTGGCTGCGTATGTGTTGTTAATGCATGTCTATTAAGACAACCAACAACTCAAAATACGGTAAACACAATATCTTTCATAACTAAGGAAGTTATATACACGGTCTTTTGCTCTATATACTGTTATGTATTATCATAGAATTTTTAGAATAACTTTATTTTCAAGTGGAGGAGTAATACAACGAAAATGATTTTGAGGAGGATGAGATTGATCTTGACACCTCCACTATTAGTCGACTCTATGGTGACTTAATGTAGGAGGTGATGGATGATAATAGTGCGGACCCTGATGGAGCACTTGGAGCACTTGTAAATGTACCCATCAATGTGGCAAAGAATAAAAAGCTGTAAGGAAAAAGTATGTTTTAATGAAGGGTATGTTCTAGAATTGTAGAGGTCTGCATGGGGCTGATTTTGTTTGACATTGGCGGTGTCCTTGGGGTATATCTGTGGGGATGCTAATGGGGATCAATCAAGCATGTTTTGAAATAGAAAGTATTATGGATGGTGATTACCGTATTAAATTTGTCTTAAAAAATAAAGTAGATGGTTTTCGTTGGGCCCTTTTGTCTGTATATGGCGCAGGACAGGAAGAGAACAAAGAACACTTTCTATCAGAGTTAGTACGAGCCTATACTAGCTGTAGGGATCTACCGCTTTTAGTAGGGGGATTTCAATATTGTTAGGAACCCATCAAAAAAGAATAATTCAAGATATAACAATAAGTGACCACTTCTGTTTAATGCTATCATTGAAACTTTAAATTTAAGAGAACTAGAGATGACGGGTAGAAAGTACACATGGGCTAATTATGTAGAGGTTCCAACATATGAAAAGTTGGATCGTATCTTAGTAACAACAGACTGGGAACAAATATTCCCCCTAGCTTCTGTCCAGGTCAGATCTCTCACAGAGGCAATGCTAGAAATTTTAAATTTGAGCTAGAGTGGCTAACAAGAGATGGTTTTTTTGATCTGGTGAAAGAGGTTTGGGAATCTAAGAATAGGGGCTAGTCACCTATAGAGCCATGGCAAAATAAAGTCAGAAGGCTATGACGTTTCCTTAGAGGTTGGGTTAGGAATTTGGTTTCACAAAACAAGAAGCATAAATCTAATCTGTTGGCTAAGATAGATGTCTTAGATAGAAAGGCAGAGACAAATTTATTGTCATCTTATGAGGAAGACCTTAGACATCATTTCAAAGGGCAATTAACTAAGTTGCTAAGAAAGGAGGTGATTTATTGGCTCCAATGATCTAAAGCAACAAAGTTATTGCAAGGAGATGATAATACTAAGCATTTCCATCTGTTGTTGAATGGGAGGCATAGGAAAACAAAAATAATACAGCTAGAACAAGAGGAAGGAATTATTGTTGGGGATGCGAACCTAGAAAATTATATAACTGAATACTATAAAGAACTGTTTGGACCTCATATACAGAATTCTTTGTCAATGGATGAGACTTTAAGGAATGACATTCCTCAAGTGTCAGAAGAGGAGAATGATGTATTGACAGCTCCATTCAGTGAGGAGGTTAAAACGGCAGTCTTTGATATGGAACATAACAAGGCACCTGGTTCGGATGATTTTTCCACTGAATTTTATCAATTCTTTTGGGAGATTGTGAAGCCGTATTTGATGAGTCTTTTTTATGAATTCCGTGTTGGGAGGCTGTCTATTCATAGCCTAAATTTTGGTGTAATTACATTAGTGCCAAAGATTGCTGAAGCGACGTAGATACAACAATATAGGCCTATCTGTTTATTAAATGTGAGCTTTAAGATTTTTACGGAAGTGCTAAACAATAGAATTTTGCGAGTGGCAGATAAACTGATAGGACCGTCACAGACGGCCTTTATTCCAGATCGTTATATAATGGAAGGAGTTGTAATCTTACATGAAACAGTTCATGAGTTGCATAGGAAAAAATAAGATAGTGTGATCTTAAAACTAGATTTTGAAAAAGCATATGACAAATTCAAATGGCCTTTGATACAAGAAGTCCTCAAAATGAAAGGATTCTCACCAACTTGGTATGAATGGATTTCAAAAGTCATGCCTAGAGGGAGTGTTGCAGTAAAGGTCAATAACAATGTAGGCCATTATTTTCAAACTAGGAAAGGGGTGCATCAGGAGGATCCATTATCTCCAATCCTGTTTGATATTGTGGTTGACATGTTGGCTATCATTATATCGGGAGCTAAAGAGGTAGAACAAATCAAAGGTGTTGTTTTGCATTTGGTAGATGAGGGACTTTTAATCCTTCAGTACGCGGATGACACCGTTATTTTCATAGATAATGATCTTGAGATGGCCAAAAACATAAAACTCTTACTTTGTGCTTTTGAACAGTTATCAGGACACAAGATCAATTTTCATAAAAGTAAAATGTTCTGTTATGGAGCAGCCAAAGCCAATCAAACTGAGTATGCACAAATTTTTGGGTGTAATATGGGGTCGTTCCCATTTAGATACCTAGGAATTCTGATGCACTATAGAAAACTCATGAACAAGGATTGGAAACATGTTGAAGAAACATTTCAAAAGAGATTACTGTTGGAGGAGTAAGATGTTGTCCGTAGGAGGGAGTCTTATTCTAATTAACTCAATTTTGAGTAGTCTCCCTATGTTTATGTTGTTCTTTTTTGAAATACTTAGAGAGGTTTTGAAGAAGTTGGATTATTTTAGGTCACGTTTTTTTGGCAGAGTGAAGAACATAAGAAAAAAATACAGATTGGCTAGGTGGGAGGTAGTATGTACACCAAAAGACCAAGGAGGTTTGAAAGTCAAAAACTTACATGTCCACAATAAGTGTCTCTTAAGTAAATGGCTTTTCAAGTTATCGAATGGAGATGGGGTTTGGCAACAATTACTTAGGAATAAATATCTAAGGGACAAAACTTTGATACAGGTTTAATACATGTCTGGAGACTCTCAATTTTAGACTGGCCTCATGAAGGTCAAGGAAGAATTCCTCTCATTAGGTAAGTTTGATTTAGGTGATGGGTCTCAAGTGCGATTTTGGAAGGATGCGTGGGTAAGACCTCTCCCACTAAAATTGCTCTTTCCCACACTTTATAATATTGTTAGGAGAAAAATGCGTTTGTAAGGTCAGTAATGCTATAACACCATTAAATGTAGCTTTCAAAAAAATCTCTGGTAGAGGTTAATGTACAAGCATGGCATGATGTGGTTGCTGTGGTTGCAGATGTACACCTAACAAACCAGAGAGACCAATTTGTATGGGGGTTACATGATAATGGGTTGTTTTCAGTCAAATCCATGTACAGAGCCTGATCAGGAATAGAAGCTATACCATATAACACTTTAATATGGAAACTTAAATTACCTCTCAAAATCAATGTTTTTGTGGTATTTATACAAAGAAGTAATCTTAACAAAGGATAATTTAGCACGATGACGTTGGCAAGGAGATAGGAAGTGTTGTTTCTTTTCGTCAAATGAGACTATACAACATTTACTCTTTGATTATCATTTTTACTAAATTTGTGTGGAGAACTGTTCATGTTTTCTTCAATCGAAGTCCTCCAACTAGTGTATATAATTTATTTACGGACTGGTTGGAAGAAATAGATAGAAAACTGAAGTTTCAGATTCTTGTAGGTGCAAGTGCAATTTGTTGGACGATTTGGCTAACTCGGAACGACATCATGTTTGATAAGGTCTGCAGGTTATCTTCAGGAGGACTTACTGAACCAGGTCGTGGTCTCTACTATAGAAGAAGAAGGATCACCATATGATGAAGATGTCATGCAGGACTATTGAGATAACCGTGATAGAGGTGTTCACGAGACATAGTTGGAGGTTTTCTAATAGACTTGCTTTTAAGTTGGGGTTTTTGAAGTGTTTTTGTTTTCATTATGGCTCAAAACTTTGTTTTTGAGATTGTCTGGATTGCTTCTCTCTCGTTTGTAATAAGAACAACCATATACATTGGTCGATGTAGAAGCCAGAATATTAATATATTCTCTTTTTTTAAAAAAACACATTATTCTAGCTCAATAATGTCATTATCTGGAAAAGGTTCATTGATGTCATGAATTCCTAGCAAGGGCAGCATACAGGACGATGTTCCAGGTGTCTGGGACGCCAGCGACACACCAGTGGGTGCAGTCACGGCCGAGGCTATCTCCATTGTACTTGGTGGTGTGGCCGTCCTTCCTCAGTTGCGACATGAAGGTGATGTCGAGTACGTGCACCGGCTTCGCCATGGCCCCCAGGGTCCTTCTCACGATCGCGTCTTGCGGGTTGGGCGAGGCGTGATACGCAGCAGCGTTGTTTAGTGGTTGTCTCTCCCCAACGCACGTCTTGCCCTGCGGCGCTCCCCATTGTTGGCTACTGCAAAGGTAGTCACGTACGCCTTGTGTTAGTTCATTGCAAATTGTATACATCCTCTAAATTGTAAACTCTAAATTGAAAATTGTATCTGGTAAATAAACACGATCTAGTATTTGCTATAGCAAGGTGTGGTGTGCAGAAAGTTCTTTGTCTTACTCGAGGTGATTGGGCGAGTATCCCTGGAAGAAGACTTTGGTACTGGTCTGGGCGAGGTTGGCGTCGACCCATCTGGCCCAGGTTTGCAGCCCTTTGGTGAAGGCCTGGGTCCGGTCCATGTCCTGCACGATGGTGTTGTCGACTTGGATGTAGTCCCAACTGCACAAAAGTAATAAAATAATACAGAAACGGAGGATTGGAGAGGGACAATGAGGCAAGAAACAAAGCCAAGGAGAACGAACGAACGATTGAGAGAGCTCTTACCTCTTGCTCCACCACCAACGCCACGAGCCAAAGACGAGCACGTCGGCGCCGAGCCACGCGCGTCCTTCGTCCATTCCGTCGAGCTTGAGGACGGTACGCCCTGCTGTGTCTTTGGTGAGGTCGACCAGGTAATGCGACAAGTAGTACACAAGAGTCACACCGTAGTCCTGCAAAGAGTCGTCTATCACTTGTTATCTGAGGATACAATACAATTATCTATTTCACATGATTAACCTCTAAATAAAGCGTTCGTTTTTAATTTATGAATAGCTGGATTAGAAATCAGGCAAATCATATTCACCCTCATCTTCCATTATATATCTACATCTACTCCTCCCATCATCTTAGGCCTAATCATGGGTCATCTGACATGTCAGAGAAACAAAATGATCCAACCCAACCCACTAGTTCTAAGGTTGGGTTTGGGTCAAGTTTTTCGATTCATGCATGGCCTGACACAGCCTAAAAATAACCTAGTCTAAGCAGAAAATGTGACCGGAGTAGGGAACGGTCTGGCCAAAATTTTGGACCCAACATTTTTGTTGGCCTGATCGGATCTACCTACTGATCACATCTTATATATCTCTATGAGTACTCTATCTCTATCTATGTGACCACACAGCCATCTCTGACCTCCTATGTCCTTTCATGCACACCAGCATATGATGACGCACGCCCATCAGATTCCCCTCCCCCCTAATCACTGAGATTATTCGCAAACACACTGCCACCTCCTTCATCATGCATT
Source organism: Chrysopogon serrulatus (assembly GCA_015844335.1). Lineage (NCBI taxonomy): Eukaryota > Viridiplantae > Streptophyta > Magnoliopsida > Poales > Poaceae > Chrysopogon > Chrysopogon serrulatus. The sequence goes on along the minus strand of JADLZL010005035.1, from coordinate 15,325 downwards.
GTTCTTTATTCTATAAAATACCGCTTTTCACTTTCCTTACTCCTTCATCTCTGACAAAACATTGGTGGCTGACTGAGTGTCACCGGTGCCCACCACCGATCGAGCTAACCAACAATAGCCTAGCTAGTTATTAGGTAGTAGACGCCTCCTTGTTGTTGCCATCTTTTCTTCATCATATCTGTCACCTATCCCATAGCCTTTCTTGTTAGGCAATGGCATCCATATAGTTGGTGTAGGCTAAGGTTGACTATGTATAACAACTAACTGCATGAGTTATAATAATCTATACTAATCATTAACATTAGTGAGGCAAAAAATATTGTCTTGGTATCTGACCAATAATAGAAGTTTCCACATTAATTATTTAATTCTAATGGTCTCTAAATTACAATGTCAATCATATAAAATAAATTAAGGCACCTCTCTATGATAATAAATAATTACCTAGCACTACCATTATACACAATTAATCTGAAAACACCCTTATATCTATTTCTCTAGTACCAATCCAATACATGATCTGTGAAAATTTTCTTCATTATGTTTGGCTAAGTGATTAAATATTTGTATTGGAACAAAAAGAGATTCAAAATTGTAATTTTAAGCTATCTTTTGGTATAAATATATTATAAAAAATATAGGAAAGATCATGAGATAAGATGCCATGCAATATCGTGGCACGCTATCTTTTGAGGTATATGCGAAGCTTGGTCCCATATATATATAGCGGGTGGTCAGGGCGTTAACTAACCAATAGAAAGAGATATGACAAACCACTCGTGGTGGACAAATATGGCTGATGACAAGAATTAGTAACGAAGCGATTAACTCTAGAATAGGAAGACAGTAAAAAGCAGACAACAAGAAGAATTAGACTAAGGTTGCATAAAATTGATGAATATACACATATACTAGTCCTGCAGTTGTTTTACGGTGCTCTGTATAATTTCCCAGTAGTTACTATTCAACACGTACATGCACATGCATCCTACATGTACGGGTCAGTTTGTTGTGGAACAAAAATATAGTTTAGGTCAAACCACTAGTTTTATCTCACACTTCCACAGTTCCACTCATGACGATCTTGTTGGTAGGTTTTTGTATGTATGGAACAAAAATATGGTTTGTTATACGGAACACCTCTGACGACGAGCTGACACAAACTCATTTTGAATGCTTAGTAGCATGTGCATGATCATGCTTGTCTTCTGGCACAAGAGTGTAGGAGTGTTGGATCCCAAACTCAGGGCGACAGGTTTTCCAATTTCCCTGTACGTACACGTTGACTTTCGAAGTGCGCGGCCAGCCTATGCTGTACGCGATCGAGCATGGAATCGGCAAACAGCAGGGCACAACCTAGCTCTTGTTTAGGTTGAAACTTTTTCCATTTCGAAGTACTGTAGCACTTTCATTTTATTTAATAATTATTATCTAATTATGGACTAACTAAGCTTAAAAAATTTGCCTTGTAATTTATAACTAAACTGTGCAATTAGTTATTTTTTATTTATATATAATGCTTCATGATGCATGCGGCTAAAAATTGATATGATGTACAGAGAGTGAAAAATCTATAATTTAGAGCTGAAGAGAACAAGGGCCTAGTTCTAGTATTTGCTTGTCCCAGTGCGATTTTTCATTGTATTCTGCAGGCTCTAGTTCAGAGTGCCAAAAAGACTGAGGATGCCAGATATGAGAAACAGCATGCAGCAGCGTCGAGGTAATAGGAGCAGGGGTGGGAATGAGGAGGACGTGGACCGTGTGGCGGTGGTGGCGGCCACGGGCCACCCCCAACGACGACCGTGCGCGTGGTTGCCGGCCAGCTGCAACGCCGCATGCAGATGCAGGTGCGGTGGCGCCATAGCTGTGAAGCCAAAAAGCAATGCCACAATTCGTAGCGAGTAGTGTGTGTGTTTGCAATGCAAAGTCCTATCTATGAGTGCGTACATTAGAGGTTATATCTTTGATTTTTTTAACACACTACGTACACGCATGTGCAGTGTGCACGCTGACCTTATTTAAATACGCACAATCACAACATATATCTACCAGGACATCTAGACAGCCGGTATGTTTTATGATTATCAAAGTTACTTATATTACTGTCGTTGATACATATATTGCATTGCTTGTCTATATATAAACATAATAAGAGACTTCATTCTGATTCCCTCGGACAATGTTGTATTGATTAATAATAAAAGAATTGTGCGCAAACTGACAATAAAATAATAAAATATGGTTACACATATTGCTTAGCTATATATATATTATTAGAGGCTACACGTACTGACAATAGATAGGATTTCTGAAAATATGGTTACAAATACTAAAATATAGTTACATGACAATAAAATAATAAGTCTATTATTAATTTTGTTATTAGAGGTTAGAGACTTCTTATTCTCTCTGATGACAATGTTGCATTGATTAATAATAGAATTGTGCGCACACTGACAGATGATAGCAGCAGCAAACCCATGAGATCCGAGGGAATCACGGCTCGAAGAACGTACGTACCTCGAAACGGAGTGTGACGGAGGGTTCTCCCCGACGCCCACGACTGGTTGGTGCGTGCGCCGGGCGCGGCGGCGTGCAGCATACACAGGAGCGACTCGTACTGGTTCACCACCAGCGAGTCGCCTACGAACACCACCTTCTTCCCGCGCCACATGTTCAGCAGCTTCACCCCGTCGAACCTATTATATTGTTATACACATCAAGCAAAGAACCAGCTGAAAGTTCAAGTGTACGTATGCTCTGAAAGGGCTATATTTGCGCGGCCGCCGGCGGCAGTCCGTCGCGTGATCAAGAGTTCAGGACAGAACGACGACGAACCTTGGCAAGGAGCACGGCGGGTTGGGCTGCCACCGGTACCTGAGGTACGCCGTGTCGGGGCGGCCCATGCGGCGGCAGTCGAACTCCTTGCGGACGAAGGGGCAGCTCGCCGTGTCGTACAGCGGGTACGACTCGTCCACGACCCAGCTGCCCCTGTACACGTCGCACGACGAGCCGGCCGCCGCCGCCTGGGCCTGCAGCTGCTGCTGCTGGCGCTTCCGACTCCGAGGGATACTGGCGATTTTCTTCCCGGCCGTGGCGGTGCAGGCGGCCAGCACGAGGATGGTCGCCAAGAGCAAGCCCCGCCGCCGCTTCATCTCCTCTTTCCAAAATAGGAGGCCGAGGACAGGCCGGACTACAGGGGTGGAATTGGAGCGGAAGGCTGCCGCGCTGGGGCTGGGGGTGGATCGAAGCCGAGGAAAGTATGTCTTCTTAATATAGGAGTATATGTATGCTACTAGCACGGCAGGTGCGCTTCGCCGCGCCGGGTTTATTTTGAGTGAAAACTGTATAGTAAAAGGGGAAAGTGAACTGCAGTAGAGGAAACGCTGTTAAACAGCTAGCATGTATCATCAGCATTGTATAAAAATATTGAACAGTGACGGGGTGGCTGAGAGCTGCAATTCTGTTCCTGCATGAGGAAGGAGTTATTCCTGCATGAGGGAGCATCTTACACTAGCTTAGCTGTAGTGCTGTACTGGCATGCTGTCAACTTGCCATGGATGCTAAGCACCGGATGAGATCCAGTGGTTAATTATCTCGCTTGGCTGACAATAATCGGCCGAATTTATGTATTATGTAGCTAGCGCAAATTTGCATCATCGCATTAAAAGATGGTACACAAGAGAATACAACAATCTAGCTCTAATCTAATATAAATAATTAAATATTACTCCTCCGGCCATTGTATCTGGCGTAGGTTGGACTGACACGGTCTTCTAAATTATATTTTGATCATTCATTTGCTTTATATTATAGTATTTATGATAATTAATTTATACTCATTGGATAAATCTAGCCATATAAAATTTGTATTATAATAGTTAAAAATTGTTAGTTAAATTTTTAAAGTTTATAAAATGGATCGGAGGGAGTACTATACTATCTCTATTTTAAATTATAAATCGTCTATCTTTTCTAGATAGATAACTTTTATTATATACATAAACATGATCTCTAAGTGCATACTAAAATATCCAAAAAAGAAAGCTAAAACAATTTATAATTTAGAATAAAGAGAGAATATCTTTTATCATTCCAGGTTCTCATCCTCAGTTTTTGTATGTAGGAATCCGACTTATCTATCTCCATATGTACTACTGACTTTCCCTCATCCCTTCTCTCTTCCGTGCCACCTACTCTCTTCATTCCAAACCATAAGCCCTTCTGGTTTATTATGTATGTCTAGATATACATAATATTTGTTATATATATTAAAAAATTTATAGTTTAAATGAAGGGAAAATCTGATATATCAACTAGTTCTGAGTTCTGAGGTAGTTGACGCACTCAGAAAATAAATCTCTTGGATGCCAAGCATATATACTAAAAACCAAATATATAATCCCCGTCTCCATCAATCCTCAATCAATATAACATGTAAGTTACGTCCCGTCGATAACAAGATGCTTGTGATGTTTTTGGGATCTACAGATCTACCGGGCTTAGTCCTTCTGAGAAGGTCATAGGGGTAAGATTTGTGTATGTGTGTTCTACAAGAGTATACGTGTGTATTATGAATGTCTGCGTTGTACTGAGTCATTTAAAAAAATATAGTAAAATATTTATTAACTATATCTTTAATTAACTGATGAAGATATAGTTAATAAATATTTTACAATATCTTTAGGAAATCTAGACTTTGACCATTACCTTTTATGCATGGACCGGCCGGGAAGGCGTTGGGCGATGAATAGTGTATCTCATGGACGAAACTGATTCAAAATATTTTTTCATTTATCTAATTCAAATAATGATTTATAAAAGAATCAAAAAATCGAGTCACTGATTTTTATATTCTTCAGTAGACAGGGTTGCATTGGTTTTGCTCTCCGACTTGCTTGTGAGTAGCATCTCCAAGAGTTTGTCAAAATTTACTTGGCAAATCTTATGATTTGGCAACTCTCTCAAATATATGGCAAGTAAAAAAAGAGTCTATCTCCAATAGTTTAGCATAATTCACTTGCCAAACACAGATCAAACTTACATCGGGAATCCCGGACAGAAACAAAATTATGTTTATATCCTTCCGCCTCTTAAAAACTTACATCAGGAACCCTAAAATAGGAACAAAATTATTTTTACACCCTTCCACCTCTTCTAAAAGCTCGATGGCAAGTCGTGTCCGCGCGCGGATATATCCGCGTGCGGGAGGAAAGAATAGTAACTTGGGATAAATGAGGAGTTGATTTGAGGAGTTGTTGGAGATGGTTTTTTGTGATTTTACCAAGAAAATAAGGATAACAAGTTGAAATACCAAGTTGTTGGAGATTTACCTTGTTATCTGCATCATTTGATCTCTAGCTTGATTTAATATAGTTAGTTATTGATTTCTATCTAATTAAGTCAGGCTTTATCTTTTTTATCTCTTTTGCTCGGTTTCATATCAAATCACCAGTTATTGATCCTGCTATATTAGGTATTTTACTAGATTCACTAATATGACCAATTTATCTAATCAACACTAGTACATAAAAGATTTTGCATGGCGTTGGATTTTCATTAACCGAGGCGTTTACAGATTCCAGCCGCTATGGTTAATGTGACAATTAACCCCGGCGGTTATTTTTCATTAAGCAAGATGATTACAGTTAACCGTCTTATAAAATTTATTAATCAAGGTGGTTTAAAAAATGTCTCCTACAATCTATTAATGGAGATGGACATTATAAGAGGCTCACCTCCCAAAATGCCTCCATTTTCGGAGGTGGACCTCCTAAATGGCTTGCAACGGAAAAAAGGCCCAAGGCCCAAACTACGCCCATTAGCTACTGTTGTATATATTGTGCAGTTAGGGTTTCAACCTCTGATAAGTCACAGCTGCTCCCAACCCACTCTCTCCTCCTCTCTCTCACTTCTCTCTCGGCTCCTTCCCAGCCAAACCAAGCAGCGCCGCCGCCCGCGCCTCTCGAGCAAGCCGGGCGGCAACGCTTCTCCCCTCTCGAGCACGTGGGTCTGCCCCATCTCTAGCGGCTCATGCCCAGTAGCAAGTGGGGGGGGCTCGCTTGATTGCGAGGGCCCATGAAGTTGATAAGACAAATTAGACAAATTTAGAATTTAACCATGTTATGGAATGAGACGATGAAGTGATATAGAATAGTCCATTGCCAAGGGTTCTTGTGTCAGGACAAAATATAGAGATGAAGAAAATACATAAAAAAGTTTATTGTTGATTCTATCCCAAAAATTGTTCATGAGGCCCTTGGGATCATAATAATGTATTTTTTAATATACACTCCAAAATGTTGTGAAAGGGGTATTTCATAGTGTTCCAATAGTGCAATCAGGCTAGCATACTTCAGTATGGAACCATCCGCTATTGAAGCAAACAAAGAGATGACGGATATTCCTAATTAAATGTTTCATAAAGGGGAATGAGGGAATGAGAAACAACCATAGCAACCACATGTGCAATCGCCACAAACTCCTCCACAGTCACTCATCAGATGGGTTTGTGAATCAACTAGTTACACCATTTCCTAGGAGGATAGAACCATCATTTCAAAGGATTACTAGAGATGTTGGCCAGTTATTTTAATAGACAGATTTAGGGACCAACGCTCAAAGGGTGTCACAATAACGCCACGTGTTGCATTCAATTCACATGGAACCTCACCTATATTTTGAGGCGTACACCAAAAACTATTCATTGGTGGTTTTAAGGTTCAACCCACCAAACCGCTTGACACGTTATTGGTGGTCCTTAACTCCTTTTCTATAACTATCAACACTCGCATAAAAACTACTCAATGAACACCAAGCTTAGAATTAGGGCTGATAACTAACAATTTCCACAAAATTTTAGTGATTGTTCATTTATAGGAGGACATATGTGCAATGCACATAAAAGGCCAACAAATTGAATATCAAAGAAAGCCTTGGAAAAGGAAAGAGGCCCACTTACTAGAAAAATCTAGGTCTAAAAACATGGATTTATGAGCCCATAACTAAAGCAAAACTATCCCAACTCCATGGAAACACCCACGAGCCCAAATTAGGAGCTACAAGTGGTCCACCCACTAAAGTTGAGGCCAAACAAGCCCATAAGGGGTTAGGCGACCTTCTGTTGAGCCCAAATAGGCCATCTTTGCTGTGGAGATAGATGTTGCCTTACTCATGTCGGTTCCTGAAGATTTAGCCCACATTTGATGTGCAGGATAGTGGTTTTTTACACACTACTGGGTGGAATAAAGGAATATTCTATTGATCACCCCTCCTCTCCACCTATAAAAGGTGACCATCCCCTCATTCTACACACTACACAACACAATGTAAAGAGAAGAGCTCCATTCTTACCTTAGATACTGTCCCCACTCTTCAAACTGATCGATATCATAGGCCATTGCCCCATTCTCACCCCTAAAAACAAAATAATTTCATATGAGTAGAAGTAAAATTACAAACACACAATTTCTTTACTAAAAAAACTGATAATTAAGAGTCAAATCTTACATTATGAAACAAAATTTTTGCTCCTATTGAAAAGTTGTGAATACTCCCGAGGTCTCTGAGTAATGATCTTCTCATAATGGTGGCCATTTGGAATCTAGTCAAAGATAAATCTTTGTTAAACTACCACGGATAACATGTCTTGAGCGGCAATTCAGAATGATCCTGGTATTAAAGCAGCTCTCCATAAGGTACATTAAGCTAACAACATCATAATAGAGGGGTATGGAAAATGAACAACAAGACATAAATGTTTTCTCTCTCGGTCATCTACCTTTTTTTCCTTTGGTGAAGTAAGATAGCTTTAAGTGATGGATGTGTTTTCATTCAGTAGCACATGAATTGATTGGATATTGATGTACACATAGTCTAAAAGAAAATGAAAGCAAAGCCATGTATGGTGACAGATAAACTAATGGAGTAGGTGGTTGAAATGGTAAATAGCAAAATAAACGTGCAGAGTTAGCATCCAAAGACATGTTCTTTGTGCTACTACTACACATGAGATGGCTTCGTGAGAGAATAAATTTGAAATGCGCTCTTAGATAACTGTAACATTGCTGTTCATAGAGTAGAACTGGTTGATGTTTAGTATCATGTTGACGGGCCGATAAGATTGATCACATATTTATCACGTAACATATGATTGGGACATCCGTAAGCCCCGCTTTAGTAGCTGAATTAGAGTAGGGAATGAGTAAGAAAGAAGAATGAAGGGGTACCTGAATATATTTACACTCTCGTATATTTTATATGATACCATCAATCGCTTGAAGACCATCTTTAACAATGAGGCTAATCCATTGGAAGCACATCTAACATGAAATAGTTCATCATCACAATGCAACATATCCATCTTTAACAGTTTTGTTTTCAAGATATCCATTGTAGTATTTTTTTTAGAGTTGCATTATCCATATAATACTAAACAACTTGTCTTCAATGTTGTAAAATCCAAAAGTTCTCAACATTGCATTATAGAGATTAATCCCATCATATGGTTTTTACCACCTAAAAAATCTAATTATAATTTTCTAAACTTTTCGATCATCATCTATATAGTGCCAAGTAACACATATAACCTATGTTTTGATTGGAAGTCCACAAATGAGCTGTTAATGAGAATCTAAAATTATATTTCTTGAATATTTCTCCTAATGATATTTAATGATTGTTATAAACTTTTAAACAATTTTCCTTAATTGTGGTCCTAGAAACTATTTATACGAAAGTGAGTTTAACTTAGCTGAATAGTCTGTAAAATCTATCATATTCTATAAATGAGAAAGGGAGCTCATGTAGTATAATCAGCCAAACTAGTTTACATTGGTTTACTATTTCTGATTAAAATTGAGAACAATTGACTCTTATCATATTAATCTGTCATTGACATATCATGGCTAAATTCTAACTTTAACAATACGTTCTACTATGTCTTAATTTTAATCAAACACGTTGCATGTTCAAAGCCATGTTTTTATTGTAAATAGATATACTCATTGTCATATCATGGATAAATTCTAACTTTAGCAATATATTCTACTATATTCTCTAGTTGCTCTTAATTTTAATCAAACATATTGCATGTTCAAAGCCATGTTTTTTTTTAAAATAGATATATTGTTTAGTGATCTTTGATTTGTCATTTGCTATCATTGTTGAATCGTATCGACCTGTTTGATAGTAACACACTGGATTAGATTACATTAGTCAATGGATTTGTTTATAGGAAAAGTATGACTTTGCACACATAATATGCTTCCACCGGCTATATAGCCGATGGACGTGCCTTCACGCTTATAGCATGTTTTTATGATTTTGTTGAGTTGTAGGTAGATTTATTGATTTAATCACCACAAACTCCTCTAATCGCCTTCCAATTGGGTTCATTAATCATCTCGTTACACCATCTTCTAAGAGGATAGCACCACTGTTTAGAGGATTACTCGAGATGTTGATTAAGTTATTTCAATAGATAGATTGAAGGATGAACGTCTCGAGAGAAAGCTCAATATATAGATTCTCCGCAAGGGTATGGTTTTATTTGTGATGCCAATACTTATAATTATACACCACATCTAGGGTATCATAATAGTCGGACTTAAATCCTCGCTATTCAACAAGGTCGAATCGTAATGTATAGCCGATGGTAGGTATGAAACCCCCGATGAGACGGCAAAACGTAATAGCGTATATGATTCAAATTCAATTTAGTTGCATGTCAAAATATCAAACTCAAATGTATCGGCGTCCATATGCAGTGGTACAATTTGGTGACTCTCCCATCATGTTACAGTGTTCCTAATTTTTCTAGATTTTCTAACAAGATGGGATATCAACTATAGAGCATGTTAGCTGATGCCTTGCACTATTAGGGAGAAGCTTCTTGTGAGCAAGCACACAAAGTTGATTCTTCCCATTTTCTTTATCTAGTGTTGGTATCTCATTAATGCCTACCGAATAATTCCGTAAGCGCACGGATATGTTGTAGCACTTCACCGGATAAATATACCCAGTTTTAATATCGAACCCAAACGAAGATGTGTGAGGGTCTTCTAAACTACACTTAACCACCTGAGTAGCAAACAAGGCTATAGAAGGTAGGGATATAGAGGGGACAACTAAGGCTTCTAATTCAGGCTCAAGTAGGATATGATTAGGATGCTTTACTAAGGAATTGGATAGAGGAGCACAGGCCAAACTGCAACCCGACTATAAATTATTCTCCTGCTCGGCCTACCGACGGGATAGTGAAATATATAAGACTCAACGGAGCTATAAAGTCACCTCCGTGAGCTACCACCAAATCCGGACGATAGGGTACATCTATTTAGCAACGAAGTCTAAGCACCACGCTTACACTACGAATACTACTCTAACGAGCTACAAGGATTAAAGTACTCAAAAGAGTCACAAACTGGTAAAACAAGATAAACAATGTTACTTACTTAAACTCAGAAGTCGATTCCGAAGTAATCTCAGATACAAGCCGTAGAGGTAGCATCGACAGACCGATACTCCTCCAAAACTCTCTCTTTTACTCTATCTCTCTATCTCTGAATAACTAGCTTCTAGAGGTATAGAACTAGCTCTCTCTTGGAATGCTAACTCGAGAGGTCATCCATTCAAGAGACACCTCCGAGGATCCTAATTAGGGTTTCTCGCTAAAGCTCTTCTCTTCTGAATGGATCCTCCTTTCCAGGGGGTTACCTCTCCTTGTATAGCCTTGGCGAATCAACGTGAGCCCTTAGATCAAACCGATATTGGCGGACGGTGGAGATCAATCCTCAAAGGCGGTGGAGTAAACCGGGTGAACCGGGCCGCGAGTAGGGCCCACCCCAGACCGGCCGGTCTGGCTTGGCTCCCGCTGGTCCTCTGCTTCGGTCTCGTGTCTTCTCGTTCCTTCTGGAATGTTCCTGTGTCGCCGTGGCGTCCAATCTTACATTCTATGTTGCGGTGTAGCTCAAAAGTTTGTCATTTCCAAAGTGTTTACCTACAAAAACCATTGATTCACCAAAACTCGTGGAATTTGTTAATCAAAGCCCTACTTCTAGGTAGATGAATTGCTTTTATGTCACTTTAAAAGATTAGTTGACGGTTAGATTTGAACGTTAAGGACCGTCAACAACACCCCCACACTTAGGCTTTTACTGCCCTCGAGAAAATGTTGATAACTTCGGACATAACTCCGCACAAAGATATCACCATAAGCTCATTCCTAGTCATTCTTGCCTTTGCGAGATTCAAAGTGTCTACCATGCAACTTTGGGAAGTTGAAGTGTAGAACAAATTGAACAGATTACCTTTATCTCGTTACCAAGTCCATTGGAGGTTTTTGTAAGATTTTTGGAATAGAACATAACTTACCTGCTCCTCAATGTGGTACTCTCAAGTCACTCATTATATGTAGTATTTTTGGATCTCACTTAGGCATGAATGAGTGAATGCCTTTCCTTGCAACCTACCTCTAATAGGCTTATGTGGAGTTTGAAGGTTTGGCAAGGAATAGTATACTTACCTCACACATCACCGAGCCAGTAAAAGTCCCAAGGAGAGAGGTGTCGTACTCCTAGATCAAGATGTGCACGTGTGTGGAATATATGGTGGCTATCCTGATTCTACTATGCTCATACTTTGAAGGATATATCTCTCTTGCTTGAATTGGAGCGCTTGGAGACAATGGGCTATCATAGATTCTTCTTTTCTTTCTTTTCTAGAGAGCTAGGCATCTAAGTGCCTTTTGTTCTTTTTAATAATTAGACCCTTGTCCATTTTTCTTTTTGAACTCTCTTTTTCTTTTTGCATAGCCCCTGTCATCCTGCATGAAAACTTTTTGCAAGATAGGGATTTCTAATAATGTTAGAGCATAGGTGAACAAGATCCTACCAAAAATCTTTTTGGGTGCGTACCCTCAGTGTAAGAGCAAAGCACATTTTTCTATGTGGATGGAAAAGGTTGCGCCTACCCCCCCATAGTGCATATATAGAGTGTAACTGGATCTTGATCTTGGAAGCATGATAAATCTCTACAACACGGGTCTCAAAAGCTGACAGAGCTCAGTGCAAGACAAGCAACTTATGTAGAAAGTTTATGATCATGTGTGGCTCTATAGGCATTTAAAGACCATAGAGGAGTAGCATAGCTATTGTTTTTATGTTTTGAAATAAATGCTCCAATAACTAGGCATAGAAATTTAGATTTTCATGTTCTACTATCTCATACTTGTCAACAACTTAAGAGGCATGGGGTCCCTATAAAGAGTTCCCAACAGCTGCAAGTGTTACTGGAGACGAATTATGTGATTCTTGCCTTAAGTCATGACTAAGCTACTCATCCTTAAGGTGTAATCATGTTTTATTAAAGGATATTCAATTAAGGTCAGTATCAATAAATGAGAGTATTTTGGAGTATGTACCTGATTCCTGTTGAATGATTTTTCTTCTGAGTTCCTATAGGTTGTCTCCCCCACACTTGTTTCCTGTTTCCTTTTATGCACAACAAGGTGGAGACAAAAACAAACATATATCTAGAGAGAGATGATGACTCTAAAGACTCAACTTTTTTATTATCTTTAGGCACATTTATTACACAATGAATGAATAGAATTAACTAAGCGAGCTAATTTGACTAACTAGCAAACTAACTAATACTTATTACACGTGTGCCTAATCATCTCAATCTCTTATCCTTCTTCTCTAGCTCCTCGACCCTAGCCTTGAGCGCTTTGTTCTTACTACGCACGCTCTTGGTCGACCTCTAAATTCCCTACGCTTGGTAATGCTGGTCCCTATGACCTTTAGTGCATCGACAGGCTTGGGCCCGGAGATCTATTCTTGTTTCTAAAGTGGCCAAGGACAAAGCGAGGTTGTCTTAGGGCTGGTGCAGTCCTCGCCTTCTTCTTCGGGGACTTTGGATTGGCTCTTGGCGGTGGATTGAACTTCATATTGCTGGGGTCTACCCGCACACCATCTAGAGTCGCTCCTTCTCGGTGGTGTACTTTGCACCCGGTCACCATCCCGAACTTGGTGGTGACCCCTAGCGCCTCTCCCTCTCTAGGAGGTAGTAATTTAGTGCCTCGGGGAAGAGCATTGCTAGGTTGACCTGGGCGTCGTGGCTTATCTCCCCGGAAGCGGTCGATGGGCTGGTGGCACGATGGCGGCCTCCCGATGGCTCGGGCGTAAAGGCCTCCTCCATGGAGCTCTTTGAGGTCAAGCTCGACGACCTCCTTCGATGGCACCCCCGACGGGCACCACCGCCCGGGCACCACCGCCGCCAGTGGGAGGATTCCTCCGCTCTTCGACCGTGTAGGGATGGTTTGGGCTTGCCATTTGGTGGAAGGTGGAGAGATGGAGAGCTTCCCTTGCTATGGGTTGAGAGAGAGAGCTCTTGGAATGAGAGGAGAATGACCCTAGGGGGTGTTTATATAGTCCCGATAACTTGAGGTAGGGGGCATTCCATCCTAATCTATCCCAGCATCTACCGTGAAACAAAGCGGCGGCAATTCGCACCAAAGTGAAATATCTCAAACCCTAACGGAACAAGCCTCGCACCGAGAGACAAGTGGGACCGTGAGGCGGCATGGGGCCGCACCGGCCCGGGTGGGACCGCCTGTCCCACCTCGCTCGGTTCCTGTGCCCTTCCGCGGGGTGCATTCTTGGCCCGCTATCTCTCCAATTTTTTCCCTGTCGCGCCCCAATTCACGATGGAGTTTTATATTTTTGACAAATTAGGGAAAAAGCTAGAAAATAAATTTTATCTAATTCCTCGTGGTCTAGAAGGTTCTAGAAAAAATCTTAAGGCGTTGGCCATTTACCTTGAATAATGTACCTTCGCTATTTTGAAGTGTCACCGCTCCATGTGATGATGCATTAACCATCGTGAATGGCCCTTCCCACTTGCTTTGTAGTTTATCATGCCCGAATAATCTTACCCTAGAGTTGAATAGTAGCACTTTATCTCGGGGGTTGAAGCTCTTCTTCTTGATTCGCTTATCATGCCACCTTTTGGTCCTCTCTGTATAGATCTTTGCATTATGATATGCCTTTTCTCGCCATTCATCTAGCTCGAGAGTTGCATCTTTCTTCTTGTCCCAAATGCTTTTAAATCCATGTTCCATCCCTTAGTTGCCCAGTGAGCTTTGAACTCAAGCTCTACCGGGTAAGTGACAGTGTCTTGCCGTAGACAAGCCGATAAGGTGACATGCCAAGAGGTGTCTTGTATGTCGCTCGGTATGCCCATAATGCATCGGGTAGCTTTTCCTTCCAAATAGTTTCCATCTCATTGACTATCTTTTTTGTAGAATGTTCTTGATTTGCTTATTGAAGTCTCTTGGCCACTTTCGCTTGAAGATGGTAAGGAGTAGCTACATAATGTTGGATCCCTTGCTTCATCAAGTACTTGCGAAAGTCGTTGTCAATGAAGTGAGTTCCTCCATCATTGCATCACCATCCTTGGAACACCAAATCTTAAAAATATTGTCTCATGAAACATCTTCTTAGAGTTCTTGAATTTGACTTTGCATGGCATGGCTTCCCCATTTTGAGACATAGTTCATTGCTACTATAATGTACTTGTTGGTATTTCTTATGCAATAATTAAGATATATAAGATTCATAGTTTGCCGTAAAACCATTGTAGCATTTTATCGGGAGTATTCTGGTATTGTTATTTATATTTTACCACTGGGAAACAATGAATAAAGACATTGATAGTTCACCATCATGTATCTACTAACTTAGTACAACTAGACTAGAGTAGGGGGTAAATGATAGATGATAGGAATTATGCATAATATGACACACATGGGAGAATCCTATGATAAAAGAGTAGATAGCTAAAGTGAGAGGACAACGGAGAGTTCAAAGGTTTCTGAATATACTTCTATTACTAGGGTTCTATAATAACTAATTCATAGATAGATATAGCAATCACACAATAGCACTTTAGAGCGCTAGTACCTTTCCAACTCTCGAATAAGACCGAAGAAAGTAGTTGGGGAAGGTTGCCAAAAGCTCTCCCACGAAACATCAACCCCAACGTGGTGGAATATGAAGGCCTAACAGAAGCTGTCACCTCCGGGGCTACCACAACCAATGGGATTAAGTGCAACCTCGAGGTAAACCCCTAGCCTGTGACACCATGTCTACACTAAAGATTACTACTCTAATCACATATGGATAAACGTGAGCACTCAATATGAGCGAGATCCCATGCTAAGATATAACAACTATACTAAATATAATATAAAAGGCATAAAAATAGAGAAGATAAATATATAGCATAAGTCTTACAAAGAATAAATACAAAGACATACCAAGAC